>CM068832.1:107752898-108195398 GCA_028554795.2 Sinohyriopsis cumingii
TTATCAGCTAATTAACCAACTACATCATTTACAAATTCAATAACTTGATCTGCATCGGATTCAGTAAACTACAAGCTTATCTCCTTTTTCACTATTTCAATTCCAGATGTTAAAATTCAAGTGTTTTGATTTCTGTAGAATCAAAGACATAAAAAAGAAGCCAGTGCGAACAGTTCAAGGGTTAGTTATTTCACTTTTGTTACACATTGCAATGGAAGGGGTTAAATGAATTGTCTGGACCTCATGTAAAGGGTACCTGCTTATAAAGGATGTCATTAACAACTAAGTTTCTTAATTTTCTTTGTATACTTAACATGTTGATAAAAACAATTTTTTTAAAAAGTCTCTTGAATGTCCATTGTAGACCGGTTTAACTGTGTTCTTGTAGCCATGATGTATTTTATTTAGAATTTGCTCATCCTCTGATCTACCAGGTATTCAAATCTAACATTTCATTGACATAAACTTTTATTGAGGATATTATATGTATATGTTGTTTGATGGCACATCAGCACCATCCTGACAACACAGTGCCAAACAAAACTAGAAGCAAGTATGGCAAAGGCAAAAACCATTTCAAAATCCCAAGGGAGACAAACCATACCCAAAGAAGATTTCTCCCAGATAAAAGGTAAAAGTTTACAGGGTATTGAGGATTTGAAATTAAGGATGTGGATTACAAATTATATGACCATACTAAACATCTAATCATATCAAAGAGATTATAGTCTCTACATGTCAGAATGAGGCTTGTGATATTACACATACATGCACATACAATGGTACTGTCAACATGGACATTCATTATTACACATGTACACACAAATGCACACTGCCAACATGGACACTCAGTATTACATATACATGTACACACAACTGCACACTGCCAACATGGACACTCAGTATTACACATACATGTACTCACAACTGCACACTGCCAACATGGACACTCATTATTACACATACATGTACACACAACTGCACACTGCCAACATGGACACTCATTATTACACATACATGTACTCACAACTGCACACTGCCAACATGGACACTCATTATTACACATACATGTACACACAACTGCACACTGCCAACATGGACACTTAGTATTACACATACATGTACACACAACTGCACACTGCTAACATGGACACTCATTATTACACATACATGTACTCACAACTGCATACTGCCAACATGGACACTCATTATTACACATACATGTGCACACAACTGCACACTGCCAACATGGACAGTCAGTATTACACATACATGTACACACAACTGCACACTGCCAACAATGACAGTCAGTATTACACATACATGTACACACAACTGCACACTGCCAACATGGACACTCAGTATTACACATACATGTGCACACAACTGCACAATAACAACATGGACACTCAGTATTACACATACATGTGCACACAACTGCATATTGCCAACATGGACATTCAGTATTACACATATACACACAGAGAATAATCTACCAACTATTTTTGATCCATAAGCATATAAAATGCTTCATAGAAAATTATGTTATTCCTCAAATCTTATCAAATCTGAATTTCCAATAATTTTATAAAAAGTTCAGTTGATAAGATAACTTATTTTCAATTGGGCAACATGAACTGCCTTGAGACCTCTAAACACCCAAAATCCACCAGCACTGTCTGAGAATATGGTACACACACTTACACAATCCAGGCATGGACAGTAAGTGTCCACACTTATATGCTGCCAACATCAGTATTAAACATACATATATACACATTATTACATTGCCAACAAGGACAGTCAATATTACACATTGATGTAAACACACTTGTACACTGCCCACATTGACAGTCAGTATTACACATACACACATATACAATACATGCAGAGACAGTCCATATTACACATACATATACACACACATTCACTGCCTACATGGACAGTCAGGATTAGACATTGTATTGTACACACACTTATACAAAGCCCACATCTTCAGTCCATATTACACATTCTTATGCACAATTAAACTCTACATGCATGGACAGTCAGTACTACTAAGGAAAGGAAGTGACCAGCTGGTTTTACTCCAGTACCCTTCTAAGTACATTTCATCATCTGTAAGAGAGAAGCCAAAAAAGGCTAATGTGCCAGTTTTTCTTTTTGGTGAAGCTGATGTCACACTGAATTGATGTCACACAGATGTCACGGTGACTTGATGTCACACAGATGTCACAGTGACTTGATGTCACACTGATGTCATGGTGACTTGAGCTGAAAAATCCTTCTCATGTTAGCTTTTGTCATCTCTATAACTCTCAATGGTAATAATTCCATCTCAGTAGTAATAATATCCATCTCAATGGTAATAATATCCATCTCAATAGTAATAACATCCATCTCAATGGTAATAATATCCATCTCAATAGTAATAATATCCATCTCAATAATAATAATATCCATCTCAATATTAATAATAATATCCATTTCAATAGTAATAATATCCATCTCAGTGGTAATAATATCCATCTCAATAGTAATAATATCCATCTCAATGGTAATAATATCCATCTCAATAATAATAATATCCATTTCAATATTAATAATAATATCCATCTCAACAGTAATAATATCCATCTCAATATTAATAATAATATCCATCTCAATAGTAATAATATCCATCTCAATAGTAATAATAATATCCATCTCAATATTAATAATAATATCCATCTCATTAGTAATAATATCCATCTCAGTAGTAATGATATCCATCTCAATAGTAATAATATCCATCTCAACATTAATAATAATATCCATCTCAATTGTAATAATATCCATCTCAATGGTAATAATATCCATCTCAATAATAATAATATCCATTTCAATATTAATAGTAATATCCATCTCAATTGTAATAATATCCATCTTAATAGTAATAATATCCATCTCAACAGTAATAATATCCATCTCAATATTAATAATAATATCCATCTCAGTATTAATAATAATATCCATCTCAATATTAATAATAATATCCATCTCAATAGTAATAATATCCATGTCAATGGTAATAAAATCCATCAAAGTGACAAAACCCAACAGATAAGGAAGACACAATCAAGAATAACTGGATTTCTTACCTCTGTATGGATTAAATTTAGTTTATAGATATGTTGGAACAAATGTCAATGTGTAGAATTTAAAAGTCAACAAATATGCATGAGATTTGTATATGTAAGGACCATTATGTGGCCACTCGAAATGAGTAAACTTGTATTTTTGTACTAATATGCCAGCCGCTGGCCGTGTTAGAGGAGTGGCTATCCTAGAGGGCTACTTCTGAACAGTATGTTGTCTTTTATAGAAGACACTCATGCCAAATATGGATGTAACATTTTAATATACATTAAAATCTGCATGAATAGACACCTCCATATAAAGGAAACCTGCCTATAATGAGTATCATTTAAATCTTCTCAAATTAAAATACACTTCTTTTGTCCCTTCTCACTGTATATAAAGGACATACTCCAATGTATCAAAATTTTGAACTGCACTTACCAATAGAAAATCTTTATTAATACACGTTTACTTCTTCACCTTATCAACAGTTCTGAATTGAATTATGACTATTGTTGATGTCTTAACACCAGTAAATTTTCACTGAAAACAACAATTGGTATTGAAAGGGAATTCTTATACACAACTTAAGAACACATTCTGAAGACATCTCCAAATCAAAACACCTGGCTTCAAATCATTCTGAGACTCAACCATGTAAAGGATGTGTGTGTAAATCAAACTGAGATCTCATGCCCATAAATCATAATGAGACTCTTCAAAGTAAAGGACACCTGCCAATAATTAATAAGACTCCTTGATGTAAAAGACACCTGCCAATAATTCATAAGACTCCTTGATGTAAAGGACACCTGCCAATAATTCATAATATGACTCTTTGATGTAAAAGACACCTGCCAATAATTAATAAGACTCCTTGATGTAAAAGACACCTGCCAATAATTCATAAGAATCCTTGATGTAAAGGACATCAGCCAATAAATCATAATGAGACTCCTTGATGTAAAGGACACCTGCCAATAATTCATAAGACTCCTTGATATAAAGGACACCTGCCAATAATTCATAAGACTCCTTGATGTAAAAGACACCTGCCGATAATTCATAAGACTCCTTGATGTAAAGGACACCTACCAATAATTCATAATGAGACTCCTCCCTAAAAAGGACACCTGCCAATAATTCATAAGACTCCTTGATGTAAAGGACACCAGCCAATAAATCATAATGAGACTCCTTGATGTAAAGGACACCTGCCAATAATTCATAAGACTCCTTGATGTAAAAGACACCTGCCAATAAATCATAATGAGACTCCTCGATGTAACGGACACCTGCCAATAAATTGTACTGGGATTCCTCCATATAAAGGATGCCTGCTTATAAACTGTTTGAAGATTTCTACATGTAAACGACACTGGCCAATAAGTTATACTGAGACTGTTCCATATAACAGACATGAACCTATAAATTGTACTGAGACTCGTCCATGTAAAGGGCACATGTCTATCAATCATACTCAGATTCTATGCCCATAAATTGAACCACGACTTTTTCATGTAACAAGAATCTGCCAATAAATGATACTGACAGTATTCTATATAAAAGATACTAGCCAATAAATTGTACTGATACTTGTCCAAATAAAGGACATATGCATGTAAAGTATTCTTAAACTTATCCAATAAAGAACCCATTATAAATTGTACTAAGATTTATAAAGGACATATGTCTATAAATTGTACTGATACTTGTCCATATAAAGGACACCTGATAAAATAAATTGTACTGAGACTTATCCATGCATATAAAGGACACCTGATAAAATAAATTGTACTAAGACTTGTCCATGCATATAAAGGACACCTGATAAAATAAATTGTACTGAGACTTGTCCATGCATATAAAGGACACCTGATAAAATAAATTGTACTGAGACTTGTCCATGCATATAAAGGACATATACCTATAAATTATACTGTGCCTTAAAAGCATGTTTCATAAGAGATTTGAAAAAAAATTTTTGTTAATTTTTACTGAACTTTTTTCAAATATTTTTTACTCAGAGAACAATGGATTCAGCTCTTAAATTACATACCATTTTCTTGTCATCAGACAATCCGAGTGAGACCCAGTAATTGTCAGCTGCTGGTATCTTTGCCTTCATCTCAAAGTCCACACTATCACCACCATTATCCTTCCATGTTACCAGGAAAGTCCAGGTGTCTCCATTTTTGCAGTCATGGAAACAGCCTTTGGTAGTGCCACAGCCATGGTCAAGGCATGTGGCACAAATTCCCTGTAACCAAGAAATAATAACTGTCAACCATAAATAAATTTAAGTTCTATTAGAAACACTTACTGTTACAAAGTTGTTTATCATAATTTTTGCATTTTGAGTTTTGATTAAATTCAAGTTCAATTACTTGCCATTATAAAATATTTTATTACCTGTTTGCATTTTTATTTAATGGGTAAAATCTACAATTATGCAAGATGGGAATGTGAAAATCTTTCATCTGAGATTTTTAAAGATTCAATTTTGACCCTCACTCTGCTATTCACTGAAGCTTTGGATGAATAATCATAGTGACTGACATACTTCAAAACCTTTAGAAATACCATGTTCCTTTCCCTCAAGATTACATATCAAGTTTCTGTTGTCTTTGTAACTGAAATTCAAATTTGGCTTTTGAACACTCTCTAAGGGTACTTTCTAACCCTCTCTGAGGCCCCTGCTTTCCGTCCCTCTCTGAGGTCCCTGGAGGGATACAATGGCAAATACATTACCAAGTTTGATGACTATTACAAAAGATTATATAAAGGTGAATGGTAAATGGACAGACAGACAAACATACAGTAGTTAGGAAAAAAATGTTGACTTTTGGGTGGAAAAACTTTGTTAACTTTTGTTGTTTTCTTTGGAGCAATAAAATTCAGTTGATTATTTGAATAAAACAAAGTACAACTGAGTTGTTTTATAATGCACATCAAAATTTTAACCTACAGTGAATGACACAGGACTGAATTTCATTTCATTTTAAGTTCTTGAGCTAGTATATATAGTTTTTTTTGCAAAGAATTTTCATTTCCTACATGTTGGCATTCTTGGCACTTATTGGGACAGTGTTCCATGTCAGACTAATGTGACAACAAAAGTGCTATGTTATCTTACAGGCTGGTATTCTTGGAACTTATTGGGACAGTGTTCATGTCAGACCAATGTGACGACAAAAGTGCTATGTTATCTTACAGGCTGGTATCCTTGGTACTTATTGGGACAGTGTTCCATGTCAGACTAATGTGACGACAAAAGTGCTATGTTATCTTACAGGCTGGTATTCTTGGAACTTATTGGGACAGTGTTCCATGTCAGACCAATGTGATGACAAAAGTGCTATGTTATCTTACAGGCTGGTATTCTTGGTACTTATTGGGACAGTGTTCCATGTCAGACCAATGTGACGACAAAAGTGCTATGCTATTTTACAGGCTGGTTGGTACAATCCCATGTACTTGTTGATGCAGTGGTGTGTGTCAGACCAATGTGACGCCAAAAGTGCTACCATATTTACTCAATTATAAGTCAAACACACACACCCATTTTATTGCTACAGTAAGCCAATTTCTCTTATACACTCCTACAAGTTGGGATGGATTTTGCAAGTTAGATCTGTCTGAAGGGGTGAATTGTTGTCAGTGAGTCAGAGTTGCACTTTGGAAAAACAAACAAGCCAAAATGGATGGATGGATGGATGGATGGATTACATACATACATACATACATACATACATACATACGTACATACATACATACATGCATGGGGCCCCGAGTGGCCAAGTGGTCTAAAGCGCTCTCCATTACAGATCAATGCCATCTCACCTCTGTCTGCGTGGGTTCAAGTCTTGGATTCGGCTAATGTGGGTATGTGAGAAAGCTTGCCAGTAGCTTCTTGTGGGTCGGTGGTTCTTTCCGGGGTTTTCCCGGGTTCTTCCTCCACCATTAATACTGGCCGCCATGTATAGCCTATCGTGTGCTGAAAAATGGCATTAAACCTTAAAACAACAACATACATACATACATACATACATACATACATAGGAAAAGTAAAGATATACCTGTGTAAAACACAATTACATTATTGACTGGACTACATCACAAATAAATTAACTTACAATTTGTCCTAACTAAATCCATTAAAATCCATAATGCTTGACATTTAAATTCCATTTATATGATAAATCCTTTAATTCAATTAAAAGTCATACCAGTATAAAAATACTTTAGAATGATCCGATTCACATATCTTACGTTCACATAATAGTGATTCATAATATCCTATAATGTAACCATCTAATGTCTTCTGGTACAAATATCCCAAAATTCATACTCATTGTCTGATAAAAGTTTGGAATACTCCATCGTTATCTAGTCATTGTAAATTGTCATCATTATTTAGTGATTGCAAATATCATCCAACTTCATTTCCTTGGCTTCACTAGCATGTGTGGGTCATTATGTAGAGACTGAGCCTGGGTTCTGTAAGTAACACTCTGATCATACAGACAATCTGTGAAATCAATTAAAGGCTGCAAATGAACACTCCTCAGCTGTGTGCCAAAGATCACTGGGAATTCAAATAACTACCCTCTGTTACTTGGCACTGAGCAAGTATCAAAATTTGTGGCTTGATCAAAGGGTTGTCCTGTGGGAAAACAAAGAGGGTGCTGCCTTTACAAGGTAAGAGATTAACATAAAACAACCTCAGAAAGTTATATAACTCTATGTCCATACATGTATTAAATTCATGGCTTGATCAAAAGGACTGATAACTTGAGAGTGTTGCCTTTACAAACCAAGGTCTTATTGGGCCAAGTGCACTGGCAGAAAACTTGGGAAATATCAATTGAGAATTAAATCTTACATAGAAGAAACATTCAAAACTTGTATTGCATCAAACACAGTGTTTATACAGCAAAATACAAATATTAATACAAATTCTGGTTGTTATATCTTGCACAAAAATTGAAGGAATATCCCACCTAGTAAACACCTGTGGTAAACAATACTGATGGACACTTCACTTTCACTGGGTAGTATTCAACTTATCCATAATATTTTCAAATTATTAAAATCCAAATAGCTGTAGATACAAATATGGCATAATGAATACCATCATAAAATGGACAAACATATTGCAAACCATTTCTGAATGTGAATAATATCATAAAAACATATACAACGTTTGATTGGATGGTATTTTTGTGTACTGCAAACAGCTAGAGTTTCAAAGATTACCTCTGTATTTATGAAATTTTTTGGTATGTAACATAACACAACCTCTACTCTGCATGAATAAGATTTTCTGTATAAAAAAAAAACATTGAGTTATAAAAGCAAGTATATACAGTACTGGTATGTTAACTTTCAGGGTGGTTTGTAATATTCTTGGTACTTGGGGCAGTAGTCTGTGTCAGACCAATGTGAGGACAACAATGCAATAATAACTTACAGGCTGGTCTGTAGTATCCTTGGTACCTGTTGTGGTGGTTGTCAGATGTATCCCAGTGGCTAGCGACTCATATGTAGTGGTTGGTTTGGAAGTAGGAACAGCTGTGGTATCTACCAACTGTGTGGGTATAGGGGCTGTTGGAGTTGTTGATTTGGTTGTATAAATAGTTGTAGTATCTGCCAACTGGGTGGGTGTAGTGGTTGTTAGATTTGTTGATTTGGTTGTATAAATAGTTGTAGTATCTAGCAACTGTGTGGGTATAGGGGCTGTTGGAGTTGTTGATTTGGTTGTATAAATAGTTGTAGTATCTGCCAACTGGGTGGGTGTAGTGGTTGTTAGATTTGTTGATTTGGTTGCATAAATAGTTGTAGTATCTGCCAACTGGGTGGGTGTAGTGGTTGTTAGATTTGTTGATTTGGTTGCATAAATAGTTGTAGTATCTAGCAACTGTGTGGGTATAGGGGCTGTTGGAGTTGTTGATTTGGTTGTATAAACAGTTGTAGTATCTAGCAACTGGGTGTGTGCTGAAGTAATTGCTGTAGTTAGCGGGAGTATATTAATATTTGTGCTGTTTGTTGGTTTAAATGGGGCAGATGAAGTTGTGGCCATTGTTACTGCTGCTGCTGGCGGTCGTCGTGGTGGTGGTGGTGGTCGTACTTGAGGGATGACAGATGGTCCCTCAACTTTCACCCAATATGTTGACATATTCTGTACAAATGTAGCTCTGAAAAGAAAAAGTCTGTCACTTTTTCACCCACTAGGATATTTGTCATGCGGGTAATTTCATGCTTCATAATGATAAATACATCATGAAAGAGATCTTTGAAAATATCCTAAATGTAAGTTCATGAGGAGGGATACAATTTAAGAGATCTTTGAAAATATCCTAAATGTAAGTTCATGAGGAGGGATACAATTTAAGATATCTTTGAAAATATCCTAAATGTAAGTTCATGAGGGATGCAATTTAAGAGATCTTTGAAAATATCCTAAATGTAAGTTCATGAGGAGGGATGCAATTTAAGAGATCTTTGAAAATATCCTAAATGTAAGTTCATGAGGAGGGATACAATTTAAAGCAATCTGAGAAGCCATCTTGAATTCATTTTTTCAATACCTTCAGATAAAAAATAGGATATAGAAGCTACTATGTTTAAAAAAGAAAGACTTTTTTGCAAATTATTTGCAAAAAAGTCATGCTGGACAGAGAAACAGAAGAATAGACAGGATGACATGCAATCAGATAAATATGGGAAAAAAGGTTTCAGGAACCCTTGGAAATTTAAAAGATTATTACAATGTATCATAGTTTGTCTATTTTCTAATAGATAAAACTAAAGAAAAAATTGTTGGACACTTGTCCAGCTCAATAGCTAAAGCATCAGAGTAAACAGCATTTTTGTCCCAAATGGAGACACCATGCAGCCAAAAAAGTCCTAATTAAAGAGGTAAATGGGGCAATAATATAAATAAAATTTAAATACAGCCATGCAAGCAAGCTACATGATGATACACATTATACAACTAACACTTTACATTTAGCCATGCAAGCACAACTGTACAGTCTAAAACTTACAAGTCTATATGACTTTAAGTTTACATTTAGCCGTGCAAGCACAACTGTACAGTCTCAAACTTACAAGGCTATATGACTATCAGTTTACATTTAGCCATGCAAGCACAACTGTACAGTCTAAATCTTATAAAGCTATATGACTAACAGTTTACATTTAGCCACAATGTAAGCAGGACTGTACAATCCTAGACTTAATGAACTAGATATATTATGAGCTATATGACTATCAATTTACATTTAGCCACGATGCAAGCAGGACTGTATAATCCTAGACTTAATGAACTAGATATATTAGAAGCTATATGACTACAGTTTACATTTAGCCATGATGCAAGCAGGACTGTACAATCCTAGACTTAATGAACTAGATATATTAGAAGCTATATGACTACAGTTTACATTTAGCCACGATGCAAGCAGGACTGTACAATCCTAGACTTAATGAACTAGATATATTAAAAGCTATATGATTATCAATTTACATTTAGCCACGATGCAAGCAGGACTGTACAATCCTAGACTTAATGAACTAGATATATTAGAAGCTATATGATTATCAGTTTACATTTAGCCATGATGCAAGCAGGACTGTACAATCCTAGACTTAATGAACCAGATATATTAAAAGCTATATGATTATCAATTTACATTTAGCCACGATGCAAGCGTACAATCCTAGACTTAATGAACTAGATATATTAAAAGCTGTATGATTATCAGTTTACATTTAGCCATGATGCAAGCAGGACTGTACAATCCTAGACTTAATGAACTAGATATATTAAAAGCTATATGATTATCAATTTACATTTAGCCACGATGCAAGCAGGACTGTACAATCCTAGACTTAATGAACTAGATATATTAAAAGCTGTATGATTATCAGTTTACATTTAGCCATGATGCAAGCAGGACTGTACAATCCTAGACTTAATGAACTAGATATATTAAAAGCTATATGATTATCAGTTTACATTTAGCCACGATGCAAGCAGGACTGTACAATCCTAGACTTAATGAACTAGAGATATTAAAAGCTATATGATTATCAATTTACATTTAGCCACGATGCAAGCGTACAATCCTAGACTTAATGAACTAGATATATTAAAAGCTATATGATTATCAGTTTACATTTAGCCAGGAATCAGAACTGCATCATCCATTTAGTAATGGTTACTAGATACACAAAACAAACAGTTAAATATTTGATAATTATTCTAGATTTAAATGATGAGTTGTTGATAGTGTTGGTATGCTGTGTTAACTTACACAAATACAACATTTCCATCTGTTGTTGATGGTGCAATCCATGTCAGTGACAATTTTCTTTTTAATGAAGAATTTAAGTGAGTCAGGAAAGCCTGAAAGAAAAGTTAATTTTTAAAAAAATTGGTACGATTCAGTTAATACACTTTAGATTTGTCAGTGAATGACAATTGCACTTCTACAATAAAATATTGCTTTCAAATATTACAAGATTTCCACTTTTCACTAATTTCAACTCGCCTATGAGTAACATGTTCAAACTTTACTGAAAAAACACTAAAACTAACACACATACTAAAAAGTCAACATGTTACATGAGTTCTTGCCATGATAATGTAGTCATCGATTTTCTCAATGATTTTTGTTATCTTTATCTTTATCTTAGTTTCATCTTTTTGCTTTGCAAAATGTAAACAGATTTCAGTTTAAGGTATGAATTCCACTTATGACTCAATGCACCATATTACTATATTGCATTATAATTATACATTACTATAACTAAACAGTATTATAATTATACATTACTATAACTAGACAGTATTATAATTATACATTATTATAACTAAACAGTATTATAATTATACATTACTATAACTAGCCAGTATTATAATTATACATTAATATAACTAAACAGTATTATAATTATACATTAATATAACTAAACAGTATTATAATTATACATTAATATAACTAGACAGTATTATAATTATACATTAATAAAACTAGACAGTATTATAATTATACATTACTATAACTAAACAGTATTATAATTATACATTAATATAACTAGGCAGTATTATAATTATACATTAATATAACTAAACAGTATTATAATTATACATTAATATAACTAGATAGTATTATAATTATACATTACTATAACTAAACAGTATTATAATTATACATTACTATAACTAGACAGTATTATAATTATACATTAATATAACTAAACAGTATTATAATTATACATTAATATAACTAGACAGTATTATGATTATACATTACTATAACTAAACAGTATTATAACTATACATTAATATAACTAGACAGTATTATAATTATACATTACTATAACTAGATAATATTAAAAGTATAGATTACTATTTATAATTATAATATTGAATTATAATTATAGATTACTGTATAGAATTATAATTATGGATTACTGTATAGAATTATAATCATGGATTACTGTATAACAATACAATTATGGATTATTGGATAGAATTATAACTATGGATTACTGTATAGAATTATAATTATGGATTACTGTATTACAATACAATTATAGATTAGTAGATAGCATTATAATTCTGGATTACAAGATAATACTATAATTACAGATTATTATATAGCCTTATTCTGGGCCTCACACCTGTTTAAGATACATTATGTAAATCCTTTTTTTAGAAAGCACACCTGTTTAAAATACCTTAAGTTAATTATCTTTCAGGACAGAACACCTGTTTAAACTGCATTAAATAAATCCTCATCTAGGAGAATATTTTTATTTGAGATTATGCTACTTTGAGTAATGATCAACAGTCTTTGCACACTTATACTGTACAAGTGCACAATATAACTTATGACACTATACTGTACAGCTGCTCTATACATGTTATAACACTATACTGTACAAGTGAACAATATAACTTATGACACTATACTGTACAGCTGCTCTATACATGTTATAACACTATACTGTACAAGTGCACAATATAACTTATGACACTATACTGTAGGACACACGGTACTAATTATACGGAAGAACTGTGAACCAGTCTAGAAATGGGTGAAGAAATAATAGAGTATTTACAGGTTTGGTGGTCCATAATTGGTTAATAATGAAAATTAAAATTTTAGGAAAAATATCTTTTGAGAGCTTATCCTATATGTAATGTAACAAAAATATTGACAAATTTCTACTGATGCAATTTTAGCATTTTTACAGGCTTGACTCAGGAGTACTCAATACTGAAAGTAGCACCTGATTCATTTGGTGCAGAATCAATAACACGTGTTTCATGCACATGTATGTAAACAAATTGCCGCGGGTCATATGGTGTTCTCCACACATAAGCTTGCACCAAGGTTAGATGTGCACGAAAAATTATAGGTGTCATTATCAGCACCCATAAATTTTAAGTTATTGAATTTTGAATATGATAGTGTTTCCATATGTTTACCATTGGAGTGGAATTAGTACCGTGAGTCCTGTACAGCTGCTCTATACATGTTATAACACTATACTGTACAAGCACACTGCAAGGTTATGGCACTAAACTATATAAGTATGCTGTAAAACATGGGTAAAGAAATCTGTCTAAATCAAGTCTAAATCGATTTTTTTTTCTTTCTAAAATAAACTAAATGTTGTTTGGTAATTAGCAGGCAGTGTATGGAAATCGCAGTGACAAGACAGACAAGTATTCATCATATACCAACAGATCAGATTCCTTTCTTTCTGATGAAGCCATAGTGACTTAATGATTAGCAAGCTAGACTAAAAACCTGAAGGGTACAGGTATGAATCCTGCCCAAACCATTCCAGACTGCTATATTGAGGTCTGTTTCTAGGCAGTGCACTTTACTCAAGTTGTCTTGGCACAATACAACCTCTCATGCTTTGGTGTGCACACCAAACAAACAAACTCTTCATTCTACTGGTCCATTACCTCAAACTCACTGCTGGTCCATTTACCTTTAACTCACTGCTGGCCCATTTATCTCAAACTCACTGCTGGCCCATTTATATCAAACTCACTGCTGGTCCATTTACCTTTAACTCACTGCTGGCCCATTTATCTCAAACTCACTGCTGGCCCATTTATATCAAACTCACTGCTGGCCCATTTATCTCAAACTCACTGCTGGCCCATTTACATCAAACTCACTGCTGGCCATTTACCTCATTTTTACTGTTGGCCCCTTTATCTCAACTCACTGTTGGCCCATTGTTGCTAGCCACAGGTGAAAATGTGATATGTTCCATCATTATAAATGGCTGTAAGGGCTGAGATTTCCTAATTTCTCATGAACATGCATAAACCTGCTTAACCAATCATTGCAAGCTTTAGTAAAATTGTCTCACTACTGCAACCTAAAATGATTTTTGATGTGGTATGAATGTTTCAATCAGAGTTTCTCTTGCAAAGTTGGTCAGTTATCGATTGATAAAAAAGGCATGTTCATTGATGTGTAGGTAATTATTACATTTTGTTGCTGATGATGAGGAAATCTTAGCACAGGCAGCCATGGATGATTAAGGAATACAGTGGACTGTTACCCATGGCTTGTGACAATGCAGCTCACTTTATATAATGTGAATATATCATACTATATGGATACAGTAAGAGTGCTGTATTCAAACTAAATCCCTCTGGCCTCAATGTGAATATATCATACTATATGGATACAGTAAGAGTGCTGTATTCAAACTAAATCCCTCTGGCCTCAATGTGCATACATCTAACAAAATGGATACAGTAAGAGTGCTGTATTCAAAAACTAAATCTCTCTGGCCTCAATTTGCATACATCTAACAAAATGGATACAGTAAGAGTGCTGTATTCAAACTAAATCCCTCTGGCCTCAGTTTACATACATCAAACAAAATGGATACAGTAAGAGTCTTGTATTCAAACTAAATCCCTCTGGCCTCAGTTTACATACATCAAACAAAATGGATACAGTAAGAGTGCTGTATTCAAAAACTAAATCTCTCTGGCCTCAATTTGCATACATCTAACAAAATGGATACAGTAAGAGTGCTGTATTCAAACTAAATCCCTCTGGCCTCAGTTTACATACATCAAACAAAATGGATACAGTAAGAGTCTTGTATTCAAACTAAATCCCTCTGGCCTCAGTTTACATACATCAACCAAATGGATACAGGAAGAGTGCTGTATTCAAACTAAATCCATCTGGCCTCAGTGTGTATACATCTAACAAAATGGATACAGTAAGAGTGCTGTATTCAAAAACTAAATCTCTCTGGCCTCAATGTGCATACAGCTAACAAAATGGATCAGTAAGAGTGCTGTATTCAAACTAAATCCCTCTGGCCTCAATTTACATACATCAAACAAAATGGATTCAGTAAGAGTGCTGTATTCAAACTAAATCCATCTGGCCTCAATTTACATACATCAAACAAAATGGATACATGAAGAGTGTTGCATTCAAACTAAATCCCTCTGGCCTCAATGTGCATACATCAAACAAAAGGATACAGTAAGAGTGCTGTATACAGGCTAAACTACTACTATATCATGTGGATATATCCAACAAAAAGGATACAGTTACAATGTGGTATACAGGCTAAACTACTACTATATCATGTGGATATATACAACAAAAAGGATACAGTTACAATATGGTATACAGGCTAAACTACTACTATATCATGAGGATATATCCAACAAAAAGGATACAGTTACAATGTGGTATACAGGCTAAACTACTACTATATCATGTGGATATATCCAACAAAAAGGATACAGTTACAGTGTGGTATACAGGTTAAACTACTACTATATCATGAGGATATATCCAACAAAAAGGATACAGTTACAATGTGGTATACAGGCTAAACTACTATTATATCATGAGGATATATCCAACAGAAGGATACCATTACAATGTGGTTTTACAGCCTGTACTCATGCTTGCATAATATAGGCTAAACTTCATTGAAGCCCAATTCTTGAACCAGATTTTATGCTCAGAAAGCAACCATTGTAAGAAGATTTCCTGCACATTTAAATTTTCTGCTAGATTGCTATGGGAAAATTTAAATTTCACATGTCATCTGACACGCTGCTTGAAAACTGAGTGCCTAAATTCAATTGATTGTCATTTCAGACATGCACAATGCATGTTAATGTATTTACCTGGTTAATGCAGGAGTTTTGTCTCTGATGTTACAGGAATGTCTCAACATAATATGCAGCATGTACACGAAGGCATTTACCTGGTTCCTGCAGGATTTTTTTGTCCCTGGTGTTTGAATGAATGTCCCAATGGTACCATTTATGTTAGGATCTCTCCTTGACTGGATTAAAAAACCCTTAAAGGTCACACCACTCTTAGCCTGAAGAGTCACTATTAAGAAAATAAAAATGCCTTGTATTTAGGTGATCGTGTTCTACAAATTTTGTTTCCAAATGAAAGAACCAGAGAATGAAATAAAAAAATCACAGACCAGTCATTCAATTCAATTCAGTTAATTGTACAAAATATTAATAATTGACAGAGTGCATTTTAGAAAGATAATAATACAATGCATGATTAGATATACCTTATAATGGTAATGACAGCAAAAGATATCTGAGATTGCAAAGTATGGAAATGTGGAAATGTATAGATAGCAATAATCTCAGAAGGTAAGGTATGGAAATGTGAGAATGTATAGATAGTAAAAATTTCAGATGGCATGGGATGATAATGTAGGAATGTATGTATAGTAACAAAGAGATCTCAGCATTCAAAATATAGAAATATAGGAACGTATATGTAGTAACAAACATATCTCAGCCGACAAGATATGGAGATATAGGAAAATATATATAGTAACAAAGACATCTCAGCTGACAAGATATGAAAATATAGGAATGTATATACAGTAGCAAAGAGATCTCAGCTGAAAAAGATATGGAGATATAGGAAGGTATATATAGTAACAAAGAGATCTCAGTTGACAAGGTATGGAGATATAGGAAGGTATATATAGTAACAAAGAGATCTCAGTTGACAAGGTATGGAGATATAGGAAGGTATATATAGTAACAAAGAGATCTCAGTTGACAAGGTATGGAGATTAGGAAGGTATATATAGTAACAAAGAGATCTCAGTTGACAAGGTATGGAAATATATGAGTAAAAGACACAATGAAGACAGGGAGATGTGACTCTCACAGGCAAGAAAATAAATAGTTGCATTCTTTTTTGTTTGGGTTTGTTACCATGTTTCATCTGAAACACTTAAAATAACTTATAATATATAAAACTAAATTATGTAGGAAAACATTTAATCTGTAAATAATTGTATACCGAGTAAAAAAACATTGAAATTTAAAGTGTAATTTCAAAATATTGTTATTTTAAGAATCATATAAAAATACTGAGATTTAAAGTGTATTATAAAAATATTGAGATTTTAAGTGTATTATAAAAATATTGAGATTTGAAGTGTATTATAAAAATATTGAGATTTTAAGTGTGTTATAAAAATATTGAGATTTTAAGTGTATTATAAAAATACTGAGATTTTAAGTGTATTATAAAAATACTGAGATTTTAAGTGTATTATAAAAATATTGAGATTTGAAGTGTATTATAAAAATATTGAGATTTTAAGTGTGTTATAAAAATATTGAGATTTTAAGTGTATTATAAAAATACTGAGATTTTAAGTGTATTATAAAAATACTGAGATTTTAAGTGTATTATAAAAATATTGAGATTTTAAGTGTATTATAAAAATACTGAGATTTTAAGTGTATTATAAAAATATTGAGATTTGAAGTGTATTATAAAAATACTGAGATTTTAAGTGTATTATAAAAATATTGAGATTTTAAGTGTATTATAAAAATATTGAGATTTTAAGTGTATTATAAAAATATTGAGATTTTAAGTGTATTATAAAAATACTGAGATTTTAAGTGTATTATAAAAATACTGAGATTTTAAGTGTATTATAAAAATACTGAGATTTTAAGTGTATTATAAAAATATTGAGATTTTAAGTGTATTATAAAAATAGAGATTTTAAATGTATTATAAAAATACTGAGATTTTAAGTGTATTATAAAAATACTGAGATTTTAAGTGTATTATAAAAATATTGAGATTTTAAGTGTATTATAAAAATACTGAGATTTTAAGTGTATTATAAAAATACGAGATTTTAAGTGTATTATAAAAATACTGAGATTTTAATGTATTATAAAAATACTGAGATTTTAAGTGTATTATAAAAATACTGAGATTTTAAGTGTATTATAAAAATACTGAGATTTTAAATGTATTATAAAAATACTGAGATTTTAAGTGTATTATAAAAATACTGAGATTTTAAGTGTATTATAAAAATACTGAGATTTAAATTGACATCAGAATAATGATATTTTATATGCAGCAGACCCTTGTTCAACCCAAAAATCATTAATTTTTTTATCTTGTTTGTAATTAACAATTTTAATATTTAGTTGTAAATAAAAGAAAATGTTGAAGAAAAGAAATATGCAGTAGATTAGACTTGACCACAAGGTATGTCACTGTTACAACTGAAAAAAGTCAGCACCAACAAGATCCATAAAATTCAACAAATAATTTATTTCCTTAAAATACAAAGTGAAAATTTAAAGAGAAATTACAGTATTGTGACTTAAATCCCAAATAGTCCAAAAATTCTATCACAAGTCCAAAAGTATAAAGGATTCCAAATGAGTTCCAGTGGTGTTCCGAATGAAGTCAAATGTTGAATGTGTGGACGTTTCAGTAGCCTTACATGTGATAATGTGTCAACAGTCCTGATGTATCACAATTATATAATCCAGGATGTCTTTAAAGGAATTCACAATAATCCCAAAATAGTGATCTTATCCTTCAGTCAATGAGCACTTTGTTATTCCAATGAATCATTGAAATAATAAATTCTCTCAAATAATAACTGAACACAACTAAAATACTGATTCAACTGCAATTGTTTAAAATAGGAATGGGTAATTCTAAGGTAAACAGCCCTTCTATATAAAAAAAACTAACACACAATAACACAACCAGGATGAAGATCATAAGTTCATTTCCAAAACATTCTAAGTTATAAACCAGGTCAGGTCCTTTACTGAAATTTTAGCAGCCAATAAAACAGAAATCAGATAGTCACACAATTTTAAAAAAAATCACATTTATGATCAAAACAACATTATCTTAAAGTACCAACCCACAATAATGGACAAAATTAGCTATGTAATATGTTGCTAAAAATACAAGCCTTACAATCTATAATAATAAAGAGAAAAAATTAAACACACAATATAGATATACATAAGAAGGAGAGATGATTGGAAGGACATTGCTCCTATTACATTTATTACAGCAAGGAACAATTTACAAAATATTGCATATACTCACCTGTAATCTTTTGCCCAGGTTTGTATGTGTTCTTTGAGACTGATATAGAGTATGGAGGGGGGCTTGATCGGGGCCCATTATGATGAAGTGGGGTCATGTCACTGCAGGCTGAAAGGGGTGCACCATTGCTGTAACATCTTACTTCCTGCACGATCACCACACAGAAGATCAGTTCAGCAAGGTGAATATTCATAATTCTCTTGAACTTAGTCTGAAATTACAATATTGAACCCTGCTTTCAAACACATTTCTACAAAAATGAGAGCTTCAATAATTCCCAGTGAAAATATAGTATCAATTATCAACAAAATGACACTTATCTAGTTTGTAGAACACTAACTTTACTGAAAAAGTAAATTCTTACCACAAACTTGTATTGACTGTCCTGATATCTTACCCTGATTAGGTGTGAGATGAACAACCATCAAATCAACATTGTTTATCCTTTGTTTTCTCCAATGATTTCAAGAAAACAGTCAAGACCATAAACCAATTACATCCAAGTGCTTATTGTAACTAGGTATATATGGTAAACACTGTCAACCATTTACATCCAAGTGCATATTGTACCTAAGTACATATGAAAAACAGTCTAAAATGTGTACAGCTGTGTGCATATTGTACCTAAGTATATATGGTAAACACTGTCAACCATTTACATCCAAGTGCATATTGTACCTAGGTACATATGGTAAACACTGTCAACCATTTACATCCAAGTGCATATTGTACCTAGGTACACATGGTAAACACTGTCAACCATTTACATCCAAGTGCATATTGTACCTAGGTACATATGGTAAACACTGTCAACCATTTACATCCAAGTGCATATTGTACCTAGGTACATATGGTAAACAATGTCAACCATTTACATCCAAGTGCATATTGCACCTAAGTACACATGGTAAACACTGTCAACCATTTACATCCAAGTGCATATTGTACCTAGGTACACATGGTAAACACTGTCAACCACTTACATCCAAGTGCATATTGTACCTAGGTACACATGGTAAACACTGTCAACCATTTACATCCAAGTGCATATTGCACCTAAGTACACATGGTAAACACTGTTAACCATTTACATCCAAGTGCATATTGCACCTAGGTACACATGGTAAACACTGTCAACCACTTACATCCAAGTGCATATTGTACCTAGGTACACATGGTAAACACTGTCAACCACTTACATCCAAGTGCATATTATACCTAGGTACACATGGTAAACACTGTCAACCATTTACATCCAAGTGCATATTGTAAACACTGTCAACCATTTACAACTAAGTGCATATTGTACATAGGTAGATATGGTAAACACTGTCAACCATTTACATCAAAGTGCATATTGCACCTAAGTACACATGGTAAACACTGTTAACCATTTACATCCAAGTGCATATTGCACCTAAGTACATATGGTAAACACCGTCAACCATTTACATCCAAGTGCATATTGTACCTAAGTACATATGAAAAACAGTCTAAAATGTGTACAGCTGTGTGCATATTGTACCTAAGTATATATGGTAAACACTGTCAACCATTTACATCCAAGTGCATATTGTACCTAGGTACATATGGTAAACAATGTCAACCATTTACATCCAAGTGCATATTGCACCTAAGTACACATGGTAAACACTGTCAACCATTTACATCCAAGTGCATATTGTACCTAGGTACACATGGTAAACACTGTCAACCACTTACATCCAAGTGCATATTGTACCTAGGTACACATGGTAAACACTGTCAACCATTTACATCCAAGTGCATATTGCACCTAAGTACACATGGTAAACACTGTTAACCATTTACATCCAAGTGCATATTGCACCTAGGTACACATGGTAAACACTGTCAACCACTTACATCCAAGTGCATATTGTACCTAGGTACACATGGTAAACACTGTCAACCACTTACATCCAAGTGCATATTATACCTAGGTACACATGGTAAACACTGTCAACCATTTACATCCAAGTGCATATTGTAAACACTGTCAACCATTTACAACTAAGTGCATATTGTACATAGGTAGATATGGTAAACACTGTCAACCATTTACATCAAAGTGCATATTGCACCTAAGTACACATGGTAAACACTGTTAACCATTTACATCCAAGTGCATATTGCACCTAAGTACATATGGTAAACACCGTCAACCATTTACATCCAAGTACATATTGTACCTAAATACATATGGTAAACACTGTCAACCATTTACATCCAAGTACATATTATACCTAGGTACATATGGTAAACACTGTCAACCATTTACATCCAAGTGCATATTGTACCTAGGTACATATGAAAAACAGTCAAAAATGCTTACAGCTGGGTGTATATTGTATCTAAGTATATACAGTAAACACCATTAAATGCTTACAGCTGGGTGCACATTGTACCTAGATATATACGGTAAACACCATGAAATGTTTACAGCTGGGTGCACATTGTACCTAGATAGATACAGTAAACACCATGAAATGCTTACAGCTGGGTGCACATTGTACCTAGATATACACAGTAAACACTATGAAATGTTTACAGCTGGGTGCACATTGAACCTAGCTATATACAGTAGACACCATGAAATGCTTACAGCTTGGTGCACATTGTACCTAGATATATACTTTACAGCTGGGTGCACATTGTACCTAGCTATATACAGTAAACACCATGAAATGTTTACAGCTGGGTCCACATTGTACCTAGATAGATACAGTAACACCATGAAATGCTTACAGCTGGGTGCACATTGTACCTAGATATATACAGTAAACACCATGAAATGCTTACAGCTGGGTGCACATTGTACCTAGATATATACAGTAAACACCATGAAATGCTTACACCTGGGTGCACATTGTACCTAGGTATTTACAGTAAAAACCATGAAATGCTTACAGCTGGGTGCACATTGTACCTAGATATATACATTAAACACCATGAAATGTTTACAGCTGGGTGTACATTGTACCTAGATATATACAGTAAACACCATGAAATGCTTACAGCTGGGTGCACATTGTACCTAGATATATACAGTAAACACCATGAAATGCTTACACCTGGGTGCACATTGTACCTAGGTATTTACAGTAAAAACCATGAAATGCTTACAGCTGGGTGCACATTGTACCTAGATATATACATTAAACACCATGAAATGTTTACAGCTGGGTGCACATTGTACCTAGATATATACAGTAAACACCATGAAATGCTTACAGCTGGGTGCACATTGTACCTAGATATATACAGTAAACACCATGAAATGCTTACACCTGGGTGCACATTGTACCTAGGTATTTACAGTAAAAACCATGAAATGCTTACAGCTGGGTGCACATTGTACCTAGATATATACAGTAAACACCATGAAATGCTTACAGCTGGGTGCACATTGTACCTAGATATATACAGTAAACACCATGAAATGCTTACAGCTGGGTGCACATTGTATCTAGATATATACTTTACAGCTGGGTGCACATTGTACCTAGATATATACAGTAAACACCATGAAATGTTTACAGCTGGGTGCACATTGTACCTAGGTATATACAGTAAACACCATTAAATGTTTACAGCTGGGTGCACATTGTACCTAGGTATTTACAGTAAACACCATGAAATGCTTACAGCTGGGTGCACATTCTACCTAGATATATACTTTACAGCTGGGTGCACATTGTACCTAGGTATATACAGTAAACACCATGAAATGTTTACAGCTGGGTGCACATTGTACCTAGCTATATACAGCAAACACCATGAAATGCTTACTGCTGGGTGCACATTGTACCTAGGTATATACAGTAAACACCATGAAATGTTTACAGCTGGGTGCACATTCTACCTAGATATATACAGTAAACACCATGAAATGCTTACACCTGGGTGCACATTGTACCTAGATATATACAGTAAATGCCATGAAATGTTTACAGCTAGGTGCACATTGTACCTAGGTATATACAGTAAACACCATGAAATGTTTACAGCTTGGTGCACATTGTATCTAGATATATACTTTACAGCTGGGTGCACATTGTACCTAGGTATATACAGTAAACACCATGAAATGTTTACAGCTTGGTGCACATTGTACCTAGATATATACTTTACAGCTGGGTGCACATTGTACCTAGGTATTTACAGTAAACACCATGAAATGCTTACAGCTGGGTGCAAATTGTACCTAGATATATACAGTAAAGACCATGAAATGCTTACATCTGGGTGCACATTGTATCTAGCTATATACAGTAAACACCATGAAATGTTTACAGCTGGGTGCACATTGTACCTAGGTATATACAGTAAACACCATGAAATGTTTACAGCTTGGTGCACATTGTACCTAGATATATACAGTAAACACCATGAAATGCTTACAGCTGGGTGCACATTGTACCTAGATATATACAGTAAACACCATGAAATGCTTACAGATGGGTGCACATTCTACCTAGATATATACAGTAAACACCATGAAATGCTTACAGCTGGGTGCACATTGTACCTAGATATATACAGTAATCACCATGAAATGCTTACGGCTGGGTGCACATTGTACCTAGCTATATACAATAAACACCATGAAATGTTTACGGCTGGGTGCACATTGTACCTAGCTATATACAGTAAACACCATTAAATGTTTACAGCTGGGTGCACATTGTACCTAGATATATACAGTAAACACCATGAAATACTTACAGCTGGGTGCACATTGTAACTAGATATATACTTTACAGCTGGGTGCACATTGTACCTAGGTATATACAGTAAACAACATGAAATGTTTACAGCTGGGTGCACATTGTACCTAGGTATATACAGTAAACACCATGAAATGCCTACAGCTGGGTGCACATTGTACCTAGATATATACAGTAAACACCATGAAATGCTTACACCTGGGTGCACGGATATATACAGTAAACACCATGAAATGCTTACAGCTGGGTGCGCATTGTATCTAGCTATATACAGTAAACACCATGAAATGTTTACAGCTGGGTGCACATTGTACCTAGGTATATACAGTAAACACCATGAAATGCTTACAGCTGGGTGCACATTGTACCTAGATATATACGGTAAACACCATGAAATGTTTATAGCTTGGTGCACATTGTACCTAGATATGTACAGTAAACACCATGAAATGCTTACAGCTGGGTGCACATTGTACCTAGATATATACAGTAAACAGCATGAAATGTTTACAGCTGGGTGCACATTGTACCTAGATATATACAGTAAACACCATGAAATACTTACAGCTTGGTGCACATTGTACCTAGATATATACAGTAAACACCATGAAATGCTTACAGCTGGGTGCACATTGTACCTAGATATATACAGTAAACACCATGAAATGCTTACAGCTGGGTGCACATTGTACCTAGATATATACTTTACAGCTGGGTGCACATTGTACCTAGGTATATACAGTAAACTCCATGAAATGTTTACAGCTGGGTGCACATTGTACCTAGGTATGTACAGTAAGCACCATGAAATGCTTACAGCTGGGTGCACATTCTACCTAGATATATACTTTACAGCTGGGTGCACATTGTACCTAGGTATATACAGTAGACACCATGAAATGTTTACAGCTGGGTGCACATTGTACCTAGGTATATACAGTAAACACCATGAAATGCTTACAGCTGGGTCCACATTGTGCCTAGATATATACAGTAAACACCATGAAATGTTTACAGCTGGGTGCACATTGTACCTAGATATATACAGTAAACACCATGAAATGCTTACAGCTGGGTGCACATTGTACCTAGATATATACAGTAAACACCATGAAATGTTTACAGCTGGGTGCACATTGTACCTAGGTATATACAGTAGACACCATGAAATGCTTACAGCTGGGTGCACGTTGTACCTAGATATATACAGTAAACACCATGAAATGCTTACAGCTGGGTACACATTGTACCAATGTATATACAGCAAATGCTATGAAAGGTTCAGCAAATGCTATGAAAGGTGTACAGGAAAGTGCATATTGTGCCTTGATATAAATGGTAAACACCATAAATCGTTTACAAACGAGCGGATATTGTATATATGTTTATAAAGTAAAATAAATTATTACCAAGAAGAACCTCAAGCAAACAGTGACAACAATACACTATTTACAGTCGGACAACAATACACTATTTACAGGCGGACAACAATACACCATTTACAGTCAGACAACAATACTCTATTTACAGTCGGACAACAATACACTATTTACAGTCGAACAACAATACACTATTTACACTCGGATGCTCATTGTATCTAGGTGTGCAGTACCAGCCCTAGGATGTGCGGGGCCCAATGCAGCATTCGGGGCCCATTGCAGCACGTGATGAGGGTTAAGCCCCAAGCACACAAAAAATGCATTGCCTGAAATCATGGAGCTCATGGAGGTTGCCTTGTTCGCCTTGCCCTAGGGCCGGGCCAGTGTATAAGACAAGATAAATTATCACTGAAATTACTCTGAAACAGTGAAAACCCATAAATCATTTACTGCCAGGTTCACAGTGTTCCTTGATATACTTGTATATGGTAAAAATTATGATTGAAGTTCATCACTAAAACAATGATGATCATAAACCGTATACAGCCAGGTATACAGGACACTTCAGAGCCCACGCGATTATTCAAAACCCAAAGCATTGCGTTGGACATGAAGAGCATGAGACGAGAGGATAAAGAAAAACCCTCAATCATATCTCCACATGTCCTGACAGAGTTAACGCCGGTATCTTGTAGAGAATAGCTCTGCACACCATGCTTTCTTGTCGAGTCGCATTCGATGATCACCGTGGAGTTGACATGGTCTCGATAATATGGGTGTGGTTTACTCTTTACACCCCCTGACCGCATGCTCTGGAGAAGCTGAGAGAAAGAAGAGGGGGCACCGACAGATTACATCGTTATCTCTTTTGAGAGCAATTTGCTTTCTTTTGGCTACTAAAAAATTGTGATTATTCATCATAAACATTTTCTAATTCTAACGAAGATACAATCTGATTCAAATCAGATCTTCACTGTCCTACTTTATGTAGGACAGGGGAGATGTGATTTCATGCAGACTGAATGAAGATAATTTATGATATATAATGCCAAAACAAATTACATAATATTAACATAATGTCTGTGTCTTGCAACAGACCCGGTCCTAGGATATGCTGGGCCCAATGCAGCATGTGGGGCCCAAAGCAGCAAGTGATGTGCGTGGGGCCCAAAGCAAATAAACTGCATTGTGAGTTATTGTTGTTATAGGGTTTAACGCCATTTTTCAGCACAAGATAGGCTATACATGGCTGCTGGTATTAATGGTGGAGGAAGAACCCAGGAAAACCCCATATAGAACCACTGTCGCACGAGAAGCTACCAGCAAGCTTTCTCATATATCCACATTGGCCGAGCCTGAGACTCAAACCCACGCAGACAGAGGTGAGATGGCAGTGATTCATGATGGAGAGCGCTTTAGACCACTCGGTGTATTGTGATTTAGCGCGGGGCCTAAGGCAGTTGCCTTGTTCGCTTTGCCCTAGGGCCAGAATCTTTTTTTGTCAATACTGCATTAAGAAAATGTATAGATGCATTCATGTCAATATTCTTAATACATTTCGCGCAATATACTTTTGTAATGATCATACTAATGCCAGTGATAGTGTACACACTTCAGTGGGGAAAAAGAAGATAAATGTCCAACAAATTAATACCAAACTCGCATTCATACCTGACTGAAGTTGCACGAAATTGCAGTTCTTATACATGAGCTCTAGTTAACATCATCTACGATTTCTCCTGTTTTCCAACCACATCATTATAGACGGGTAATTGAAGCTTGAAAAAGCATAGTTCTGGCTGTTGCTACATCAAAATGCAAAAGCCAAATAATATTGCTTTTAAAAGCAACATTAAGATTTCGTATCTTTATTTTAATTTAAACTGTATTACATTGTTTTAATTATCAAAGTAGCATTTTGTGTTGTTTTTTGTGTGGTTTAAATCACATAAATGGTCGCAAAATTTCATCCTAGATACACGTGGTTTGACACATATTCAAGTGAAATATAATAACACATGGAAGGGATTACCGACATAATTATATGCATGTATTTTCTATTAGTTCATTGTCGAATAATCTAATTTGTATTATTCTCTTTTGTATTCACCATATGTGTTGGATGCATGGTCTAGATGGCATGTTTGTATCTGACAATATTTATTTCTGAGTTTGTTAGGTATGATATTACAATACTGCTGTTTCTTGTCTTCAGATTCCGTCTGAGCAATTATATGTGCATTTTTAATATTATAAACATTAACATTCTCAACTGTGTCTTTCTAACTCCAAATTTTCTTTTTGCAATTGTTAGATTTCATATTATATTACACCGTTAAGTATTACATAAGTAAAACTTTCACATGCTGAAAGTGACAATGTAATGCAATGAAAGCTGTAAGCTGGCTGTTCACAATAAGCAACATGTAATATAGGTAGCAGGGGACAGTTTCCTAAAATGTGTTAACAAGTGGAATGCAATATAGGTTGCAGGGACAGTTTCCTAAAATGTGTTAACAAGAAGCAAGATGCAATATAGGTTGCAGGGACAGTTTCCTAAAATGTGTTAACAAGAAGTAGAATGCAATATAGGTTGCAGGGACAGTTTTGTAAAATGTGTTAACAAGAAGCAAGATGTAATATAGGTGTCAGGGGACAGTTTCCTAAAATGTGTTAACAAGAAGTAGAATGCAATATAGGTTGCAGGGACAGTTTCCTAAAATGTGTTAACAAGAAGTGGAATGCAATATAGGTTGCAGGGACAGTTTCCTAAAATGTGTTAACAAGAAGCAAGATGCAATATAGGTTGCAGGGACAGTTTCCTAAAATGTGTTAACAAGAAGTAGAATGCAATATAGGTTGCAGGGACAGTTTCCTAAAATGTGTTAACAAGAAGCAAGATGTAATATAGGTGTCAGGGGACAGTTTCGTAAAATGTGTTAACAATAAGCAAGATGCAATATAGGTGTCCAGGGACAGTTTCGTACAATGTGTTAACAAGAAGCAAGATGCAATATAGGTGTCAGGGGACAGTTTTGTACAATGTGTTAACAATAAGCAAGATGCAATATAGGTGTCAGGGGACAGTTTCGTAAAATGTGTTAACAAGAAGCAAGATGTAATAAAAGTGTCAGGGGACAGTTTCATACAATGTGTTAACAAGAAGCAAGATGCAATATGGGTTGCAGGGACAGTTTTGTACAATGTGTTAACAATAAGCAAGATGTAATATAGGTTGCAGGGACAGTTTCCTAAAATGTATTGACAAGAAGCAAGATGCAATATAGGTTGCAGGGACAGTTTCCTAAAATGTGTTAACAAGAAGCAAGATGCAATATAGGTTGCAGGGACAGTTTCCTAGAATGTGTTAACAAGAAGCAAGATGCAATATAGGTTGCAGCGACAGTTTCCTAAAATGTGTTAACAAGAAGCAAGATGCAATATAGGTTGCAGGGACAGTTTCCTAAAATGTGTTAACAAGAAGTGGAATGCAATATAGGTTGCAGGGACAGTTTCCTAGAATGTGTTAACAAGAAGCAAGATGCAATATAGGTTGCAGGGACAGTTTCGTAAAATGTATTGACAAGAAGCAAGATGCAATATAGATTGCAGGGACAGTTTCCTAAAATGTGTTAACAAGAAGCAAGATGCAATATAGGTTGCAGGGACAGTTTCCTCAAATGTGTTAACAAGAAGTGGAATGCAATATAGGTTGCAGGGACAGTTTCCTAGAATGTGTTAACAAGAAGCAAGATGCAATATAGGTTGCAGGGACAGTTTCGTAAAATGTATTGACAAGAAGCAAGATGCAATATAGGTTGCAGGGACAGTTTCCTAAAATGTGTTAACAAGAAGCAATATGCAATATAGGTTGCAGGGACAGTTTCCTAGAATGTGTTAACAAGAAATGGAATGCAATATAGCTTGCAGGGACAGTTTCCTAGAATGTGTTAACAAGAAGTGGAATGCAATATAGGTTGCAGGGACAGTTTCCTAAAATGTGTTAACAAGAAGCAAGATGCAATATAGGTTGCAGGGACAGTTTCCTAAAATGTGTTAACAAGAAGTGGAATGCAATATAGGTTGCAGGGACAGTTTCCTATAATGTGTTAACAAGAAGCAAGATGCAATATAGGTTGCAGGGACAGTTTCCTAAAATGTATTGACAAGAAGCAAGATGCAATATAGGTTGCAGGGACAGTTTCCTAAAATGTGTTAACAAGAAGTGGAATGCAATATAGGTTGCAGGGACAGTTTCCTAAAATGTGTTAACAAGAAGCAAGATGCAATATAGGTTGCAGGGACAGTTTCCTAGAATGTGTTAACAAGAAGTGGAATGCAATATAGGTTGCAGGGACAGTTTCCTAAAATGTATTGACAAGAAGCAAGATGCAATATAGGTTGCAGGGACAGTTTCCTAGAATGTGTTAACAAGAAGCAAGATGCAATATAGGTTGCAGGGACAGTTTCGTAAAATGTATTGACAAGAAGCAAGATGCAATATAGATTGCAGGGACAGTTTCCTAAAATGTGTTAACAAGAAGCAAGATGCAATATAGGTTGCAGGGACAGTTTCCTCAAATGTGTTAACAAGAAGTGGAATGCAATATAGGTTGCAGGGACAGTTTCGTAAAATGTATTGACAAGAAGCAAGATGCAATATAGATTGCAGGGACAGTTTCCTAAAATGTATTGACAAGAAGCAAGATGCAATATAGGTTGCAGGGACAGTTTCCTAAAATGTGTTAACAAGAAGCAAGATGCAATATAGGTTGCAGGGACAGTTTCGTAAAATGTATTGACAAGAAGCAAGATGCAATATGGGTTGCAGGGACAGTTTCGTAAAATGTATTGACAAGAAGCAAGATGCAATATAGGTGGCAAGGGACAGTTTCATTAAATGTATTGACAAGAAGCAAGATGCAATATAGGTGGCAAGGGACAATTTCATTAAATGTGTTACCAAGAAGCAAGATTGTCTTCTTTTCTAGTGACGAACTAATTACATGTGCAAAATGATAACCTTATAGCACACTTCTGCAGGTTTGTTTTCTTTACCGTTATGTTGACTATAATGTACTCGGGGATATGTGAATCTTATTGTATAACCACAGGCCACTATTCCATTGTTTGATTTAGTTGAAGACAAATCTGCGATATAATATATATATATATATATATATATATATATATATATATATATATATATATATATATATATATATATATATTTTCTCTGTCGGTTTTTCTACTGCACACTACGTACAATAGGCATACAGAAATAAAAACAACAGATGAACCTTTTCCTTAATATTTCTAGATCATTGGTTGATTTTAGTAAAGTTCACCACCCACACCCGCTCATAACATATGGAATCCGAATCACTACTGCGCAACTTTGCGTAATCAGTTGCAAATGTTATAGAAACGTGCACACAAACAAAAAATGTTTCATAAGAAACATTTGTTTGTGCACGCTTCGATTACACTTAAGTATTCCATGATTATCAAGCTTAATTCAGGTAGTGGCCTCGTCGTACACACCAAGTCAAAAAGATGTTCCTGCCATGAAATTATTTGTGCTTATGTTTAGATTTTTTGACTAATGTGGGTTCCAAAAATAACGCTAAAATGTGTATTAACATTAACGAAATTTAACTTTTCCTTTGTTTGACAGGTCAACAGTTTTAGGCAGTCTTCACCGATTATAAATCTACACGTACACTGAAATCTGGGAAAGTTCGTAAGTCATAAGAAAAGTCACAAGGATATGACATTATAGCGTCATGGTGGATAAAAGAAAGAAACCTTTTACGCAGTGGGCGCGAACTGGCGACCTCATACTCCGAAAATCGCGCGCGTGTGTGTGTGTGTTACACACTTTATCCATTCGGGTATATTAACTATAACTGTAAAAGAAACATGCCAAACACTATTCAAAGAAATTAATTTACTTTTTGGTGGGGATCTCAATAACCAAACAGTGCAACAGTTGCAAACAAGAAACTACATACTTTTATATCTGTGTCCAAATAATTGTAAGAAACATATCAATAATACCATCTGGTTATCGATTGATCATTTCTATTTGACTCGTTATCTTTTATGTGATAATGCAAATGGATTGTTATATTTACCTCTGACAAAAATGACTAGATAAGACGCTACATGTGGAGACAATACATACATGCAGATGGCCATAAATTTGTTGAAATAAAAAATCTCTGAACATTTGAGAGTTGGCAATTTCCCACATGTTTATTCATTTCAGCAAAAAGCTGAGTTCAGATTAATTGCGAACAATTATCAAGTGTATTTTGGAAGTCCTGTAACTATTTTTGCCGCTTGGAGCTGTAGTTTTTCCAATTTTTCTGAATCGATCAACGATAATCCGTCCTAGACTACACTGGCATATTCATTGATGGGCTTAATTTAAGTTACATACCGTTTTGATAAAATTTGCCTACTTAGTTTTTGTTTTAGTTTTCGTAGGTTAGCTATTCGACATGGTGGTGTTTTTAAAATACTATCAACGTGATAAGTCCATTTGGTATTTGATGAAAGTATTACTCATAGATGGCGATGAGAATCTTCATATATAAATTCGATATTATCAATAACAAGTTCAGGATTATTTGTTACGTTTATTTCTTGATTAAACTTTAAGAGCTATTTCTTCGACCAGTTATGCGGTTTTTTTTATATCATAATTCATGACAAGCTCCTTATTAAGACGACATTGTTTCTTATTTAAAACGGGTTTAATCTGATATTAAGCCAATACATGGTTGAGAGAGAGAGAGAGAGAGAGAGAATGTACATGAGTGTTTATGTGTGTGTGTGAAGTAATCTAGGCAAAATGTGCTACAAATGAAGTTAAATGTTTGATTACTGAAATCATCATGGTAAAAACAAAGTTTAGTGTTTATTGCTGTTTTCAGATTTGTTTTGACAGTCTTTAAAATGTAATATGATTTCGAAAATATAATTGGATTACGTGCTAATAGATACAGCACATGCTGTATTTTAAAATGGAAATGTTTTTGACACACACTGTTCATTGATGTAGTAATTCTTTATTTATACGAGGTCTGACTTTGTTCATAGATTGTTATCAATTTATATAAAGTCTATCTACCTCTCTATGTCCATGTATTTCATATTTGTTCAACAAATAAACGCAAATTTCTATTTCGTTTGAAGTTTATATACGAATTTGTTCTCATAGCTGCATTGCATATATTTAATTATATTACTTATAAATTAGGGAAAATAATAAGGCAGTAAGATGTAATTTTGTATTTTCTTAACAAGTTCTTTCTTCTATGTACTGAATTGTGAAATGTATCATGTCAGTTTCAACTTTGTTCAGGAGATTCTCATTAATCCATATTAGTCACGAGATTTTCATTAAGCCACACTAATCAGGAGATTCTCATTAATCCATATTAGTCACGAGATTTTCATTAAGCCACACTAATCAGGAGATTCTCATTAATCCATATTAGTCACGAGATTTTCATTAAGCCACACTAATCAGGAGATTCTCATTAATCCACATTAGTCACGAGAATTTCATTAAGCCACACTAATCAGGAGATTCTCATTAATCCACATTAGTCACGAGATTTTCATTAAGCCACACTAATCAGGAGATTCTCATTAATCCACATCAGTCACGAGATTTTCATTAAGCCACACTAATCATGAGATTTTCACTAAGCCACGCTAATCAGGAGAGGTTCACTAAGCCACGCTAATCAGTAGATTTTCACTAAGCCACCATAATCAGGAGATTTCCACTAAACCACAATAATCAGGAGGTTTTCACTAAACCACCATAATCAGTCGATTTTCACTAAGCCACCATAATCAGGAGATTTCCACTATACCACAATAATCAGGAGATTTTCACTAAATCTCGCTAATCAGGAGATTTTCACTAAGCCACCATGATCAGTAGATTTCCACTAAACCACACTAATCAGGAGATTTTAACTAAACCACACTAATCAGGAGATTTTCACTAAGCCACCATGATCAGTAGATTTTCACCAGTCCACCATAATCAGGATATTTCCACTACACCACAATAATCAGGAGACTTTCACTAAATGACACAGATCAGGAGATTTTCACTAAGCCACACGAACAGGAGATTTTCACATAGCCACACTAATCATGAGATTTTAGCTAAATCACACTAATCAGGAGATTTTCACTAAGCCACACATATCAGGAGATTTTCACTAAACCATAATAATCATGATATTTTCACTACACCATACTAATCAAGAGATTTTCGCTAAACCACGCTAATCAGGAGATTTTCACTAAGCCACACTTACCAGGAGACTTTCACTGAATCATAGTAATCAGGAGATTTTATTTACTAAACTGCAATAATTATGAATTCTCACTAAGCCACATGTACCAGGAGATTTTCACTAAACCACACTAATGAGGAGAATTTCAATAAGCCACACAGATCAGTAGATTTTCATTAAACTACAGTAATCAGGAGATTTTCACTAAATCATACCAATCAGGAGATTTTCACTAAACACACAAATCAGGAGATTTTCACTGAGTCACCATAATCAGGAGATTTCCACTAAACCACACTAATCAGGAGATTTTCACTAAACCACACTAGTCATGAGATTTTCACTAAGCCACTCTAATCATGAGATTTTCACTAAGCCACACTAATCAGGAGATTTCCACTAAACCACACTAATCAGGAGATTTTCACTAAGTCACACTAATCAGATTATCACTAAGCCACGCTAATCAGGAGATTTTAACTAAATCACATTAATCAGGAGATTTTCACTAAATCACACTAATCAGGAGATTTTCACTAAATCACACAGATCAGGAGATTTTCACCAAGCCACACTAATCAGCAGAGTTTCACCAAGCCACACAAATCAGGAGATTTTCACTCAGCCACACATATCAGGAGATTTTCACTAAACCATACTAATCAGGAGATTTTCGATAAAATACACTAATCAGTAGATCTTCACTAAATCACACTAATCAGGAGAATTTAACTAAATCACACTAATCAGATTTCCACTAAACCACACTAATCAGGAGATTTTAACTGAACCACACTAATCAGGAGATTTTCACTAAGCCACGCTAATCATGAAATTTTCACTAAGCCACACTAATCAGGAGATTTCCACTAAACCACACTAATCAGATTTTCACTAAGCCACGCTAATCAGGAGATTTTCACTAAATCACACTAATCAGATTTTCACTAAGCCACGCTAATCAGGAGATTTTAACTAAATCACACTAATCAGGAGATTTTAAATAAATCACACTAATCAGGAGATTTTCACTAAATCACACAAATCATCACACAAATCAAGAGATTTTCACTAAGCCACACAAAAAGGAGATTTTCACCAAGCCACACAAATCAGGAGATTTTCACTAAGCCACACATATCTGGAAATTTTCACTAAACTATACTAATCAGGAGATGTTTGATAAAATACACTAATCAGTAGATCTTGACTAAATCACACTAATCAGGAGATTTTAACTAAATCACACTAATCAGGAGATTTTCACTAAGCCACACATATCAGGAGATTTTCACTAAACCATAATAATCATGATATTTTCACTACACCATACTAATCAAGAGATTTTCGCTAAACCACGCTAATCAGGAGATTTTCACTAAGCCACACTTACCAGGAGATTTTCACTGAATCACAGTAATCAGGAGATTTTATTTACTAAACTGCAATAATTATGAATTCTCACTAAGCCACATGTACCAGGAGATTTTCACTAAATCACACTAATCAGATTATCACTAAGCCACGCTAATCAGGAGATTTTAACTAAATCACATTAATCAGGAGATTTTCACTAAATCACACTAATCAGGAGATTTTCACTAAATCACACAGATCAGGAGATTTTCACTAAGCCACACAAACAGGAGATTTTCACCAAGCCACACTAATCAGTAGAGTTTCACCAAGCCACACAAAAAGGAGATTTTCACCAAGCCACACAAATCAGGAGATTTTCACTCAGCCACACATATCAGGAGATTTTCACTAAACCATACTAATCAGGAGATTTTCGATAAAATACACTAATCAGTAGATCTTCACTAAATCACACTAATCAGGAGAATTTAACTAAATCACACTAATCAGATTTCCACTAAACCACACTAATCAGGAGATTTTAACTGAACCACACTAATCAGGAGATTTTCACTAAGCCACGCTAATCATGAGATTTTCACTAAGCTATACTAATCAGGAGATGTTTGATAAAATACACTAATCAGTAGATCTTGACTAAATCACACTAATCAGGAGATTTTAACTAAATCACACTAATCAGGAGATTTTAACTAAACCACGCTAATCAGGAGATTTTAACTAAACCACACTAATCAGGTGATTTTCACTAAGCCACGCTAATCATGAGATTTTAACTAAATCACACTAATCAGGAGATTTTCACTAAGCCACACTATTCAGGAGACTTTCTCTAAACCATACTAATCAGGAGATTTTATCTAAATCACAATCATCAGGAGATTTTCACTAAGACACACAAATCAGGAGATTTTCACTAAGACACACTTACCAGGAGATTTTCACTAAACCATATTAATAAGGAGATTTTCACTAAACCATACTAATCAGGAGATTTTCACTAAGCCACACATATAAGGAGATTTTAACTAAATCATACTAATCAGGAGATTTTCACTAAGCCACACAAATCAGGAGGTTTTCACTAAGCCACACAAATCAGGAGATTTTAAGTAAATCACACTAATCAGGAAATTTTCACTAAACCACACTTACCAGGAGAATTTCATTAAGCCACACAAATCAGGAGATTTTCAATAAACGATACTAATCAGGAGATTTTCGATAAACCATATTAATCAGGAGATTTTCGCTAAACCACGCTGATCAGGAGATTTTCACTAAGCCACACTTACCAGGAGATTTTCCCTGAGTCACACTAATCATGAGATTTTTTTTATAACCAGACAACACTAATCAGGAATTCTCACTAAGACCCACTTACCAGGAGATTTTTACTAAGCAACACTAATCAGGAGATTTTCTACTAAACCATACTAATCAGGGGATTTTCGATAAACCATACTAATCGGGAGATTTTCACTAAGTCACACAAATCAGGAGATTTTCACTAAGCCACACTAACCAGTAGATTTTCACTAAGCCACACTTACCAGGAGATTTTCACTAAACCACACGAATCAGGCGATTTTCACTGTCACAGTAATCAGGAGATCTTTTTAATACTAAACAGCACTAATCAGGAAATTTTCACCAAGCCACACTGATCAGGAGATTTTCACTAAGCCACACATATCAGGAGATTTTCATTAAACCATAATAATCATGCTATTTTCACTAAATCACACCAATCAGGAGATTTTCACTAAACCACGCTAATCAGGAGATTTTCACTAAACCATAATAATCACGATATTTTCACTAAACCATACTAACCAGGAGATTTTCGCTAAACCACACTAATCAGGAGATTATCCCTAAACCACGCTAATCAGGAGATTTTCACTAAGCCACACTTACCAGGAGATTTTCACTGAGTCACACTAATCATGAGATTTTTTTTATAACCAGACAACACTAATCAGGAATTCTCACTAAGACCCACTTACCAGGAGATTTTTACTAAGCCACACTAATCAGGATATTTTCTACTAAACCATACTAATCAGGGAATTTTCGATAAACCATACTAATCAGGAGATTTTCACTAAGCCACACTTACCAGGAGATTTTCACTCAACCATATTAATCAGGAGATTTGCACTAAACCACACGAATCAGGCGATTTTCACTGAGTCACAGTAATCAGGAGATCTTTTTAATACTAAACAGCATTAATCAGGAAATTTTCACCAAGCCACACTAATCAGAAGATTTCCATTAAGCCACACATATCAGGAGATTTTCATTAAACCATAATAATCATGATATGTTCACTAAATCACACCAATCAGGAGATTTTCACCAAACCACGCTAATCAGGAGATTTTCACTAAGTCACACTAATCAGGAGATTTTCGATACACCATACCAATCAGGAGATTTTCACTAAACCACGCTAATCAGATGATTATCACTAAACTCCACTAATCAGGTGATTTTCGCTAAACCATACTTACCAGGAGATTTTCACTAAACCGCATTAATCAGGAGATTTTCACTAAGCCACACTATTCAGGAGATTTTCACTAAGCCACGCTAATCAGGAGATTTTAACTAAATCACACTAATCAGGAGATTTTAAATAAATCACACTAATCAGGAGATTTTCACTAAATCACACAAATCATCACACAAATCAAGAGATTTTCACTAAGCCACACAAAAAGGAGATTTTCACCAAGCCACACAAATCAGGAGATTTTCACTAAGCCACAAATATCTGGAAATTTTCACTAAACTATACTAATCAGGAGATGTTTGATAAAATACACTAATCAGTAGATCTTGACTAAATCACACTAATCAGGAGATTTTAACTAAATCACACTAATCAGGAGATTTTCACTAAGCCACACATATCAGGAGATTTTCACTAAACCATAATAATCATGATATTTTCACTACACCATACTAATCAAGAGATTTTCGCTAAACCACGCTAATCAGGAGATTTTCACTAAGCCACACTTACCAGGAGATTTTCACTGAATCACAGTAATCAGGAGATTTTATTTACTAAACTGCAATAATTATGAATTCTCACTAAGCCACATGTACCAGGAGATTTTCACTAAATCACACTAATCAGATTATCACTAAGCCACGCTAATCAGGAGATTTTAACTAAATCACATTAATCAGGAGATTTTCACTAAATCACACTAATCAGGAGATTTTCACTAAATCACACAGATCAGGAGATTTTCACTAAGCCACACAAACAGGAGATTTTCACCAAGCCACACTAATCAGTAGAGTTTCACCAAGCCACACAAAAAGGAGATTTTCACCAAGCCACACAAAAAGGAGATTTTCACCAAGCCACACAAATCAGGAGATTTTCACTCAGCCACACATATCAGGAGATTTTCACTAAACCATACTAATCAGGAGATTTTCGATAAAATACACTAATCAGTAGATCTTCACTAAATCACACTAATCAGGAGAATTTAACTAAATCACACTAATCAGATTTCCACTAAACCACACTAATCAGGAGATTTTAACTGAACCACACTAATCAGGAGATTTTCACTAAGCCACGCTAATCATGAGATTTTCACTAAGCTATACTAATCAGGAGATGTTTGATAAAATACACTAATCAGTAGATCTTGACTAAATCACACTAATCAGGAGATTTTAACTAAATCACACTAATCAGGAGATTTTAACTAAACCACACTAATCAGGAGATTTTAACTAAACCACACTAATCAGGTGATTTTCTCTAAGCCACGCTAATCATGAGATTTTAACTAAATCACACTAATCAGGAGATTTTCACTAAGCCACACTATTCAGGAGACTTTCTCTAAACCATACTAATCAGGAGATTTTATCTAAATCACAATCATCAGGAGATTTTCACTAAGACACACAAATCAGGAGATTTTCACTAAGACACACTTACCAGGAGATTTTCACTAAACCATATTAATAAGGAGATTTTCACTAAACCATACTAATCAGGAGATTTTCACTAAGCCACACATATAAGGAGATTTTAACTAAATCATACTAATCAGGAGATTTTCACTAAGCCACACAAATCAGGAGGTTTTCACTAAGCCACACAAATCAGGAGATTTTAAGTAAATCACACTAATCAGGAAATTTTCACTAAACCACACTTACCAGGAGAATTTCATTAAGCCACACAAATCAGGAGATTTTCAATAAACGATACTAATCAGGAGATTTTCGATAAACCATATTAATCAGGAGATTTTCGCTAAACCACGCTGATCAGGAGATTTTCACTAAGCCACACTTACCAGGAGATTTTCCCTGAGTCACACTAATCATGAGATTTTTTTTATAACCAGACAACACTAATCAGGAATTCTCACTAAGACCCACTTACCAGGAGATTTTTACTAAGCAACACTAATCAGGAGATTTTCTACTAAACCATACTAATCAGGGGATTTTCGATAAACCATACTAATCGGGAGATTTTCACTAAGTCACACAAATCAGGAGATTTTCACTAAGCCACACTAACCAGTAGATTTTCACTAAGCCACACTTACCAGGAGATTTTCACTAAACCATATTAATCAGGAGATTTGCACTAAACCAAACGAATCAGGCGATTTTCACTGTCACAGTAATCAGGAGATCTTTTTAATACTAAACAGCACTAATCAGGAAATTTTCACCAAGCCACACTGATCAGGAGATTTTCACTAAGCCACACATATCAGGAGATTTTCATTAAACCATAATAATCATGCTATTTTCACTAAATCACACCAATCAGGAGATTTTCACTAAACCACGCTAATCAGGAGATTTTCACTAAACCATAATAATCACGATATTTTCACTAAACCATACTAACCAGGAGATTTTCGCTAAACCACACTAATCAGGAGATTATCCCTAAACCACGCTAATCAGGAGATTTTCACTAAGCCACACTTACCAGGAGATTTTCACTGAGTCACACTAATCATGAGATTTTTTTATAACCAGACAACACTAATCAGGAATTCTCACTAAGACCCACTTACCAGGAGATTTTTACTAAGCCACACTAATCAGGATATTTTCTACTAAACCATACTAATCAGGGAATTTTCGATAAACCATACTAATCAGGAGATTTTCACTAAGCCACACTTACCAGGAGATTTTCACTAAACCATATTAATCAGGAGATTTGCACTAAACCACACGAATCAGGCGATTTTCACTGAGTCACAGTAATCAGGAGATCTTTTTAATACTAAACAGCATTAATCAGGAAATTTTCACCAAGCCACACTAATCAGAAGATTTCCATTAAGCCACACATATCAGGAGATTTTCATTAAACCATAATAATCATGATATGTTCACTAAATCACACCAATCAGGAGATTTTCACCAAACCACGCTAATCAGGAGATTTTCACTAGGTCACACTAATCAGGAGATTTTCGATACACCATACCAATCAGGAGATTTTCACTAAACCACGCTAATCAGATGATTATCACTAAACTCCACTAATCAGGTGATTTTCGCTAAGCCATACTTACCAGGAGATTTTCACTAAACCGCATTAATCAGGAGATTTTCACTAAGCCACACTATTCAGGAGATTTTCACTAAACCACGCTAATCAGGAGATTTTCACTAAGCCACACTAATCAGGAGATTATCCCTAAACCACGCTAATCAGGAGATTTTCACTAAGCCACACATATCAGGAGATTTTCACTAAACCATACTAATCAGGAGATTTTCACTAAACCACAATAATCAGGAGGTTTTCACCAAGCCACACTATTCAGGAGAATTTCGCTAAACGACGATAATCAGGAGATTTTCACTAAGCCACACTTACCAGGACATTTTCACTGAGTCACAGTAATCAGGAGATTTTTTTATACTAAACAGCACTAATCAGGAATTCTCACTAAGCCACACTTACCAGGAGATTTTCACCAATCCACACTAATCAGTAGATTTTCGCTAAGCCACACAAATCAGGAGATTTTCACTAAGCCACACTAATCAGTAGATTTTCACTAAGCCACACAAATCAGGAGATTTTCACCAAGCCACACTAATCAGTAGATTTTCACTATGCCACACAAATCAGGAGATTTTCACCAAGCCACACTAATCAGGAGATTTTCTTTAAGCCACACTTACCAGGAGTTTTTCACTGAGTCATACTAATCAGGAGATTTTCAACTAAACCATACTAAACAGAAGATTTTCGATAAACCATACTAATCAGGAGATTTTCACTAAGCCACACTTACCAGGAGATTTTCACTAAGCCACACTTACCAGAAGAATTTCATTAAACCGCACTAATCAGAAGATTTTCACTAAACCACACGAATCAGGCGATTTTCACTGAGCCACACTAATTGGGAAATTTTCACTAACCTGTTCTAATCATGAAATTTTCACAAGCCATATAACTCAGGAATTTTTCATTAAGCCACCGGAATCAGGAGATTTTCATTAAGCCACCGGAATCAGGAATTTTTCATTAAGCCACCGGAATCAGGAATTTTTCATTAAGCCACCGGAATCAGGAGTTTTTCATTAAGCCACCGGAATCAGGACATTTTCATTAAGCCACCGGAATCAGGAGATTTTCATTAAGCCACCGGAATCAGGAATTTTTCATTAGGCCACCGGAATCAGGAATTTTTCGTTAAGCCACCGGAATCAGGAGTTTTTCATTAAGCCACCGGAATCAGGACATTTTCATTAAGCCACCGGAATCAGGACATTTTCATTAAGCCACCGGAATCAGGACATTTTCATAAGTCAGTGGACAAGAAAATGAAGTTAATAGCATTGATGTTTGATATATAATAGGTTTTCGCTAACGTTTTAAACATAAGTCCAAATTAGTGAGATATACAAGTTTAATTAATCAGAGAAAGAAGTAAAATTGCAATTTTAGTGTCTTGTAGTTTTAATAACATAAATATTCACCGAGAAACAAAACAAGACAATATTTGTTTTCATTTATATGTATTATTGAATTCTGGACAGTTTTTGTCGCTTGATTGATCAGCAGTCCATTGTTCTGTTTAACGATAAATTCCGAGTGTAACCAAATATCGGGAGTGGGGTTTTCTGCGACTCCACCAATTTGAAAGATAACTTGCTTCAATCCATCATTGAATTATATATTTTCACATCTCTGCTTAGGATGACTCAATAGTAGGTGTACTGAACTTAAGAGCAGAATTTTGTGGTAATCGTAATGTGTGGGCCGGGCGTCTTACTTGAGTTACATGATTCTGAACCTCCGGAAATGGCTTCTGAGGTATTTGATCCTTAGTATAACAGAGTCATTGCCGAGGGGTATAGTTAGGTCGGATACCCCGTGGCGCGCCAAAGGTGTTAATAAACCTGGATCAAGGCGGAAAGAAAATCAAGCTATATGCGTGTCAACCAAATAAGAATGAGAGCAGCTAAATCTTTCGGTGGGAGAGTCTTATCATTTTGGGCGGGAAATGAGTAATTCTTATTCGTAAACGCAACAAGAAACATTAGTGCGCTTCTAGCACTTGAAGGGTACAGATGTGTTATCTGAAGCAGAGCGGAAACCCTGCGTTGAACTGGGAGTTCTTGCTATAAACCACTCAACGATTTAGCTCGTATAAGGAAGAGAATTTGAACTGGGTAACATAAGCTTCTAGAGAAAGCTCCCAAGGTGCATGTTTGAAACGACGCTGAGAGATTCCCAAGGTGTACGTAGTGACGACACCGAGAAAATAAGGAGGTAGTAGGGAGCACGGAAGGAGGAAGGCGGTCGAGTAAACTCCAAGGGTGCACACAAGTGGCACGAAATACATGAGGAAGGAAGGAAGAGAAATTAATACCAGATGACCGAACAGAGATTCGTTCGTGTGAGGAATTAAAGTATAAAGTGGCACGTGGTTAACCAGGCCAGTCATTGTATCAGGACTGAAGCTTTAAATTCGAGTTATAATTGAAATTTACAATTGAAGATTTATGTGTACTTTAGTGCTAAAGGCAAATTTTGGCGGTATATACTTCAGCCAAATACAAGAGTCAATACAGACCAATGACAATTATGACTTAATTAGAGACGTGGGTAATTTTGGGAGCTGTGATTATTAACATTAAAAATATGTTAACTGTACTAGTTATTTATAAAAATAATCTGATCGGATTATTCGGATACTAACTTCTCAATCTGCGACATTTAACATTATTACATCAGTTAGAACACGAGTAAGCGGAAGAAACTAAATGGGGTAAACTATAGAAAGTGCAGAGAAAATCGTAAAAAAAGCCGCGCTGTAGCTATTCGTCGTGTGTGTCAGCATAACTAGCTGAGAAAAGAGCTTTTCAAAACTCAAAGTAATACGGATATAATTAAGCCTACAATGAGCGAGGCCCTACTGACCAACTTGGCAATGTTGTGCATTGAAAGGGAGACGACTGAAACAGTTACATTTGATAACGTCATTCGTAACTACACAACCGTACAAGCGCGCAAAATTGTAGTGACCTGAACGACACAAGGTCATACAACATTAGATATGTTTAATCATGAGATGTAGACTTGCATTCTAAACTTGAAATGTCTAATTATAAACTCTTAATTACAAAACTTACAGTGACATTGTGACATGCATGATTACAATGCTATTAACACATTTTTTTGTTAATGGCAGGTTGACGACAGACATGACCTTCTCCCTACGACAACTCCAAAAGAAGAGCAGAGAGTAAGGTCAACCATTCAACCATTCTACCGTTCGTCGACCTCACCAAGGCCTTCGATCTGGAAAGCAATAAGGGCTTGTTTGAACTTCTCATTAAGATCGGTTGCTCCCCTCCCCCCACAACTTCGCAGCATGATAATCTCTTTCCATGCCGATGTGAAGGGAACAGTCCTGTATGATGGATCCTCCTCAGACTCCTTCCCAAGAACAGCGGCGTGAAGCAAGGATGCGTGCTGGCGCCGACCCTTTTCAGGATCTTCTTCTCCCTGCTCTTGTCCTACGCCTTCGACTCGTCCACTGATGGCGTATATCTGCACACCAAGTCCGACGGGGGTTGTTCAACCTGGCACGACTGCGCTGGAAGACCAAAGTGAGGTCGTGCTCATCATGGAGATGCTTTTTGTTTCCCATACCGAGTATGCCCTCCAGAGACAGGGAGACCGTTTCGCTGATGCCTTGAAAGCAGTTTGGGCTCACCATCAGCCTGGAAAAGACAAACGTCAGCGTGCAAGATACCACCACTGCTCCTTCCATCAAAATCGACGGTGTCACCCTGGAAGACGTCAACAACTTCGGATGCACAGAAATAGTTTGAACAACTTGCTCTTTGATTGTCAGGATTAAATTTGTTTACTTCGACACCGTTTCCTTACTTGCGTGTACATGTCCAGATGTAAACAGCTCAAAGCTACTCTCTCGTATGGGTTTGAAATCCGCCCTGGTTTCCAGAAAATAAGACAGGATGGTTCCAATATTAAATTTCGTCAATACCTGCGGCAGCATCGCTGTTGAATATGCATTGTTTAACTCGATAAACGACGTTGAAGTAGTTACAGAAGTTGATGCTGAAGTGTTAGCCATATTTTGCCCACCACCTATCGAGTGGCCATGTTGGTCAGCTGACCACCCGCCACCCGATCAAAATTCAGAGCAAGTTACGAAGTTCACCGAAGTCTACATGAAATGGGCTATTGAGACTGAGCCGCGAATGATGATGAACAAGGGTACAGCTAAATAAAATAAGGAGTAGATGGTGTCATTTCGGACCTCCTCCCCGAGAAGCATTTTAGCTCCGTACCGCACTGTAAGCCACGACATATTTTTTTTAGTCATTATAGACCCTACACAAGTTTCATATGCTATATACACATGTTAAGGCAGTATGTCTGGCTGCATTATTGATCTTTTATCATATGCATATCAGATGCACATTATCATGCAGATACCGGGAATGTTTCATCGAAAATGTCAGCTATATTCACCAGAGACATGTTTATATGCCGATTTTTTTTCAGTACACGAGTCAAAATACGAATGACAAATTGAACAAATGTACGTAGATGACTCACAGCAATGGAATCATTTCAGTTATTGTAAACCGTGTTTAGATATTTGGTAAATGTTGCAGCCTTATATTGCGTGACATTACACTCAAAGTGTAATTTCATGTCACCAATGATCACATCACCAAAACAATACACTGATAACAAGGAGTGCGAGGGTGTTGTAGTTTGAACAGTGCTAGATTACCTATTGAGCACACAAAGCAGGTGTTTATGGGCACCAGCCCAACAAGGGCATAAAAAAAAATTCAAATGAATTGGTAATAAAACTGAATGAATTATATATGACCATTTCGATCTGCATGTACGAGATATTTGATTTGGAATGATGTAAATACTTGTATTTTTTCTCGCATTTTTAGCTTTTATTAGTTTTATTTTTGAGTTTCGCATTTTGTAGGAAGGTGGGGGTAACATAATATTTTCACTACTTATGGCCCCGGATGGCCTTAATCCGGCATTAGGTTTGAGTGACATTGGTGGGTGTAACACTGTACTAAACACAATATTGTCCAAATATGATTGAAATTACCTACTTACTCCAATCCATTAAAGCTGAATTCTTATCTAAGGTGTTGACTGTATTTTCTTACTTACGAATCCACCCATTGTAACGTGAAAACATTACGAATTATAGGAAAAGGACGAATACAACTATTTACAAACATCCTCCTTCAAACCGTTAGCACGAGTAAAAAGAGAAACCGTTGATAACACCAACTTTAATCTAGCATTTAACATTTTGATAATTAAGGTTGTCGTACGTCTTCTTTTTCCCCGACGTGTCCTCCATTTCAGTCCTTAAATCTCCCTCATATATATATATATATATATATATATATATATATATATATATATATCCACTCTCCGGAGTGTCCTCCTTTTTGAAAGTTCAAATATCGTAGCCGTATGATAATACAAGTGTTCGTTTGTAGAACGGAGGGTAGATATTATCAATAGATTCCCGTATTACTGAGAAAACATGTCTTTGTATAATTCCTTGCTTTGTGCGAGTTATCAGTTTTCAAAAATCTAGCCAAAATTGTGTTTTTGAAAACATTAAATAAAAATAGTCACATGTAGATAAAAGGTTATTTAGATATCAGTGAAACTTACCAAATACAAATGACGTTATGCAACACTCTCTCCGATACTTCCTCTACCAACACGGGGTCTTAGATATTTGTAATCCAACACTATCTCCGATATTTCTTGTCATCATATATTACATCTCATCTGGAGGTCCAGTCACTACGAAGGCAGACACAAAGCTATGGACGTAATAATATCACAGCAGAGCTTTCTTTGCTGACCCGAGGTGAATAAGATTTTCTCTGATATCGTATGCAGGACCAAATATCATCTGCAATCCGATGATGCAGAAAAGTCACAAAATAACCGCCGAGGGCATAAATCATAACTACTGTGACTCAGTGAGTACTCTGCTGTGATCAGTAAAAAGTAGATAAAGTCACATATCAACGTACTGGATACATCAAATATATATGGTCAGTAGGAGTTGCCAACAAAGACTAATTATTACAGTGGCAGTTGTAACACATTCTATAAACTATTCTGCAATGAAAATACACAGCATAAGCATGGAATTATTGTTTACCTTATTAAAAAATGTAAACACTACCCAGCACCAGTTTCTTCGTTATATATCATTAATGTAAGTCCTTATCAGATATTAAGAATATATAAGAATATCTGAGATACAAAATATCCAATCTTAAAAAATGCAACGTATTGCAAATTAAAAAAAAAAACAACTAAACTCATGTTGCACTCAGTTTAAGATACTTTCTTTGAGTGTTTGTATATGTGTTTGGGATTTTTAATGTAGCTTTAACAATATTCCAGTCATATAGCTAACATGTCTGTAGTGTGCTAGTTTATAGTGATGTCTACCACTTTGGCATCATGCCGCAGACACGTAGCATCATGTCCCACCTAGTCACATTTTTATCCTGACACCTGGCCGACAAATCCTAACACTAACCTCTTAATGCCGAGCGCCAAACGAGGTAGCTGTTTGTACCATAGTACCATTTTTTTTAAAAAAAAGTCTATGGTATGACTCGGCCAGGGTTCGAACCACTAGAACGATGCAGATACTTTCTTTGAAAATATAAATCAATTAAAATATTTTGGAGTCATTAGTGATCTGAAATGGAACCTTTAAATTAAAGAATTATCCTCCAAAGCAAATCTCACCTTAGGCGTAGTAAGATGCAGTCCGTCATCGTCTTGCCCACAAAATGGGATATAATTATCTTTAAAGGATTTTTTTTTTTTTTTTTTTTTTTTAGAATACGCTTGTGCAGTTTGGGATACCCATCCAGTTGTGACTTTATACCCAGAAAGTATGACTTCAATATTCAATCAGTTATCTCGGACACCGTCGAACCACCAAAAACATTAACATAAATATATATTACAACGGTTGAAAATACAAAGTAAAACGTCCCTGCTACAATTTGATGAAATCAAAAATAAAAACTGTAATAATCAACATAAATATACCTACCTGATACACACTCTGTAACAATCAACATAAATATACCTACCTGATACACACTCTGTAACAATCTATATAAATATACCTACCTGATACACACGAAGTGATTAAAATATTTTCTTCCCATGAAAACTGAGATATTGGAATTCGTTACCAATAATAATAATAATAATAATAATAACTGCTGAATCTCCAGAAAACAAAATTGATTACTATTTCCAAATTAGTTCAGCGGACATTTTTGTCAAAATAAATTGTTTACAAATGTTGTTGACACTGGGTAGTGAAACCACACCCAAAGCGGCTCACCCCCGCGCTCTCTCCGTTGACAGATTCTCTTAATTTTTTGCTATGTAAGGAGGCCATGCGACTACAGCTGGTGTCATTATTATATTATGATGTAGTACTTGAATTTAAACACTATTCAACGGCACGTTCTTGTGGGATATATCAAGCTGTTGAGGATAACACGTCTCTCTTTTACGACAGACAATTTACTCTATAATGTGTGCGTATGTATGTGTCGGGGGGGGGGGCGGCTTGAGAGTTCTTTTACGATCCTCACAACTCTTGTTCTCTTTTCAACTCACTGATGGATATTTGATTTTCTTACCTAAGATAATTTTTGTCAACAAACATTTATTTATTTATTTATTTACAAAACGGAGGAGGAAGAGCATTTTTCGAACTGTTTTGGGTCTGGAAATTAATTTCCTGAAAATTCCTGCAACCCTACCACCATCTACCTCCATCATTAGAAATAACACGTGTGTGATCAGTTCCGTTGTCATGAAGATGCCCTACACCCAGATAATTTTATGGCAAGTCCTTTGAATTATATCTTTTATACCCAATATCGCAGAAAAGCGTGCCTTTCATTCAGCGACCATTCACTTTCAAAACTGTCTGATGAATCCACTACTTTTTTAAAAATTTAAATCAGGGCGATGGTGGATTTATTAGCAATGCCTTGTTGGTTTATTAGTAATGCCTTGTTGGTTTATTAGCAATGCCTTGTTGTTGGTTTATTAGTAATGCCTTGTTGGTTTATTAGCAATGCCTTGTTGTTGGTTTATTAGCAATGCCTTGTTGGTTTATTAGCAATGCTTTGCTGGTTTATTAGCAATGGTTTATTGGTTTATTAGTAATGCCTTGTTGGTTTATTAGTAATGCCTTGTTGGTTTATTAGCAATGCCTTGTTGTTGGTTTATTAGCAATGCCTTGTTGGTTTATTAGTAATGCCTTGTTGGTTTATTAGCAATGCCTTGTTGTTGGTTTATTAGCAATGCCTTGTTGGTTTATTAGCAATGCTTTGCTGGTTTATTAGTAATGCCTTGTTGGTTTATTAGCAATGCCTTGTTGGTTTATTAGCAATGCCTTATTGGTTTATTAGCAATGCCTTTTTGGTGGTTTATTAGCAATGCCTTGTTGGTTTATTAGCAATGCCTTGTTGTTGGTTTATTAGCAATGCCTTGTTGGTTTATTAGCAATGCCTTGTTGTTGGTTTATTAGCAATGCCTTGTTGGTTTATTAGCAATGCTTTGCTGGTTTATTAGAAATGCCTTATTGGTTTATTAGCAATGCCTTTTTGGTTTATTAGCAATGCCTTTTTGGTGGTTTATTAGCAATGCCTTGTTGGTTTATTAGCAATTCCTTGTTGTTGGTTTATTAGCAATGCCTTGTTGGTTTATTAGCAATGCTTTGCTGGTTTATTAGAAATGCCTTATTGGTTTATTAGCAATGCCTTTTTGGTTTATTAGCAATGCCTTTTTGGTGGTTTATTAGCAATGCCTTGTTGGTTTATTAGCAATGCCTTGTTGGTTTATTAGCAATGCCTTGTTGGTTTATTAGCAATGGTTTATCATCATAATGAAATGATTGCGTGTAAAATAGCCTTGTAAAATTTATGGATGACAACCACAGATATACAAATCGTCAAACTATTTACACATAGCAAAGTTGTATACTATAAACTGGGTATTAGAAAATAATTTCTTAGCATTTAGTCCCCTTTATGTGCAGAAAAAAACAACAACAAAAAAAACAGACACAGCAAGTATAAAAAATTGCAAATCTCAATATAAATAAACAGTATGTATCTTACCTAAATCGTCATAAGCAGTCAGAATAATCTCGCGTGCATCTTGCCTTGTTAAAATAGTCCTGTGAGAAACGTACTAGTGTTCCAGGTCCTTACCAAGCCCATCCAAAAATGTGCTACTGACTTCAGCATCTAGGCTTTGAAGCGTATACAAAGTATTTATTGGAATTACTTTGTCTTTACGTGCGACATACATATGTAGAGGCAACAGTTTTTCCGCCAGCGCTATCGAAGTTATGCGAGTTTATGTCGCCAGATAGATCAAGGTACACGATTTTAGCACTCAGATCTCCAGGCGACATTCCAAGATCTCCGGGCAACTGTAATATTAGATACCTCGATTTTCATTGGAGTTCTATAAGATGCGCCGTTGCGGACAAAAGCTGGTCCAATGAGAAAGTTGCAGTTAAAAGTTCGATGTCGAATGTCGAAAAATCCAATATCACTAGTTAGATCAAATTGCATGTCCTTAAAGTTCCATTTTTGGTCGACATTTTATATTTTATATGCTGAACTATAAAGTGGTGGTTTCAAGTTTTATTTCATATGTTGTCGTTTTACAGTGTATATTTTGAATTACACAGCGGTGGTAGAAATTTCAATATCATATGTCGAGAATCCTTAATTAACACGTTGTATGTAACTATTTGTGGTGAAAGTTCCATTTCATATGACGAGTATTTAGATCTCATCTGTTGAATTTCACAGCAACGAGAAGCTGCCTTCTTGTTTAAAAATAACGCGGTCCGTTCACGACAGCGACCTTTAGTGAAGAAATTCATTGTAATTCTCGACCTGTGAATGGTAACTTTATACTCCATATTATTTTGAATTGTTTAAGTAGACATTGTGTAATGTTACTTTTAACACCAACACATCATTTCACCATATAAAAATAAAAATTCTGACTAGCACAATAAAATGTCCAATCACCGCTGTGTAATTCAACAGATACAATTTAATAACTCAGCATATGAAATGGAACTTTCAGCACAATTAATGCAATTCAACATGTTAAACAGAATCTCTAGATATATGACATTAACATTTCTACAACCGCCGTGTAATTCAGAAGATACAATTATTTAAAAACAAAAACTCGACATTGGACATCGATCTTTTAATAACCGCCGTGTAATTCAACAGACGAAATCTAACTACTCATCAAATGAAATTGAACTTTCAATGTAAACTCCTTGAACCAATACGTAAATTTGGAGTTCTTGACGTATGACATCGAAATTTCAACCACTGCCGTGTAATTCAAATGACGCAATCTTGATATAGAAAATATAACTTTCAACCACTACAGTTTGACTCAACAGATACAATCTAAAATCTCGACATAGAAAATGGAACTTTAAGAACAAGCATTTTGGACACACCACGTGAAATTTGAATTATGGACATATAACATTTGAAGTTCAAGAGCAACGTTCTGATTGGACCAGCTTTTGTCCGCTACGGCGCCTCATAGTTCTGTAGATATTTTGGTTCATTTGGGACCATAAAGTGGCACACAAACGAACCCTGTGACTTTTTCAAATCAAAGACTGATAGAAATAAAGGAGTACACTGAACGTAGAATAAAGAATCGAAAAGGTGTTTTAGTATCTGTATTACTCATTGCTTGTTTTGTTTTGTTTCTTATGTTTTTTAATATTTTTCTTTTTATATTGTGTTTTATCCATGGAATTTGTATACTGCAATTTCGCACTTCTTCAAACGTTTGACTTAAGGCATAGTGTGTCTTGTGCACAAATATTACTGTTTTGCTTTGCACAGGTATAACAATTTTAACTTGTATAGATATTACTGTTTTGACTTGCACAGGTATAACAGTTTTGGCTTGCACAGGTATAACAGTTTTGGCTTGCACAGGTATAACAGTTTTGGCTTGCACAAATATAACAGTTGTGGCTTTCACAGGTATAACAGTTTTGGCTTGCACAAATATAACAGTTGTGGCTTGCACAAGTATAACAGTTGTGGCCCGCACAAGTACATGTATAACAGTTTTGGCTTGCACAGGTATAACAGTTTTGGCTTGCACAAATATAACAGTTGTGGCTTGCACAGGTATAACAGTTTTGGCTTGCACAGCTATGACTGTTTTTGCATGCACAAGTATAACATTTTTGACTTGCACAGGTATAGCAGTTGTGGCTTGCACAGGTATAACAGCTTTGGCTTGCACAAGTATAGCGGTTTTGGCTTGCATAGGTATAACAGATTTGAACTGCACAGGTATAACACTTTTGAATTGCACAGGTATAACAGTTTTTGTATGCACAAGTATTATTCTTTTGACTTGCACAAGTATAACATTTTTAACTTGCACAGGTATAGCAATCGTGGCTTGCACAGGTATAACAACTTTGGCTTGCACAAGTATAACGGTTTTGGCTTGCATAGGTATAACAGTTTTGAATTGCACAGGTGTAACAGTTTTGGCTTGCACAGTTATTACTGTTTTAACGTGCTCTAAGTTCACAAGATAAACAGACTTCCTAACTTTCCAAAAGACCGGGAAACAATTTCACGACTATTTCATCTTAATATATGCATGAATTATATATTTTCGGAAATATGTGGACACAAATGGTGCATATTTTCAGCATATGACACCCAAAAATACAAATCTAGCCACCCAAATGAAGTTGATGATACCATCCAAGGTGTAGAGATGTGCATTTCTGATGTGAAATCATGGATGACATGTAACAAGCTGCAGATGAATGATGATAAAACTGAGACCATTCTGATCACAACACAAAGACTTTCTCATTCACAGCCTTTACCTCAAACAATAAATATCAGCAACACCAACATTAAATTCACACAATCAGTACGAAACATAGGTGTTACTCTGGACAGTACTCTCACATTGCACCAACATGTCATGAACATATGCAAGGCTGCATGTCTTGAGCTGAGACGCATCAGCTCAATTCGCAAGTATCTTTCAGTTGATGCCACTAAAACACTTGTGTATTCACTAGTACTTTCAAGACTGGACTATTGTAACTCAATTATGTTTGGTTCATCTCAATATCTGCTCCAGAAACTTCAAAACACAGCTGCTCGGATCAAACTTAGAGTACCACGATCAGGGTACACCTCCCCGCTGCTCTGTACCCTATACTGGCTATCCATTCGATCCAGAATCAAACACAAAATTTGTTCTCTGTGCTACGTTTCACTGTCGGACTCTAGTCCAACATACCTATCCGCCCTCACCCATGTGTACACACCAGCAAGATACTTACGCTCCTCTTATACTCATTATTCCCACTATGAAAACAAAGTCATATCGACAGCGTTCTTTTGCATACCAGGGCCCAACAACGTGCAATAAATTGCCCACTTAGACACAAAGACAGTGATCACATTCAAGAGAGCTCTCAAAACTCACTTATTTCGACTGCAATAACAAACTTAAAGACTTAATAATGTTTCCTACCTTAAATATTCTCAGCATGTTTTTTTATGTTTTCTAATTTCTTCGTGTTTGTTTTTGTAATCATATCATTATATGTTTTTTTTTTATCTTATAGGTGTTGTCTAATGTAAAGCGCTTAGAGCTTTTAAAGATTAGGCGCTATACAAAGTCTTCATTATTATACGAGAGGAAAAGAAACGTCTTTTCTCTGCTTAAAATTTCAGCATTTTATGACTAGTGAAATACTAAGGGAATATACCAGGTGTCGCCCTTACGGCAATGTAAAAGTAACATCTCATTCTGCCAGGCAATGTTTTCATAACACCCAATATCTCCAGTCCTTTTCCTGCCCTGGGCACGACTCCAAAAGTTAATTGGGCATCAACAGGAAAGACGGTCTAAATGTGTAAGAATAAATAGTCGATTACGCAATAGACTATCCGCTGTAGACTAATAAGTTTTTGAATCGATATCACCCTCTTGCCAGTGGTTAAAATGGACTGAGAAAATTATCATGAAATAAGATTAGACCCTTCAAGTTTATCTCGTTAATCATTCACGAGTCGCAATTTTCTAAGTATTTTCTTTTACAAGTGAAATACGGTAGCAATTTAGAGAGGCTAGAAATATGGATACATCGGTATTTAAAACAACCTTTAAAAGACAGGGAAAATGTTAAGTTCATCGTGCATGTATCACAATAACATCTGAGGATCGATTAAAAAAATATCGTTGATTCTTTTTCGGGCGCCTCCGGCTGGATTAGACTACATGGTTGACAAGACCAATCCGAGCGCGGAAATTTCCCCTGACTGAGAATATTATATTAAATGATCAGCGATGCCAAAATCATAACCGTTTGACGCTCACTTCCAGTCACCAAGAAACAATGCTTTCAAAAAGTGTGCTAATGTGTGTGTGTGTGTGTGTGTGTGTGTGTGTGTGTGTAAATCACACTATTTCTGAGAAATTACAGCACTTCGTTTTCATATCTTTGGACTTGCGTAGTTATGCGCGTTGTAAAACTGTTCAGTTGCAAAGGTAAGTAAAGAGTTCACGATCTCATAATGCCTAAACAGACGTGATTGGTTTTGATAAGCACGGCAGTTTGCGCCCCCCCCCCCCCCCCCCCGGACAACGCTGCGGCAGACTGTAACCACCGACCGAGAAGTGGACACTGTGACCACAACGGCTCTGACCACGACTGTGGCCGTGAATCTGACTAAGAACCCGTATACAAAGAGGAGGAGCTAGAGGAGGGTGAATAGGAAAGCAGCCCAGACATAAAAAGCAACTATACACGGGGTTGCATGAGGCTCTGAAAGATAACAAAAAAGGCCCGACACTTTATAAGTGCCGTAAAATACATTGCCTGGCGGTTGCTCAAAAACTTCTACCAAAATCACCACAGTGGCAATTTGGAGTACGTATAATGCGAATAAATGACAGGGTGTGTGTGTGTTTGTGTGTGCGTGTGTGTTTGTGTGTGTGATTTGGACTGTTAACGTAGCTTTAACAATTTGTCAGTCATATTGCTACGATGTCTGCAGTGTGACAGTTTATAGTGATGCTTAGCACTGTGGCATCATGCTGCAGATGTGTAGCATGATGTCCCACCCAGTCACATTATCCTGACAGCAGGCCGACCAGTCCTAACACTGACCTCTTAATGCTGAGCGCCAAGCGAGGCAGCTGTAAGTACCATTTTTATAAGTCTTTGGTATGACTCGGCTGGGGATCGAACCCACGACCTTCCGCTTCCGAGGCGAAATGATAGGGAGGCATACACCAATTACTCCATGGCAAGTCTAGTAGAGGTTGCCTAACAGCTGACGGAGATACACAGACTTCAGCAATTCCGAAAATAAATACATCGAGGGACGGAGTGTGGAAGATATCGTAACACAATATCTCTCGAGCGAAAATTGCAGTCTACCGCAGTAAAACAGATCTTTGTAGGGTTCAAATTTGGGACCTTATACTTGCCTCATAAGATCCCTTTTGGGTTAACAACTTTATCGACTGCCTAAACTGATTTGTAATATATGTGATAAATTTGAACTATGGAATTTTGCCACAAATCTGAAAGCACTGAGACTCAGTCGATGCAAGGTAGTTGTCTTGAAAATGTAAACTTTGCGGCAGAACATGCTTTTACAAATACTGTAAATCGCACGTGCTTGCGTTACATGTTGACACAGGGCTCGACCATGCCTCACATGTGGCACTGGAGTCAAGTCACGCAATCAGTTATGCAAGGACGTCATTTCAACCTTTTTTTTGGGGGGGGGGGGAGGGGACACAACTTGAAGGAGGGTGGGCAAAACTTGACTGGCTTATTCATTTTCGTATATAGGCTACAGCAATTTTACAGCACATGCATATACGGGGGGCGGGGAGAGCAGACTCGCCCGTTTGGAGACGTTTGAAGAAAATACACCAACGCAGGTTCAGAATTGACTATTGACAGATGAGTGCAAGTTGAACTCTCTACGCCCAATCATGTTCCAACGTGGACGGCAATACATGTGGAAAAATATGACAGCCGCTGTTTCAAATGGGCGATCTTGTTCGCAGCGTTATCTCGCGAGAGATCATGTAAACTATCCTCGAAAATACAGTCAATACCATGGTGAACTCAAGTTTGTTAACAGTGACTTTCCTGTACAGATTATTAAGACATTATTCATAAATTTCGAATTTCTAATCACAATGTCATAGCATAATGTCTTTGCTTTGAAGAAAGGTCGCTAGCTGATTTAACTATCTTAATATGTGCAAAGTAAAGATTCATGTGAGCGTACTGATGTTGATCTGCTGTTGCTAAGTGACATGAATGAAACTTATCATGGTGCAGTGAAAGATGAAGGTCTCGTATACGATTGATGCGGACCATGAATACCTGAATGTTTCCTGTTTCCCCGAGGGCCAACGACGATGAAGCCCCTGAAGTTCCGTCAAACAAAACGCAAGTTGTTGAACAAGTCCTTTTCGGGATTTATTACGCTGTCATCAGATGTGATGGCGCGACTGAGCCGCCAATATTGTATCGTGGTCAGAGGTGTTTATGGGATCGCTCGAGATTACCACGAAATGGATTTTGCAACGGCTTGCCTCGCTGGCGTCCATTATTATGACCTGCAATAATATTAGCGAGTTTTGAGTGGCAAATCACTGTTGGATCTGTGAAGGAGCTTTTTGTTCCATAGATGAAAACGTGCACAAATTTGATTGTCAATGATCAAGGAATTTGTTTGGTCATTGTCGCATGAGGGTATTTCTGACTACGAGTTCATGAGACGCGTTGTTGAGCCACAATTACGCTCTAGCAAACAACCAAGAGTAAAATGAGACTACCCGATCATCTCAATAGAGTTTCATCGTGTACCTCGACGCAACCTACTTGTTCTAACAGAGCTGATTCAACCGATGTACGTAAGTGATTATCAGTGTTCCGCGAGTGGCTGTCACCATGTCACTGCGGAATCATTGAACGCAGACGTGATTTATGTAACACAACGATATCACACCTCCCTAATTGAATCGTGAAAAGTATATGGTGGTGATATTTCAGGGGTTGACGCGCACGGCCTCACAAATATTCACTGGACGTGGTGCGCTGATCTTTCGAACAACGAGTTTCGGAATATGTATGCGGACGCCACCAGAAACCCACACGGTCTCTTAACGATTGCTCGAGTGGTGTGGGTAAATAAAGTATCTCGTGGGTTTGGACACAAATGCGTCTCATGCTAATGTCTCACATGCCAATTTAATGACTACACGATGTCAGAAAGAGAGAAAAGGTCAGTGATGTCATAGCCGAGTATGAGGACCGACATTGCAAAGCTGCCCAGGATAGATTGGAATTTCTTCGCGTTTACATAGATGTCTGTGAAGGGGTTAGGGTTAAGGGTTAGGGTTAGTCATTTTTGCTTCTCAACAGGTCGCGGGGGGGTGGGGTGTGATAACTCATAGCGTGTTTTGAACAAACGCTTGCACAGCTGATCAAATCCAAGAGCGAAAAAGCAGAACAAATGAAGGAGGTCGCGGAAACCACCACCAATATGATAGATGAACCGGAGAATGCCAGTGAGAACGCAACAAGAGGCAATGGCACATCCTCCATCCAAGTGCAAGTCAAAGATACTACCTACTGAATAGAAATGAAGAACAAGGCCATCAATAGATCCAAGTGGATATCATGCAATTTCGAAGCTTATTCCAAAGCTAACTGGAACGATTACATAACGGAACCATAGAAGGAACGTGCCGACGCTGTAGAATATGAAAATGGGGTTAGGTCGAGCCTGTGGCAACAGGCAAACAATGAAAGTAATGTCGCGATGAAAACAAAAGTTATAAAAGGAGACTCGGAAGAGAGAATTTACAAGAAGTCTTTGAGACACATACGGAAGAAATCGTTAGTGAAGGTATCATCAAAGAGAAACAGTTGTCCATCATTGATTGTGCAACCGCAGACCAACAGCAGGTCAATAAACTCGTGGACAGGTTGGAAACACTACAGTCCATTTATCAACGGTTGCTCAATAACCACATCACGGACGCGGAGACGTTGCTAACACCGATACACAGAAATCAGTGAACGCTTCGATGATTTATGTGATAATGACGAGTTCTGAGGCGCTTTCCATTAAAACAGTCCACGTGCTCATGAAGTCCATGCGGCAATACAGAGTGTGGTTGCAAAACAACTCGGAACATCACCTCTTTGATCACGATCTCGTCAAAGAAACCGTAAAGTTTTCTCGATCTTTCTAACGCCGATCACCGCAGGGTATCTCATACGCAAGATCACACTAGCGTCATTGCTGGTTTATCGCAAATGCCTTAACATCCGATAGAGGGCGTTTGGGGGCCTTGCCGCGAATAACTCGTTTGTGTTTTCGTTGTTCTCAGGCGTGATCTAGAATTTTATTAAGCTTCCCACTGGCCAGCGCGTGATGGAATCACATTGGTGACCGGTAAAGATTCTGAAATATTTATACGCGAACACGTGCCCACACTCAGTCCCACCATGTCAAATGAATCTAGACAGTACGAGTTTGACATCGCACGGTCGTCGTTGAGAACGATTTTGGGTTTGTCATATTAATGAGATTCATGCAAACAAATTATGCATGCTGAATCCGACGGGTCCGGATACCATTCCTTGCCAGACAGTGTAAAAATCTCCTCGACGGTTCAAATTAATCTGACGTGTGACGCAATCAGCGGCAATCACAGAGCGCACCGCGTCACGTGTGTGTAGCATTTTAAATGGCAGATGATCTTAACGTTACGTGTGCTATGCATGAGTATATTTATTTATCTTGGGTTCGACTGGTGGTGGAGGTGAGTGTATTGACTAAGACAACTACTAGGGTTCTTATTTAAGCAGACAGATGCGCCCGCAATTGATTTTCCCGTGGGAGGCTCGTCGTGGTGATGTAATCGCGGCACACTTGCATATGCAAACGTTTTTTCTTTCTTTTCTTAAAAAAATCATGGGATAAAGAAGACGTGGATCTAAATCAATATTTCCACAATATCGACAATATACTAAAGCCCAGACCCACGGGATTGCCATGAAAGTCATGCTCATGAGGGTCTAGAAGCTCGGAATTCGTGTCCTAGTCAAATAAATACCCTACAATTAATGCTCTGTATTATCTACCAGTTTTCAAATTGTCATATTTAGCCAAACGACATCTCTCTCTCTCTCTCAGTAATGTTCACACACACACACACACACACACACACATAAATAAATAAATATATATATATATATATATATATATATATATATATATATATATATATATATATATATATATATATATAGAGAGAGAGAGAGAGAGAGAGAGAGAGAGAGAGAGAGAGAGAGAGAAGCAGGTACAAACGTATTTATCAAGGGAAAACAGGCGATGAAACGTGAATAGATTTATCTATCTGAAATGTCAGCTGTATAGATTGTGTATTGGACTTTGTACCCATATTAACTGAGAGACCCATTTAGTGTGTGCCATACGGGTATTGGGACATGTATGTATGCAATCTGATTACAGTCCCATCTACACTGATTCAGTTATTAGGGCACATACAGGTCAGTCAGTCGGATAACTGACATTATTAGGTAGTGGTTATTTATAAGGCATATCATCACTTTGAAGGTAATATATTTCCATGAATGTAGAAGAAGTGCCTTGCTAAATTATACCAATTGCCAAACTACCCCCCCCACCAATAACCTAGTCCGAGTTACCTCTGTCCCTTGCCACCCCATTTTTGATATGTATGTTGGGGTGTAGGGTCAGAGTCCATTCCCTATCGAAAAGTTGGAATTCGCCGACACCATTTGGTGTCGGCATGGGGTAGCCGCTTACTAGCCGGCCCAGCAAACTTGAAAGTCCTTTCATCGAGATATACCTGCATGAAATCGATAGGAATATGATTTATTTTCTCAGAAATTGCGATCATAGCATTCGTTAGCTCTTTAATCCACTGACAGACGAGATTTTACGTCGTTGCTGAAATTTGACATGGATCTGGCCATTTCCATTCCTAGTCACGTGACTACACAACTCTCGCAACATACATGTCAATGACATCAGAGGTGATACAATCACGTGATATAAACAATAAACAATTTCTAATGATGCTGTAGGAAAACAAATCGAACATATAAATGAAAGTCACATAATTTTTTTAGAAAAATGAAAAAACAAACTTCTCAAAATGTTTATTGTGAAAATAATGTGGTGGTTTTTATGATGTGACGAAGTAAAGATACATTTTTTATTGCAATATTACCTTTCCCATCAGACTCCACAATTTCAATCGGAACCACTTTATGGACACCACTTGGTTTCGGGCCAGGACATCGTTACAGCGTACGTCCAGTTTTTGCGCTTGCAGTTCGATACTATTTTAGTTTTAGGGCTTGATTTGTGCCAATAAACATGTCCTTTATGACGGGGGAGTTTAAAAAAGACCTCCAGTTTCTAATCTGACAATGCACATACCTGCTCATATGGTGGGGTAGTACCCTACCGCTTCCGTGGGACACATCAAAACAGCCGATCTCGACAGATCTAATTCTGAAGTTGGAACCCGCACCCTTTGGTTTCGAGTCCAACACCTTAATTTACTAGTCACCTCGACTCTGACGTTATTCATTAAAATTATAGGAAAGTATTACAATCAGAATACTTAAATTACTGTTTTATTGCAATGTTAGCTTAAACTTAGTTTATGATCAATAAAGTCCTGTCAAATGATCAATAAAGTCCTGTCAAATGATCAATAAAGTCCTGTCAAATGATCATTAAAGTCCTGTCAAATGATCAATAAAGTCCTGTCAAATGATCAATAAAGTCCGTCAAATGATCAATAAAGTCCTGTCAAATTATCCTTTATTTACATGATACTCGTAAGTCGTGACAGATCAGAACGTTCTTCCTATCAAATGATACTTTATTGATCGGATAATTGCAAGTTCTTCTTATGAAATGATCATTATTGATAGCATGATTGCAAGTTCTTCTTATCAGATATTCATATCATAAGATACTTGCAAATTCTGACGGATCGGTAGAACGTTCATCGGTGTCAGCCTGTCTGCAGACATGGTTTCATCATATTATTTTTAGCTGAGAAAAAAAAAAGCTATCGAGAAAGGACTGAATTTTCAAAATTTTAACTCTTTGGTAAAATCATTTTCCCTGTAATGTATAAATCGAATAACTTCTGTAATGTGCCTGTATTAGAATTGTTGTCTGCCTATGACAGAATAAATAAAATTGATTACAATTCTATAGTTAAACTATCTCTCCTCGTTGAGGTTTTCTTCGTTTCAGGTTTTCAAGAACAAATAGAGGTTCGATATGGTGCGTCTATAAATTTAAATGAATAAGATAGCTACCATCTATTTTGACAGACCTGGATAGCTAAGAAATTGACTAAGATACTCAAAAGTTGGAATAGAAACAGCAAATTTAGCCGTTACATCAGAAATATTTAAACTGATAAATGTCTTCTTGACAGTGAAAAACATTAGCAATTGCCTTATCTATGATCAAGTTAGAAAATATGTTCGTTCGTTACATGGAAAAAAGCAACGCAAACAGAAACATCTGACGAATCCACTAAATACACCTGTCAATCACCTTATGTCAATTAACTGCTGTTTGACACCGTATTGCCACTAATAAGTCTTGTCCTTAGCAACGCGCGAGCCATTAGTGATGACGAATGTTGTACAATAAGACGTAGGCTGTCCGGATGAGTAAGAATCAAATCGGGAATGTTCGACCTTTTGGCAAAATTAAACTGGTTTAACCTAAAAAAGAAAACGGTCTTTGTGCCATTTTAAATTGTTTTATATCCTCAAGTTCCTGGACCAGTATATAAATTGACACTGTCTTATTTTAAAACAAAACAAAACAATATCCTGTATTGTGACAAGTAGTGAAAGGGGTCACCCTAGCGACAATGGGAATTAGCATTACAGAGACCCCTGGGTCACTCTAGCGACAATGGAAATTTAACATGGAGAAAAATCGTGGGTCACTCTAGCGACAAGGGGAATTAACATGGGAAAAAACCCTGGGTCACTCTAGCGACAAGGGAAATTGAACATGGGATTTTTTTCTTTTTAAATTTTTTTTAAAAAAAAATTTTTGAAAAAGGGGTAGGCAATTCAAAGACTATCTCTTTTCGAGAAATATGGCTGGCCCTGAAAAGGGCCTTTGGGTTTTATGTTAATGTATTCATTAACATAAATGGCACCGCATTGGTCTTCTTCTTGTTCTTAGGCTACGTCTCACTGTTGGTCCGTACATCAGCACTCTTTTTAGGCATCCTTGTCTTTCGACGTAGATCCTACGTATCCACAGGCTGGTGTTTGTCCTGTGGACAACGGTCCACTTCGATCGGACATACATGAGCAAGTCTGTCCGAAACATCATGGAAGACACAAGGGTGGATGACTCAACTGTAGTCCACATCTTGAAGCGACGAGAACAGGTGAATCAATGCAGTCAACGGCGCTTATTTATAGGTACAGGTAGGATTGAAACGGATTGAGTTCATTCACCAATCCAAACACGCGTTACAAAATTCAGCCAGCCGCATCCAATCCGAAGAGAGCAGTCTGTGACGTCACGTAGTCAATATAGATCTGCTAGCGCTTGTGTGCAGTCAATCTATGTGACAGTCATTCAACATGACGGAAACTCAGAAAACGATCCATTGGGGTGCACCAGCAGGGGAGACTGCCCAAGGGAACTCGGACTTACTTTCAGAAGAGGTGAATTGGGATTTTGTGGATTTTCTCTCTTCGCAAGAATTTGTTCCGGAACCTGCGTTACCTTCTTCATTACCGCAAGTGGAAAATTTTAGACAGAGACAGAAAGAAGAATTGGAGAAATTTATACAACGACAAAAGGAAGCGGAACAAGCTTTTCTCCTACAGCAACAGCAACAAGAAGAAGAGGTAAGAAAAAAACAACAGCAGCAACAGCAAGAAGAAGTAGCAGCAAAGAAACAAGAGGGTGAAAATCAAACGGTCACGGTACTGTTGGACATTTTAGCGGAGTTAAGAAGTCTGAAACAAATGTATCAGACTTCTTTATCACGACCGAAGAGAATACGACCTTCCCGAGCCAAACACGTCAACCCTGTGACTAAGCCTACCTTACCACCCTTAGTGATTTCAACCCAATCATTATCATCATCATCATCAACATTACGCAGTCCAGAAGTAGGCCTTGGCCGTGGCAAAGGCATAAGGCAGTTAAAGCTGATTGCTTAAACTCACCCCTACACCATGAAGAAAAAGGCCCTTTTCAGGGCCACCCACATTTCTCGAAAAGAAATACAATTTCAATTTGCCAATAACTCAAAAAAAAAAATAAACCCCACCCATGTTACCCTTATAGTACGTGTCTGTGTATGAGTGCGTGAGTGTAGCTTCTTATTTTAAAATCACAACTCAAAGACTCTTACCTTATATCATTCATTTATTCTTTTCTCCATTTTTTACAATCCAATTCACAATTCACAACACAACACTTTAATCAAAAGTTCATTGATTTCTCCTTGTTTAGTCTCTCTGTTTTTTAAATTTCTTCACCGTCACACTCTTTTCCTCTTCTTCTTCCTCCTCGCTTTCTTCCCTTCTTCTTTTTTTCTCCTGTTTCTTTTTCTTCACCTGTCTTCTTTCTTCCTCAGAAGAATCCCTCTCTTCCTCTGAAGAATCCCTCTCTTCTTCTGAAGAATTCCTCTTTTCTTCTGACTCCTCTTGTTTCTTTTTGGGGCAATCTGGAGACCAATGTCCTTTTTCTTTACAATAATAACAGGTATCTTGACTTTTATCCCCTGTTTTTTTTCTTTTTTGACGGTCTGGACACTCTGAAGACCAATGCCCTTTCTTCTGACAGATATAGCAAGTATCTTGACTTTTATCTCTAAAGGAAGGAGAGTAGTCCGTAGGCTGGTCTGAAGAGAATTTTCTAATGACCCCTCGCAAAGCTCTGACGAAACGTTCCATCTGGTTAGTCTCTTCCATCGTTGTGCTCGGCTTGAGAGTGAAATGAATAGTGAAAGGACAAGACACACACCCTTTTTATATACGCTGGTCTGCCATGACTATAAAGTAGTTTATGGTGTTTGAACTTGAGTCATTTGACTTTTTGCTTTCAAGATGAAACGATCCCATTCATTCGAGAAGAAAGAAGAAGAAAGTAAGAGGCAGAAACGTGATCTATCGCCTCGTACCAGGGCTGAAATCTTGGCACAAATTCATGCCAGTGATTTTGAAGAGGACATGAGTGAACCAGAATCCGAACCCTCTAAACCAAGTTCATCACCCTTAGTCAACCCTGAAAAGTATTATTCCATTCGAGAGACGGAAAAGCGCTCCTCTAGAAAATTTAGAACTACGGCTTACAAATACACGGTGAAGTTTAAAGATTTCAAGGCTGAAGTGCCGTTAGAGAAAGCAGAAGTGTTCATCACCGAGGTGTGGGATTCTTTGCTCACTGCACTCAAGCGACAATGTCAACCCAAAGAAGACGATCGCTTGAGACTTTCCATACAACACGACGGTTTGAAATCCCCTGTTTGGATCGAGTTTAGCACCCCTGCAGAATTGACTGCTTCCAAAGTCATGGACAAGATTCAACACGTACAACAATCTAATGATCAGTTTGACATCACCGATGGTAAAGCTACACTGGACATGACCCACGTCTCTCCTCCTCAAGGGACAGGACGCAAAAAGATGTTATTGGTGGACGACCTTCGCAACACCAAAACAAGTCTCGTCCGAATTCACAACCCTCAAGACCATATGTGTTTAGCCCGTGCCATCGTGGTGGGACGAACCTATGCCAACAAGAACGACACGGTAGAATGGAAAAGAACCTGGAAAACTATTCAACGTTCCGACCGAGCCAAACAACGAAATGAAGCAGAACTCCTGTTACAACAAGCCGGACTGTCCAAAGACACACCCTGCGGCATTCCCGAGATGCAAAAATTGCAAGATGCCCTAGCTCCACGATACACCTTGAAAGTGCACCCTCAAAAAGTGCGCGGACCTCTGTTGTTTCGAGGCCAAGACTTTAAGGACGGAAAATACATTCATGTCTATTATCACGATGAACATTTCGATACCATTACCAGTATCACTGGATTCCTGCGATATGTTTATTATTGTGAGAAATGTGACTATGGTTATAATAATCGAGAGCAACACAAACATTGTGGATGGAAATGCTCAGGATGTTTGGCCTCTCCACCCTGTCTGAGCGAAGAACCAGTGCCTTGTTCCACTTGTCTGCGCACGTTTGTCAGCCCTACCTGTTACCAACAACATTTGAAGACGCAAGGTTCACAGAAGAAATGCGCTTGTCAACTGCTGAGATTGTGCCCTACGTGTGGACAAGGCATACGTACCAATAATACCAAGGCACACGTATGTTCAGGAAAGAAAAAATGTCACATTTGTCACCACATCGTGGACTTGGAACACGAATGTTACGTGCAGAAATACCAACCCCCACCAGAGAAAGAGGACGGTCACAAGAAGAAAGGCAATTTCATCTTTTTCGATTTCGAATGCATGCAAGAAACCGGCATTCACATTCCTAATTTCTGCGTGGCTCATCGAGCGTGCGAGAAGTGCATTCAAGAACCTATCTTCAGTCATTGCCCTCACTGCAGCAAGATTCCCGGAGGGCGTGAAAATATCTTTCGGGGACCAAACACGTTAGCCGATTTTGCCCAATGGGTCTTAGACCCCGTCGACAAGACATGGAGCCAAGAGGACATCGAACGTTACCGAGATTGTCATCGCCATGCCACGGTGATGGCTCACAATTTCTCCGGATACGATGGACAGTTTCTTCTCAGATACTATACGGAACAAGGCACCGAGCGTCCTAAAGTGACTTTGAACGGAGCCAAAATCATTTTCATGCAAGTGGGACAAGTACAGTTTAAAGATTCGATGAGCTATTTGGCCATGCCTTTGAGTCGAATGCCTAAAACGTTTGGAATGACAGAAATGGCTAAAGGGTACTTTCCACACTTTTTCAATACGGAAGCCAACCAACACGCCGTTCTACCCCATTTACCAGAGGCTCACTATTACGACCCCGACAACATGCGTACCGAACAACGAGAAGCTTTCTACGCTTGGTACCAGATTCACGCCTCGGACCCTTTCGACTTTCAGGAAGAAATGCTAAAGTATTGTCGTTCCGACGTGGACATTTTACGGCGTTGCTGTGGAAAATTTCGAGAACTGTTCATGGAACACGGAGGGGTCGATCCTTTGAAAGAAGCTTGCACCATTGCCAAAGCGTGTTCCTTAGTGTATCGACAACGATTCATGCCTGAAAAGACCGTGGCTGTCATCAGCCCTCAAACGACCCACTATGTCAAACGTCAATACTCGGTCAAAGCCCTACGCTGGTTACATTACTTGTGCGACAAGGAAGACAAGTGGATTCAGCATGCCCGCAACGGAGGAGGCGAAAAGACCATCGGAACGTATTCGGTCGATGGCTGGGACTTAGAAAACCCCAAGATCGTGTACGAGTTTAACGGTTGCTTATTTCACGGATGTCCCGTCTGTTACCCTGATCGTAGCACTAAAAATCAGTTTTTACAACGAACCATGGAAGACTTGTACCAGGACACTTGTCAGCGACGCCTAAAGTTGGAACAGGAAGGATACCAAGTGGTGGAAATGTGGGAACACGAGTACGATCACCGTATGAAAACCGATCCCGAGTTTAAACGCCTCGTGGAAAGTTACCAGTTCATGGACCCGCTGAACCCGAGGGATAGTTTGTACGGAGGAAGGACCAATGCCACCTGTTTGCTGTACCAAGCCGACGAAGAGAAAGGAGAAGAAATCAAATACTTGGACGTGTGTTCGCTGTATCCCTACGTGTGCAAATATTGTTACTTTCCTGTAGGGCACCCGCAATTGCTGACGGAACACATCGACCTGAAAAACATTCGACAATACGAAGGCTTGATCAAGTGTAAAGTTTTGCCTCCCACGAACCTGTACCATCCCGTCTTACCTCACCATTGTCAAGGCAAATTGATGTTTCCCTTGTGCCGTACTTGTGCCGAAACGTGCAACCAAGACCAACCTTGTCAGCACAGCCTTGACGGGAACCTGGGTCAGCGTAGAATTGTTCAAAGCTATGGACATGGGATACCAACTGTTAGAAGTGTACGAAATTTGCCACTTTCCCAAGACACAACAATACCGCAAGGGTGACCCTACTCAGAAAGGCATTTTCGCCGACTACGTGGATGCCTTTTTGAAACTGAAGCAAGAAGCCAGCGGCTATCCTTCCTGGTGTCACACTCCCGAAGACCAAATACAATTCAAAGAGAAATACTACGAACAAGAAGGCATCTCTTTAGACCACATCGAGAAAAACGAAGGCAGGAGATCGTTTGCCAAAGTGATGTTAAATTGCTTGTGGGGTAAAATGGCACAACGACCGTGTTTACCCAAGACGGAATATTTGACAGAACCTTCCCGCTACTTCCAGATGATTCACGACAAAACCAAATACATGAAACACGTGGACGTCGTTCGAGATAATTTGATCTTGGTCAATTACGAAGAAGATCTGGACTTTGTACAAGACGACCCTTTTGGAAATGTCATCATTGCGGCTTACGTGACAGCCCATGCTCGCTTAAAATTGTACGAAGCTTTAGAACTGTTAGAAGAACGCGTCCTGTACTTTGACACGGACAGTTGCATTTACATCCATCACCCGATTCAACATCACCCTAACATCGAAGGAGACCGTTTAGGAGCCTGGACAGACGAGCATCCCGACGACAAGATTCTAAGTTTCGTCAGTGGCGGTCCCAAAAATTACGGCTACGAATACCGTGACAAACAAGGAGAAGTGCACACGACGTGCAAAGTGAAAGGACTGACTCTGAATTATCGTACCAGTCGAGTGGTCAACTTTGGGGTATTGAAAGAAGCCTTGCAATCGGGAGAGGATGGAAACTTTAAAGTGACCACTTACCAACCGAACAAGATTGTACGTTTACCCACTCACCACATCGTCAGTCGACCTTTGGAAAAAGTTTATCAAATCGTGTACCAGAAGCGAGTTCGACTTCCCAATCATTTCACCTTACCGTATGGACACGTTGGTATAAAACATTGGTTGTAAGAGGATAGCCACCCACCAGAAAGATGACTTCGCCACAGCAAGAATCGAGTGAGAAACCCGATGAGAACTCCAAGTTCAAACCCTACCATTTTCCAGTCTTCTTACCTGACTATTGTGATTGTGCCCGTCGATTGGACACGTTTCAGAAATGGCCTACGGATAGGGAAGGATTACCTTCTTCGCATGTTTTAGCTAGAACAGGATTTGTCTACTTGGGACCTGAGTCAGGATTGGGATACGAGGTACAGTGTTTCGCTTGCGGACTGAAGTTACGAATGGATCTATGTATCTATAAAGATTCAGCTATTCTGGAACATACTCGATGGTCTCCACACTGCCCTTACCTTTCTATGGCCTTTCCACCCATTACACTACGGTACAATGTTGACGGTACCTTAGAGACGGTACCTTCCGAAACAAGACATAAAAAACGTAAAAAAGGAAAGATGTACAAGCTGGAGACTGCATTGCGACTAGTATAAAAAGGGGGCTATGGTCAAGATCGATAGTTCATTGTGACTACCAAGACCGAGCGAACAAGATGAATACTTTGAAAGAGACATCGTTCCAGTTTGGGGATTGTAAAAAAGCTGTATCTTTCTCTAGTGTGACTAATACTGGATGGATAAGACCCAGACATTGCGACGGAAAATGTCCGGAAGGAAACTGCGATTGTCCATGTGGTTACCATTGTAATTGCGTAACGGAGTTTGCAGACGAGTGCGATTGTGAGCCTTGCGATGGGACCGATGCTGTACCTTGTGACCTGAGCGATGCCGTAAAGCATCATGGGAACTTTAGTACCCCTACCCCTGTCATGGAAAGTGATGCTGTGCGTGTCAAAAGCGATGCTGCTCGTCCTCTTGGACATTTTACTGGGTTTCGTTTTAAAGGGGAATGTCGACCTTCACCTTTACCTCCCTACGGATGTCATCCAGCCCTGAGCAAACTCCTACCCATTTCACTCAACCCTCATCGAAACGAACCTGTGAAAGACGAATATTCGTTTCCTGTGCGTTCGTCGGAATACTGCGACTTTGAAAATCGTCTTCAATCGTTCAAAGGAAAATGGCCAAAGTATCTGGGAGGACCGACCCCCGAAGAATTAGCCAGAGCCGGATTTTTCTACTTGGGCGAAGGAGATAAAGTCAAGTGCTTCAGTTGCGGTGTGTCACTTCACCACTGGGAACCGCAAGATTCGGCCTACGTTGAACATGCTCGATGGTCACCGAATTGTCATTACTTACCTTTAGTGGGGCCGAGACATTGAAGTAACTTTTTACCATAATAATCTGTTCATGGATACTTTACAAGAGAACATTCGTGCTTTGCCTGTGGAGTTGAGAGAACGCATTTACCGAGAGCTGGTCAAAATACAAGTGAAACGTAAAGAACAATTGCATCCGTTACGTCACCGGTGTTTGAACCACTGGTACCTGAAGGCTATACAAGGACTGATTCAATTGAAAGTGTTCCATCGGACAGACATTGATCAACGATCCTCTAGTTTTAAAAAGGATTGGTTTGGTATGGACGATTGTAGTTACATCATTGTAAACGTACTGCATCGAATTCCAGAGGAAGAGTTAACGAATTACCAACATCTTAAACACAATGTCAACTTGGTGAAAGAGGAAACTTCTGAACGAATTGTAATGTGTAGATTAGTGACTCAACGATTTAAATTTGACACTGAAGTGAAACCATGTTTGTGCAAAGAGTACATTTCTTGTGTCAGACCAAAGAGGATTTAGTATGACCTATTCATGGATACTTTGCTAGAGAACATTCGTGCTTTGCCTGTGGAGTTGAGAGAACGCATTTACCGAGAGCTGGTGAAAATACAAGTCAAACGTAAAGAACAATTGCATCCGTTACGTCACCAGATCTTTAACCACTGGTACCTGAATGGTATAAGAGAACTGATTCGTCAGAAATTGTTTCAGTGGTCAGACCTTGTTCAACACTTTGAGTTAGTGAATGATCGAAATGTTCATTATTTTGGTTACTTCGAGATTCACCTACAGCAATACATTGAGGAAGACAAGTTAAAGGATTATCAACATATTTTACGTGGAATCTACTTAGAGGAAGAGGAAACTTCTAAACGAACTCTGAAGTTTCGGTTACAGTATGCAAGATTTAGATTCCCTACTGGAGAACGAAGATCTCTGGCTAGAAAGTACGTGTATTGTTTCCGAAACAAAGAGACTATAAAAACAGGCTGCCATGCCACGACTTATGTCACATGTCATCCAACAGATTCCGTGGAAGGAACTCAATGACCATATTCAAACCGTGGATCATTACCATCGATTATTACAAGAACTGTATCCATTCAATTTGGGACGACAAGTGGTGTGTGTCTTAGTGACTTGTTTTTTGGGATTTCGTTTACCAGCCGATTCTTTGTGGACTCTTTACGATCAGTACTTACCACCTCCATGGCCTTAAATGGTCACGAAAAACTCCTTTTGCTCAAAGCCTTGCGATTTCATCTGGATACTTCTCGACCTCAACAGGAAAAAAAGATTCGTCAACTTTTAGCGACCCAAGACGTGTATGACGATGTGTGTGTAGCTTGTGACTTACATCCCCATTGGACAGATGTTCGTGACTGGAAAAAGGGGGGTTTTGAGGCTTGGACCCAAGAAGTGGCCCAGTATGCACAAGAGTTGTTCAAGGAAAAAAGTTACTTTTCAACCTGTGTTAGTGACGGTGCCAGAAGAACCCGTCACCGAGAACAACCACTCGCTTCAGGACAGGACTGTCATGGACATGCCTGAAAGGTCATTCCGGGAGGACACTTGTGTGACAATACCTCATGTAGAGACTGTAAGAACATTACACACTGTCCCTAGGACATCTTGGTTACCCAAAACATGTTGTACAGACACTTGTTTATATTTCACTTTGATCGCTTTGCTGTGTTTTATATTCCTGTACATCACTATTTGGGTTGTATGTATTTTTGTCTTTCGTGTTCATATTTGAAAAAAAACATTCAATAAACGTGTTCTGAAAAAGTATATAAACTCTTGTCTTGTTTGTTTTTTCGTGTCACAAGTGACATTTCTCATACCATGGCTACCTCTGCTGTCTCTGCTCCCTCTTCCTCTACTGTCAAAGTCATCGACGAACACTTAGATCGTGCCAGTTGGGAGGCTTTGTATCTTCGCCATCCCTTTAACATGCTCATTGCTGGACCTAGCGGTTCGGGCAAAACCGAATTCGTCAAACGTTTGATTGAACATAAACATCATTTGATCGATCGACCCCCTCAACGGATCGTGTGGTGTTACAAAGAGTGGCAATCGGCGTACAGCCTCTTGCGAGAAAGTCAAGGCGATTCCATCGTGTTTGTGGAAGGCATTCCTAAAGAAGACGATGGCATCGTCTCTGACTCCCGTCTAACCCATTTGGTCATTTTCGACGACATGTTAGGAGAAGACGAAGAAGAAATTAAACTGTGGTTCACGCGCAAAGGGCATCACCGTAATGCCAGTGTCGTTTACATCACCCAAAATTTGTTTCAACAAAGTAAAGCCCATCGCACCATCAGTCTCAATGCGCATTATGTGGTCTTGTTTAAAAGCCCTCGAGATAAATCGCAAGTGCAAGTTTTAGCCAAACAGTTAGGAACGCCTTGGCTGACTCAGGCGTACGACGATGCCACTCAAACGCCACACGCCTATTTACTCGTCGATTTGAAACCTACGACCCCCGAGGATTTGCGATTTCGTACCCACTTGTTTCACCACTGGTGCCAAGACGGAGGGCCTGTCCTGTACACGTCTCCGTCCTCGACTTCATTTCACTCCTCCCATGAAAAAAATCTATAAAAACCTCAGACCCTTTTTCGTCTGTCTCACACAGTGTGAACATGACGTCCCTTCAGTCGCATCTTCCCGTCAAATTGATTCGTGCCTTGTATGGCATCAGTCGAGAAAAAGATCCACAAACACGAGCTCGTGTCTTAGAAGCTAGTCTCAAAGAAGTTTTACGATGGTTCACGGTGACGGCACGTCAAATACTCCAAGGAATCATTCAGATTCCTCATCAAACCCAACGCTTTTTTGATCGAAACAAAGTCGCTTTGGTCCAACTGGCCGATCCCCGCATCGACACTCAAACCAAAAAACAAATCATTTTGAAACCTGGAGGGAGCGGTACTCTAGGAGGGGTCATCATTCGCTCACTCTTAAGATGGGATCCTAATGCCCCCAAAGTTATCCCCAAGACAAAAGTCCAACGAAGCCCCAAGAAGAAAAAGAAAAAGACCAGGTCCCCAAGAAGAATAACTTCTCCAGTGGCGGGACCCTCCTCTTACCAGACACCACCCCAGAAAAAGAAAAGAAGCCCCCAGAAAAAGAAACAGAGAAAAAGTCCCCAGAAAAAGAAAAGTCCACAGAAGAAGAAAACTAGTCGCAAGAGAGGCACTTCGGCCAGGACGCAACCTTACACTCGCAAGCCACGACCTGCCACAGCGGTGACTGCGTCTCCGGCAGCCTCACGTTTGTCCACTTCTCCGTTGATGTCACCAGGAACTGAAGAGTACTTGGAGACGTTGATCACACCAAGAACTTCTCCGTTGATGACCCCCAAAAGAACTTCCCCAGTGGCAGGACCTTCCAATTTAGTGGCAGTGGCTGCTGCTCACAAAGTACCTTCTCCCAAAATCAAAGTCCAAGAAAGATCGGGCATGTTACAAAGTTTACTGGATTTGTCCAAACAAGAACTGGCTCGATTTAGTCCGTTACGTACCCCTGCACGACGTGTCATGCCTGTCCTCAAACTGATAAAACGTAAAGACAATCAGTGGCGACGCGTTCCAGTATAAAAAAGGCCTGTGACCGAGTAGGGTATCAGTGTTTTTTGGTGCTCCTAAAGACTCAAAGATGTCACCCTCCAGAAAACCCCAAGGAAAGAAAAGGAAAGGACTGCCACCACGTTTAGCCAAACATGGGGACCTGTTATCTGTCCTGTCCAAAGCTTCTCCACCCCTACGAAAAAAACTCATTCAAACGGCTTCCAAAGAGGTCATCGATACCGTGTGCGAATGTTGTTTGAACGTTTTGAAAGGCACGATCCCTTTGTCCAAACACCAGAAACAATGCTTAGGCAAACATCGTCACGTTCTTCGGAAAATGGTTCAAAAGAAAATTCCCATTCGTCAAAAAAAGAAGATGTTGGTCCAACGTGGAGGCATTTTACCTCTCTTGTTAGGCTCCATACTGAAAGGAGTCTTGGGAACCATGTTGGGAGGACTGATGGGAGCAAGATAAAAAGGCCTTCGGAAGTCCCAAGATCTCAGAATTCACCCCTGACAACCCCATGGAAGGACGAAAACTAGCTTTAGTGCCTTACAAACGATGGATGGAATACCATCGGTGGCAAGAACAACGCACCCCGCATTTACCTCCCAATCCCAATTTGAGCGAGATGTCCCAGTTACAACACGAATTGCAATCCTTGATGGATCGCCAAGATTTGTCCGAAACAGAAAAATCGCAAAAGTATGGTCAACTCTTGCAACGACTGCAACTCTTTCACCAGAAAGCTTTAGACGAAACAGCTTTACCCACTCTGAAAGATTTTAAGACCTTGATGAAAAGTCCAACACCATCACCAGTACCAGTACCAGTACCAGTACCAGTACCACCAGTACCAGTACCAGTACCAGTACCACCAGTACCCGTGACCAAGACAGAAAAAGGAAAAGAAGAAGAAGAAGAAGGGTTTCAAACTCCACCAGAAAAAGTACGCAAGTTAACAACACCACCTACTTCCAGAATTGGATGGATTAAAAAGATGATGGCCACCCCTTCTTCCTCACAAGAGAAAAAGAAAGTGAAGACAGAAGTGAAGACAGAAGTGAAACAAGAACCTATATCCCCCGCTCAGACATCCTCCTCCTCTTCGACACCTATTGCTGGCCGCACACGCAAAGCCTTGCAATCCAAGAAAATACCCCAAGAGAAAAAGAGTAGCCTCTTCCAAGAGTGGGTGCCTTATTAAGACACCAATCAACACAAAAAAATGGAAAAAGTCTTAGCCAGCATTTACTACGATCCCTCCCATCCTGCAGGTTACGCAGGAGTTCAAAAATTGTATCGTGCTGCCAAAACGCGACTGAAAAGTCTCCGTTTACCTCAAGTGCAACGATGGTTACAAGAACAAGCTACCTACACTTTACACAAACCCATTCGACGCAAGTTTGCCAGAAGTCGCACCCGAGTGGAAGGCATCGATCATCAATGGCAAGCCGATTTAGCCGATGTCTCTCATTTAGCCAGCTACAATCGTGGCTACAAATATCTGTTTTGTGTCATCGACGTCTTTTCCAAATTTGCCTGGGTCGTGCCCTTGACTTCCAAATCCAGCAGCGAGTTAGTGCGAGCCCTGCAACGGGTGTTGAAACAAAGCGGCCGTCACCCTCTTCGATGGCAAACGGACAAAGGCACCGAATTTCTGAACCAAGCTTTCCAAAAAGAATTAAAGAAACGTGACATTCATTTTTTTACCACCGAGAATCCCGAAACCAAAGCCAGCATCGTGGAACGTTTTCAACGCACTTTGAAAGAACGCATGTGGAAATATTTTACGCATAACCACACTCTGAAGTACATCGACATCTTACCTCACCTGGTGCAAGCGTACAACCAATCTTACCATCGAAGCATCGGACGTGCCCCGCAAGACGTGACTCCCGAGAACGAAGTGCTGGTGTTTGAGCGCCTGTTTGGTACGTCCCCGACGAGGGCTGTCCCCAAGAAAAGTGGAGAGTTGACCGTAGGAGATTGGGTGCGCATTGGCAAAACCAAACGCACTTTCGACAAAGGTTACTTACCTAACTGGACGACCGAATTGTTTCGCGTCACTGGTCGAGTGCATGGCCGTCATCCTGCCGTCTATAAATTGGAAGACATGAACGGAGAAGTACTCAAAGGAACGTTTTATTTGCCCGAGTTACAACGTGTCACCAAAAAAGAAGACGACGTGTACGACATCGAAAGCATTCTCGAACGCAGAACCCGTAAAGTGGGCAAACGACGTGTCAAAGAAGTCAAAGTACGTTGGAAAGGATATCCACCCAGTTTCGATTCTTGGATCGACGCTTCGCAAGTCATCGACTATAAAAAGAAGAAGTGACCATCATGCCCTTTCACACAGCAGCAGACGCAGCTACGTCGACCAGTCCTTCTTCCCCTAGTTCTTCTGTGCAAGATTTACAAAAACAACCCTTGTGGGTGTGGTGTGGAGAACGTGTGCCTAAAACGCAAATCGTCTTTTTCTGCCAAATCTTCGTGGTGTATTGTGTCATCGGGGCAGCCATCGCCAATTTGAGTTTGCAACAAGGAGACAAACAATTGTGGACCATTTTATTGAGCAGTTGCATCGGTTACCTACTTCCCAATCCCTCCCTGAAATTCTCCTCGAACGGGAACGTTGTGTCCAGTGCCAGTGCCAGTCACCAGTCCAACCACAATCAGAACCCCATTTTGGGCGGAGACACACCTCTGACATCCACTAATATTCCCTCGGACAGCCACAGAACTCTGGAATTATGAGTCACCAAAACCAATTTTACTTAACCTTACCCAGTGACAGTTCCATGGAGGTGTTTCCCAACAACACGTTGTGCTGTTACACGGCCAAATTACCTCAAGCCATCCCCTTAGATCACGAAGCCCATTGGGAAGTGGCTTTAGTAGAAATGATTCACCCGACCCAAGTCCTCAATGTCCTTCCCAATCAAAATAAATTTGATGTGGAAGTTCATGACGAACAAATGCAACAGTACTTGGATACCCATGGCAAATATGACAAGAAAACCCGTAACACACAAAATCCAAAGTGGACCACCTATCACTTGTTCATTGCCCCAGGCTATTATTTTAGTGGTCAACATTTGGTCAGCACCATAGCCACCAGGTTTAATGGTGTGTTTCTGAAAGCTTTGGAAAGTGTCAAAAAAAGTGTCACCCTGGAGTACCACAAAACAGCTCGTCGCTTCCTGATAAAATTTCCTGAGGGGCCCAAAATCATGTCTTTCTTATTTTGTCCTGAATTGTTTGACATGTTGGGCGGGGACATGGAGATGAAGAAGAAAGTAGAACAACAAAAAGGCGAATTACTAGTCATTTCTGACAACGATACTTTTGCCAAGTATTTTCGAACCCCGGTAGAACTGAACCAAGGACTGAATTTGATGTTCGTGTACTCCGATGTGGTGGAATACAACGTGGTGGGACACACCTCCGTACCGTTACTGCGTGTCATTCCTTTCAAAGTGGATTCTGCCGCAAACGCTGACGAGGAAGGTGGAAACACTTACCACGTCCACCGCGAATTTGTCCATCCTCACTATTTGCCGGTCAGCAAGTCGTATTTGGACACGGTCAACATTACTATAAAAGGAGATTTGGGACAAAATATTCCATTCACCAAAGGAAAAGTCACGGTGAAACTCCATTTTCGAAAACGGTTCTCTCACGATTCGTAAGTAAGTCATGTATCCAGTGTACCGAGGGGTGGCTCGACAGCGAGGACACGGTTTAGGAGACATGTTAAAATCGGCCTTTCGTTCAGTGGCCCCGGTGTTGAAACCGATGGTGACACGCGGATTGCACGCCTTGAAAGATGCGGCACTGACGCAAGGCAAAGAATTTCTCCAAAATGTCATCATCGACAAACAAAACCCTAAAGAAGCCTTCATGAGGGCAGGCAAAAATGTCTTGCTGCAAACGGGTAAAGACATTTTGGGCCGACGAGACACACCTATAAATGCCCTGCACGATACCGAGTCAAGCATTCAGCAAGGACAAGGCAGAAAGAGACGAAGAAGAAAACACCCCTTCACCAGACTTCAAGCGAGAAAGGCCAAGAAAAGAAGAACCGTACGAGACTTAGACGTTTTCGATTATTGAGAAAAGAGACAAAAAATGATGCACCGAGAATCTTGCGCCTGTTCCAAGACGGAACTGGATCTGTTTGCCATGCCCCCCACCATGATGACCATGCAAGAATCCCAATGGGTGGAATTTCACCCCGTCTCCTCATTGACAGCCTCAGCTCCCATCGAGTTTGAAATCAAAGGACAGCCCGAAGATTACATCGATCTGAATAGCAGTTACTTGTACTTGAAAGTCAAACTTGTCGATGAGGACAATTCGACCCTAGATGGCGATGAGGTAATAGCTCCCGTCAACAATTTCATGCATTCCTTGTTTAGCGGAGTGGACTTGTACTTGAACAACAAACTGGTCAGCAGCAGCATGGATACTTACCCTTATCGAGCGTACCTGGAAAATCTCTTGACGTACGGAATAGACGCCAAGAACACTCATCTCAATGCCTGTGTGGTATGGGAAGCTGACGAAGCTGAAAAGTTTGAAAATTTAGAAACTGATGAAAAGAAAGAAAACAATGACGGATTTATAGAACGAAGAAAGAGAATCAAAGATGGACAGAGTTTAGAACTGATGGATCGTTTACATCTGGACATGTGGTTGCAAGAGAAATATTTACTAAACGGGGTCAATGTCCGCCTGAGACTGAATCGGAGCAGTGCCGCTTTCCATTTGATAGGTAATACTGTTTGCAAAACTGTCATCGAGGAAGCCAGGCTCTACGTACGTCGTGTGGAAGTGTTACCTAAAGTGGGTAACGACATCAGTCAAACGTTGAGCAGAACGACAGCCAAGTATCCCATACGACGCGTGGAAGTGAAAACCTTCACCATTCCCAAGGGACAACGATCCATGATCGAAGATCATCTGTTCCAAGGACAGCTACCCAAGCGTTTGATCGTTGGTATCGTCGAAAATGAAGCCTTCAACGGAGCTTTGGCTAAAAATCCTTTCTACTTTCAACACTTTGGCGTGTCCAAGATCGAAGTCAGTCGCGATGGCAAGACCTTGTGTACCCGACCCTTTGAGCCTGACTTTGAGAAGAAGAATTACTTGAGATCGTACTTGTCCCTGTACGAAGCCACCGGTCAGTTAGGAACCAACACCAGTCACGGTATTACGTACGAGGATTATGTAGGAGGCTATGCTTTGTGGGCTTTCGATTTCACTCCAGACCAAGGCAGCGACGAGGGACATTTCCACCCTATAAAATCAGGCCAGATTCGTGTGGAAATTCAGTTTGCAAACCGAGACCCTGATGTAACGGTGAACGTCATCCTGTATGCAGAATTCGATAATACCATAGAAATCAACAGTTTGAGAGAAGTCATTCTAGATTATTAGAAAGCCATGGAAGACTGTTATCCCTCTTTACCTAGTGGAGAAACTTTGGAGATGGAATGTAAGGAGACCGTGGAAGGAGAAGAATCTCAAGACAAAGACGAAGAAGTTTTGATGAAGTCGAGATGGCCAGAACAAGAAGCCCATTTAGTCTGCTGTTTTGCCAAACACTTGGTGGACAAAATGACGGAATTGATCAAGAAAAATTGCTATGGATGTCAAAACGATCATCCCAGTCAAATTCAACACGATAAATGCCTGATGTTGAGTCAAGAAGAAAAATTGAACGAGTATCTGGACGAAGCTTGGAGTCTCATCTCGAACGAAGACGTGTTGCACCAGTGGTATAAAGACTTGCGTGAACATTCTTGTCCACCATTAACCACTCAAGAGATCCATCGTATCGAAGCTCTCCTGAATCAGAGTGAGGAAACAGAACGAATAACCGTTTATTCGGCAGACATTTTCAAGCAAAAAGTCAGGATCGAATTGACGACGTATTATTACCTGTGAAGAAGAAAACAAACACAAAAAAATGGATACCTGGGAACTTTATTACCTTTTGAACCACAGTTCGTATACGTCTTCTTGGAATCCCGTCGTCTGTGCTAAAGATGAACTCCCTCATCGCAAACCTAAAGACCATCAAGCTTACGTGATCAACACGGACGACAGTCATCTCCCAGGAACCCACTGGGTAGCCGTCTACTTTCCTCAAGAAGGCTGTGTGGAATATTTCGATTCGTACGGATTGCCCCCTTTGGAAGACGATATCATAGACTTTATGAGAAGAAATGCTCAGACCACCCGATTCAATAACGTGAAATTACAAGGCACAGATTCCTTGGTGTGTGGACAATATTGTGTGTATTTTCTGCATCATCGCAGCCTGGGCTATTCCTTAGAACATTTAGTGACTCATTTTGATCCTCGTTCTTCTGCTAGAAACGATGTGAAAGTAGATAGATGGTTTTGTGACCATTATGCTTATCTTTTGTCTCAAGCTAGGAAACGTAGTGTCCATCAATGGCCTAATGATTTCCAACAGTGGAAATCACAATTTCATTCACAACGTTGTCAGCCCTGTTCAAAGTAGTTAGTATTTGAAGAAAAAAATGTTTGTGATTTGAAAAAAAATTGTTTGATGTTATAATTTTGGATTATTGTTAAAAATGTTGTTGTTTAGTGTTAAGTGATTTTTTGAATAAAAATGTTGTGTTTAGAAAAAATGCCTTTGTCTTTTGTTTAGCTAGAAGAATGTTGGATTGATGCTCTTTCATTTCTTACTATCCCTCTCATGAACGTTGCGGCTCGAAAACCGTGTGGGGATGTTTTCCTTCACGTCCGCGCTTTAACTTTAAGAACAGGGTTGTTCCCAGTCTAGCCATCCATTGTCGACTCATCCTCCTAAGAAGATGTGCTCCAAACTAGCTAAGCTCAACGAAGCCTACGTGAATTTGCATAGGGTCAGACACAGTCTGATACCGAAACCAGAAGAAATAGAGAATGTGAGAATGTTAAAAATCACTGAAGACCTGATAGAAGAGCTCTTCAGAGAAGAAATGAACAGGGAGAAAGAAGAATGGACAGAGAAGTACAGACTTCAGAGACAGCAGCAACAGCAGCAACAACAGCAACAGCAGCAGCAGCAGCAACCTGAAGCTGACAGAGGCTTTGTCGATTGTCGTATCGACACCAAAGAATTCTTCTTCTCTTTCCGAAGAAGCAGACCTATTGCCAGAAAGTCTATCCTCAGAGGACATCGCATTCTTAGAAACTGAAAAAAGAATGCCATAGCAAAACAAAAAAACAGCCCTTTTCAGGGCTACCCAATACTCTAGAAAAGAAATAACTATTAATTTGCCAATGTGTAGGTAGAGTAGTGAGAAAATAAACACTAACTCTTTTTCAAAAAATGTGAGGGTATGTGTTTGTGTGTTTGTGTGATTGTGTTTGTAAGTGATAAAGTAGGTTGGTGTGGATAGTAGATTAAAATGATGTTTGTTTTTTGGGCTGTTTGAGGTGTATATTTTGGGTTAGATTGGATTGCTTTGCGTATGTGGATAGTCTATTGAAGTGATGGGTAGCATAAAAAAGTGAGCGAGTGTTTCTTTTAGGTCCGCGCGTTGTTGTTTTTTTTGGTCATGATCTAGGTAAGATGAATTTTATGTTTTTAGGGGGATGTTTTCCTTCACGTTCGCGCTTTCAGTATAAATTGAAACTCGTTCGGCAGTCCAGCTACCCTTGTTGATTGATCAACACAGCCAGAAGAATGAATAGCAGAATAGTGAAACTGTTAGAACTCCAGATGCACCTGGAATATGCCAGGCGGATAGTAAACGAACTATCAGCGGAGGCTATCGTAGAAGAAGCAAGAATAAAGAAGGAAGAAGAGGAGAGAAGACAGAGGGAAGAGGAGGAAAAGAAAAGAGAAGAGATGATGTCGTTTAATATTCCTGAAACAGAGGATTGGGGTGCTGAAGCGAATCATCCTCCCTCTGCGCTCCCTAGAAGAAAGGTGAAAGAAGACTGGGGAAGAAGATGCGTGTGCGGCGCCAGGCCAGGAAGGTGCAACCATTAGATAGGTGCATCTGGAGTTTTAAAAACAGCCCTTTTCAGGGCTACCCAATACTCTAGAAAAGAAATAACTATCGATTTGCCAATGTGTGTAGGTAGAGTAGTGTGTATATAAACACTAACTCTTTATTAATAGTGGAAGTGAATGTGTTTGTAAGAGCTCAGGTATGTTTGTGTGAATAGTAGATTATGGGTTTCTTAGCGTATGTGAAGAGTATAGTTAGGGTTATATTATATGAAAAAAGTAGGGGGATGTTTTCCTTCACGTCCGCGCGTTGTTGGGCCATGATCTAGGTAAGATCCATTTTATGTTTTAGGGGGGATGTTTTCCTTCACGTTCGCGCTTTTCGTATAAGAACCCACAGTATTCGTCGTTCAAACCATTCTTCATAGAAGATGGCTTCAAACCACCTGGATAAATTTCAATCATTGCAAGACGTCCTTGACAATTTGGGAATGATAGAACAAATGCTCGTACGACTAGTTGAAGATCACTATTCTTATAGTCCGCATAGAGTAAAAATGGAAATTAATAATTTAAGAAAAGCAAAGGATATGATAAGTGCTGTAATGAAGGAAATAAAGGAGGAGAAGGAGGATGAAGAAGAAAGGACAAGGATGAGAGCATGGAATGAAAAAATTGAAAAAGAAGAAGAAAATGAGAAGAGGAAGAAAGAAGAAGAGGAGGAAGAGAAGAAAGAAGAGGAGGAGAAAAAAAAGAAGAAAAAGAGTGTAGGTGAGAAAATAAGAAGTTGGTGGAGGAAAAGAAGAAATTAGAAGCAGAAGAAGAAGAAAACCCAAAGGCCCTTTTCAGGGCCAGCCATATTTCTCGAAAAGAGATAGTCTTTGAATTGCCTACCCCTTTTTCAAAAAATTTTTTTTTAAAAAAATTTAAAAAGAAAAAAATCCCATGTTCAATTTCCCTTGTCGCTAGAGTGACCCAGGGTTTTTTCCCATGTTAATTCCCCTTGTCGCTAGAGTGACCCACGATTTTTCTCCATGTTAAATTTCCATTGTCGCTAGAGTGACCCAGGGGTCTCTGTAATGCTAATTCCCATTGTCGCTAGGGTGACCCCTTTCACTACTGTGACACGTAAACATTGAATATCTAATTCTAAAATTAACCTCTTCATACGTTCTTTTTTCTTACTGTTTGCGTAAGGAATACCATTTTTTCGGACCCGCCCCCCCCCCCCCCACGTTTCAGTACATCTTACAATATAAAAAAAATTACAGGAAAGTGATAGAGATATTTCTAGAGTTTAACATGGACGAAACAATGTTGGTATAAAGATAAAATATGTATCTTGGATGGGATAAATGTGGTCAAAGCTACATGTATTACAAAATAACATCATCGGGAACATAAATATTGATTTTGTTTGGTTGTAATTCACACATATTGTTTATGCTCTAATTATAAGTCGAGTCAAACTGCGAACAACAAAGATCCTGATCTGCCTTAGCATATTGCGTCTGGAGATCGTGGTGTTTGTTCTACTGATTCTTCCTAACAAACTCCACAGACCCAAACCTGCCGGCCCATTATGCAGATGGATATGTCTCATACGCGTGTATATACGGTAGAATATATCCTGCATTGTTTAAGACAATATTTAGATTTACCTATTACATTATTGCATAATAACATGAACCGTGATTATAACAGTGTTGCAACAATACGCTCTGAAGAAGAAATGCATTATATATTTGGTGTTGGTGAATTCACGCTAACATTCAACGAACTCGTAAAATGTACAATATCAATCTACATCGACAAAAAGAAAAAAGAAAAAAAAAACGAAAAAAAGAAAACAGCAACATAAAATTTATCACGCGCAAGATTACATGTTGATTTAAAACTACATACATGGACTCGGTAAATTAACTACATGACATAAATCTCAACAAACATTGAAAATTGCTGAAAATTAAAGTACATGTACAATGGTTAAACAATACTGTAGATATAATTTCGCTATACAGACAATCAGGTCAGCGTGACACTTACAAATTAAGTTTGACCTATGGGTTAGACTCGCTATACAATTGTTGACTGTGCGAGGGATGGAATCTGTTATGCTTGCAATCTGACTAAAATCAGATCTCCGCTGTCCTACATGAAGATCTTACGACGACCGCTTAGGGGTCATGTTCTGGTGACCTTTGAATTAGCCACTGGAAATGTAGCTTCAAAAATCTGAAGGTGAATCAAATCGTTCGATACACATTCATGCTCTTCATCCACACTGCTCATTCTCCAAATGCGAAGATATAAGACTTCATCTGAATGGCTGATAAAATTAGCGATTATGGTAATACTATAGTTTGCAGAACATGACCCCTAAGCGCTCGCTGTCGGATCTTCATGTATAACAGCGGAGATGTGATTAGATCAGATTGTTATGCTAATTGGATTTTAATTAGGGTTCGCTTGCTTAATGGTTAGAGCCAGATAAGATAAAATAAGATAAGATAAGATAAGATAAGATAAGATAAGATAAGATAAGAAGATAAGATAAGAATTCTTTATTTCAGACTACAAAGTCCATACCTCTAAATTAAAATATAATTATAAAGTAAACACATTGTAAACATAAAAGAACATATATATCATACATACAAGTATACAGATACATTTAAAACAAATAACTGTGCCATGCAGTGTTAAGAAGGAAATTAAACGGCACATTTAAATATTAATTCGTTCCATCTACTAATAATGTGAGAATTTAAATGAATGTCATGGTTCCAAAGAGATTTCAATATACAGTTCTTACTATTAGATATTCTTGTCATCATTGAGAAAACATACTTTCTCATTACTTCATCAAAACTGAAAATATTATGATTTACAAACATGCTGGAGGCACTGTTCCACCTAAGAAGACCTATTAGAAAACGAAGACTATTATTATAACCAATAACTAGTTTTATTTTCATAGATTCACTAAAGAGTGCAATGCTAACGCAAGATCAATTGACAACAGCTTGTGACAAACCCTGGAAAATTTTTAGGAAGTGGGGGGGGGCACATTTGAAACAGGTGTCATAACATATTTTCCAGAATAGCCATTGATAAAGGCTAACTAGAGAGGATTATTCAGACTTCTATGGGACATATACAAATTTATAGTGGTTAAAGTAACAATCCTGACTGGTTAAGCTAAACGAGAAGTTTAGGCAGACCAAGTTCTTCTGCCAAGGGTGAAAATCTGAGGGACTCCAAGGAAAATTAATAGGTAATTTCTCTTGTTAAACAATCACCCATGGGACAAGTGGGTCTGGAAATTTGTAAGACCCAAAACCCGAGAAGAGACAGAGGGACTTCTCTGATGATAAGCAAGCGAGGGATCGGGAAGACAAAGATAAGAAAATAGCTCCATACTGTACAGCACATTAGAAAGGACACAGTCTGCAACCAAGAGGTTCATGACTGAGAGAGAGAGAGAGAGAGAGAGAGAGAGAGAGAGAGAGAGAGAGAGACGCAGACATATCACCAGCAGCGGTTGGTGAAAGATTGGTAGCACCAGGCTATGCTGTCATGCCGGCAATCTGAGTTCGATCAGCCGCTCGATCATATGATGAAATTTGTTATATCAGTATAAAAGAGCGGCCAATTGAATTTCGCATAATTTTGTAACCCTATTCGTGAGAGAAATTTAATCATTCCCATGTCATGTTCGATTCAATTTGTAATTGATTAAATTGGTGTATGTTAGATACGGGGACAAGTTTTACTCTTCTATATAATTTTGATCAGATCTCTGTTATTCCATCCATTAATTTCATATTTAAATCATCTCTTCGATAACGGTAACCAAAAACCCCAAGGAGTTGGGGGAGATCTTACATCCTTCTGTCGACAACCTGTTGAGACGGAACTTTTTTGTCTTGTTGATTAACGCCTAACTCAGTTTATCAAGCATACAATATTCCCCAATATTTTGGTATCTTTCTAAATAGTCGACAAAGAACAAAAAAATTAAGATTTTTTTTTATGAATATAAAAGTCCACTTGCTTGTACAACCATTAAACATCTGTGTTAACAATTAGGCGCCACAAACTCAGAGCAAGCTGAATATAAAGAATGCTTCACTGAACAATCTACCTACACACTGAACAAACAAAGGATAACAATTTCACTACAAAATGTCTGTTAGTCACGTTGATAGACCAGTTGCAAATAGACTCGATCGACATGCATGATATGAGAAATATAATAAAAATAGATAGAAATACATTTGACAGTGACAGATGCTTTCTCAAAATAATTTAGGTTGAGAAAGTAAAATGAAAATGGGAAATAACATAAAAGTATGCCTTTGTCATGTACTCAGTTGAATGCTCATTCAAAGACCGATATTTTAAAAATATTTAAAGAGATTAAAAATTAATTAATATGAAACTTAGTTATTCATATTCAAGCCATTACAATTTTTGACAATGATGAATCTATGCATATGTATATATAGCATCGTGCAAAATGAACGTCTGGCAAAATCAACTAAGTTGGGCGATGCGGATTGCAAGGTCTGGTTGTAGCATTTCCGTTGTTGGTTTGATAGATAACGTGTACCAAAGCTAGTACAGAAATTTAGTGTTTATTTCCAAGTGCGAAAACTTCACTGAGAATGTCAAATGCCTTTAGCGGATGAAACTGCGTGCAAAAGAAATAAAAATAGTATAGATATGCTGCCACTGAATTTGATCGGCAGCAATTTTAAAATTCCAAAACGATATCACCAGAAAGACATAAAGGAAATAGAAAGAAATAGTTGATCAATTATGAGGAAGAAAAAAATATAAAATTGTAAACCAGAGTCAAGACATCGTTTAGCTCCTCACTGTGTGGGACAGGTACAACTAAACTGACTGACTGATTAACAGGGTTATCGCCATCAACAGACTCTTTTACTGTATTTATATAGCAAAGTTGTTTTTATATTCTCCTCCCAGGAATGATTATGTTTTAATTTAAGTCGCTAACTATTTTTTAAACATTATAAGGACAATAATAAACAATATTTACCTGAAGAGGATTTTGAGGTATGGGCAAGAAGAGTTGTATCACCTGACTGAAAACTCATTTCTGTTGTATTTTGTCACGCATTAACTTTGTTTTTAATTGAATAGAGCGAGGATTGTTTCTTGCTGCTTCACAAGCCTTTGACAGCATATATTTAAACTCTGAGACATAATCAAGAAGATTAATCTCTGAATCTTCGATTGAAAGAGCCTTTTTGATAACATTAGTGACCTACTGACAGGATGTCCAAAAACTAGTTCAAAAGGACTAAAACGCAAAAAATCTTGAACTGATCCCCTAACTGCAAACAACAATAAATGAACACCTTCACCCCAATCTTTCCGGTATCAAAGCAATAAGTTCAAATTCTGATAAAGTCTTCTACAGCTCCTGGACTTTCAGGGTGATAAGATTTGAATTGTTGGATGCATATTTCATGCATAGATTTGTTGGAAACTTCCAGACATTAAATATGATCCATGATCAGACTGGACATGCCAAACTTTATCAAAATTATTACTATGTATTTAGTATTAACATTCCTTGGAGGAATTGCTTCTGGAAATTTTGTCCTTGCACGCATTATGGTCAACACGTATCGGTAGAAAGAAATAGCTGATCAATTATGAGGAAGAAAAATATAAAATTGTAAACCAGAGTCTTGTGTTAGCTGCTTACAGTAACTATAGCTACGGAACAGGTGCTACTGAATATTGGATAATGTCAGTTTGGGCAATCAATTATATGACAGACAACGATGAACATTTTTGTTGTAAACACTTTCTTTTGCAGGAAATAAATGGATTCACTGTTATATATATATTTCATTTGTATTGTTTGTTGAATTTTTTTAAAATAATTATGTTACTTGCATCTGTATCTGTACTTGACCATGTCCGAAAACCAAGTTAATAGTGTACCTGACCAGTGAAATGTATATGTCAACAACATGATACATATTTTATATCATTGTGTATTCAATATTCAGATCATTATCAATGTTTATTTGAATCTCAGTCTAAGACATCCATTTTCCACTTGTAAATTTCTAAATTTGTTCACAACTTTGAATGTATTATAAAGGAGACTGACCTATATCCTGCCTGTGTTCTTTTTTCCTCTTATTGTTGTAATATCGGTCTGCTTATATATTTAATGTTGTGTTTGGAATTAGTTCGAAAGGAACCATTTAAATTATTTATTGAAATTACAAAGTGCTCAGTTGACGATCTGGACTAAAGTAACATTTGAAACTATTGTGAATTCATTCAGAAACGTTCTGGACATTATCATTGTCACACATCAAAACTGTTGGCACATTAACACATTCAGGACCTCGTATATAACTCTTATTGTTCTTCTATGCGCGTGAAAGTGCATGTACAATCAAATTAACTTTTCCCTTAATGTGCCTAATGTAGATCATGTGTTATTTATGCAATACCAAACTTTACATCAACAATCTTAGATTTTTGCTTTTCATTTTGTTACTTAGAATAATGAGGTTGTGATCACTGAATACAATAACCAGAGACGGAGCTAAACGGAGCTAAACTAATAAACACATCAAGGTTATGCAAAGCCAGAATTAAAATCAATCATCCTTTCTCGATAGTGGAATAATTTCTCTGGTGCTTCTTCAATTTTTTTTTTTTGGCGAAATAGCACACAGGATGACCCACATCACGTTTGTTTTCTTGAATTAGTACTTAACCAAACCCTACATCACATGCATCAACAAACATTTTAAATGATTGGTTGAAAGACGGAGCTGAAAGAACTGGTGCACTATTGAGTTCGACCTTTAATTTATCAAAAGCGTTCTGACATTGTCAGACAAATAAAAATTGTTTTTCAAATTGAACAAATTGGTCTGGGTTCAGGAATTATGGACAAGTTTGAGCAATGGTTTCTATAATATCCGGCCACATTCAAATCTAGGATTATATGCTTTTCACTGATAAGCTCTGGGAATTCAGAGACTCACGGTCTTAATCTTCAATTCTACAGATTCTGCCTAGGTTCCAGAATTCATAAAAAAATCAGTACCAAATTTCTCGATGTGGCACATCAACGTGTAGCACTCCACGACCTGCATCGAGTTCCTGAAGCAAAGTTTTACTAGTGGAGGACTGCGAGGCAGTACTTGGCGGCGGACATTGGGAATGGGAGATACAGCCTCTGGTCATAAAATGGTGCTTGCTCCAGCTAAATTTTTAATCTTACACTTGTCTCATATGCTCCATTTTGATAAACAACACCCTGAATTGCCTAAACTAATAGGAAACAAGCGTGACAAATTTGTCATTTTGTCACAAATGCCCATAAAACCGAATTAAGACCACTAAAACAATTTTTTTTAAAAGGCAAATAAACCCTGACGGTTGGCATTATTATTTCTCTGCAAACAACAAGTATGCTTAGTACTGAAATTCAAATCTAGCTAAATAGTAGCTTCCCATGGGGTCGGTATTTTTTCCAGGGGTTTTCCTGTGTTTTACATCTACCAGTTCTATTGGCCACCATGAACAACGCATTACCTTGATCAAGGGAATTAACTAGTATTAGAATACCGGTTAAGTATCTAGCAGATTATAGCTTATATCCCTTTACCAAGTAAATCCTTATTTTACTGATATTCGTCAAAGTCGAAGAATTATTCGTCGTCTTTTAATATTCCTGTATATGAATACAGGATGCAAAAACAGAAAATTATGTTATCAAGCACTAAAACATCACAATGACCCAGAAACAATGGAATTACAAAGTGCTCATTGGACTGAAATATTTATCTAGGACTTTTGCGAATTTATTCAGAGGAATTCTGCACAGTGCTGTTGTTAAGCATCAGGAATGTTGGTTAACCGGTAGACTGAAGGATCTGAAATTCGCTCAGAACATTCATTTCTTTAGGACTGGTTTAAAACCTTTTTTAGGATTATTTTGCTTCAATTCATAATACTTTAAGTTCCTATTAAATGTTTATTTTATGACTTCGATAAATTACTTGTAAAGTTTTACAAAACTTGTTAGTTGTTTCTTTGTGTAACTTAGTTTATGGCTTTAGACCAGACTATGTTAGTGAGGTGAATTTATGAAATGGGGGTGGGTGGGTGTCGTGTTGAGGAGTTAGTTTAATCTTCTAAACTTTGATTCTGGAGCAAGTTTGGTATATAACAAAAGAAAATATTGATTATCTACGTTAATACTGGATATATTTCATCTTGTGGCAATAAAAGTAATATATTTAACTTGAATATAGAAACATGCTTCTGATTTGATGATCTGGATCTCCAATGCCATCATTAAGGCTGATGACCCCCGTATGATTTTATGGAACACCAACTTCATTCGGAGAGTGCTGTGGAACTTCCTACTTTGTATTTAAATTGGTTTATGCCTACCTTACTTTTATTTTTGAAAAAAAGTCATTTTAGTCATTTCTGACATTCAAATCTTTTATTTTGACATACAATATACACATATAGACATTTGCACTGACCTTTTATTTAATTAGTTACATGACATGAAATTATGACATATTTCAATTTTATATGGACGAGAGCTCATTGGTAATAGGTAACAATACAACTCTTGATCAGATTCATTTTTAACATTTTCCCCATTTTCTGAAATGAAGCTTAAAGATTTAAAACGTTCCTGACAGCTGTTGTTGTTTTGGGATTTTATGCCATTTCTAAGATAGTCAGTACTACTGGTGGAGAAAGAACCTGGTAAAACCCCGATAAGAACCAACGGCCCATGGGAAACTACTGGCAAGCTTTCTCACACACCTATATTGATCGAGCCTGAGACTCAAACACACATGGACAATGGTGAGATGGCAGTGATTGGTAAAGGTGAGTATTTTAGGTCACTCCGCCACCCAGGCCTCTAAATGTTGCCTGAAATGCATCACGGCTGATGTTGGAATAAATTGATCAGTATATTTTAATATTCACTAATCCTTGACTGTTTACTTATGCACTCTGCCGCTGTAAAGGTCTGCTGAGTAAATCAAGGAAGGATTCATGAAAATAATTACGTGGAAATAATGGGAACCAGTTTAGAAATGGGAAGAAAATGAAACAGAGTATATATGGAATTGGAAAGCCATCACCGGGTTCCTAATAAAAAGTGTAATTTTGGTCAGAATCTCAGAGCTTATCCTACTTGCTTTTGAAAATAAGAGACAATATTCTGCTGGTGCAATTTCAGCCTTTCTATAGACTTGACTTGTGAACACCAAGTAGTGAAAGTAGTACTTGATTCTTTCGGTGTGGAATCGGTAGCTTGTTTCATGCATATTAGATCAAATAAATGCTGTTGTTTTTTCCACACAGTAGCTTTGTATTGAGAATGGGTAACCATTATAAACTTAGAGATGTAATTGTGAACATTTTGAAATTTTAAGTACTGAATTTGTAATATTCTAGTGTTCATTAGGTTCAGTGCGGGAGGTGAATTAGTCCTGTAAGTTCTTCAGTGATGCTTAGTTAAATTTAATTTAAAAAATTCTTGTTGTCACGTCATCTATAATGTTAAAAGAAAAATAAATGTGATAGAAATTATTATCTGTCTAAAATAACTGACCTATAAAGTATACACAAAGTTTCTTGTTTTGATTTATATCATGACATTTTTGACAAAAAACACGACATTCTAAACATGTTTAATTATCTTCTAAAAGAACAATGTTTATTGTTTAACCAACTATGACTTGTATAAGGTAAAGTGTTCATGGTCATTTCCACTGACCAGTCACTACTATATCTGACGAGGAAAATATGACCACTGTAGACATTAAACTTATGATTAACTCCCTCCAGCTAACTGAATTTGCACCTGGATATCCATTACTAGAGGAAGCCTGTAGCATCATGTAGTGCAAAAATTTGACAACAGGCATTGGTTAACATCTGTTGTTAGCAAATGAAGTGATTTTTATATACAGGGTGTGTTTTAATATAGTGTGTGTTTTAAGATACAGGGTGTGTTGGCATACAGGTATGTTTTAAGACACATGGTATGTTGGCATACAGGGCGTGTTTTAAGATACAGGGTGTGTTGGCATACAGGTATGTTTTAAGACACATAGTGTGTTGGCATACAGGGTGTGTTGGCATACAGTGTTTTAAGATACAGGGTGTGTTGGCATATAGGGTATGTTTTAAAACACATGGTATGTTGGCATACAGGGTGTGTTGTCATACAGTGTATGTTTTAAGATACAGGGTGTGTTGGCATACAGGGTATGTTTTAAGACATGGTGTGTTGGCATACAGGGTGTGTTGTCACACAGGGTATGTTTTAAGATACAGGGTGTGTTTTAAGATGCAGGGTCTGTTTTAAGATGCAGTATGTGTTGGCAGACAGGGCGTTTTAAGATACAGGGTGTGTTGGCACATATAGTCAACATTTTGCAAATATTTCATCTCTTTATTAATTAGTCAAATGGAAGTAATGTACAAAGCATTCCATTTACATATAATGTTTAATTTCAGATTTTAATAATGTTTCTTACATATCCCTTTATTTGGACAGTGTAACATGATACTCAGTTTGAATTTTCTTGCTCATTTGTTCACAAAGTTATCCCCCTTGTACTTTGACAAATGCTTGTCATAATGTTTCTAACTTTGAATTCTAGTTAAATTCTTCAAGGAACTTTAGTACCCAAAATTTTGTTGCAGCAGGAGAGAAAAAAGTAGTTTATAATTCCTGTTTTACTATCATTCGATAACTGTTTTGTTTCTGAAGGCTAATCATCAAAAGATGGTTAAAAATTCATCTCAGAAAGAACTTGAATGACCAACAATAGAGTTACATTTATATGTATATAATGAATATTTTCAATTAAATTGTAAACAAGTCTAAGCCAAACTAAAATTAAAGATAAACAGACTCAAGCATTTCAAATATGAACATTGGAAGACTAAAATAAAAGGAAGATTCAAATGCTTTATTTCATGTAGACACTGTTTACTAAATGTCATTAATACGACTTGAGAATGTTCCACTAAAATCATAGGAAGATACATTTTTTGGGCACCATATATACTCACTTATGAATCCAACTGCAAACTGCACAGACATAGATTTGCCATTGAATAATGTGCTGGCAGATCTGGGTCTGTACAGTTTGTTAGGAGTAATTAGTAGAATAAACAGCATAGACCCTGCTCTGCAGGTCCATTATGCCATGAATCAGGATATTTGCTGTTTGCAGTTTGTCTGGACTTACAAGTGAGAACATTTCTTCTTTCAATAAGCACGTGAAATTCTTCTGCCAAATACAAGGCTATAATACTTAAATACAATTAGAATCTACACAGATAATTACCAAATACACTTGCTTATAAATCACACTACAAAAAATGATCCTGATCTGTTGTAGCATAATTGGCCTGCAGATCAGGGTCCAAGCTGTTTGTTATACTGATTACTCCTAACAAACTGCAGACCCAGATCTGCTGGCACATTATGTACTGGTAGATCTAAGTCTGTGTAGTTTGCAGCTGGAATCATCTTATAAGTGAGTATAAAAGTTAGAACTTGCTGCAATTCAAGTGTGCATACTAGACAGTGTCTGTAATCATAACTCAATACTAGTTATTTCTTTGCTTTGATGACTTTTAACAAAATTAGTCAAATTTCATTAACTTAATCTATTTTTATTTCCATGGTTAACATTTCATATTAAGAAAAGCCTGTGATTTAAATAAATCCAGTTTGATTACTTTAAAATATTTCTGAGTATGAAAGGTTTGGTAATATATAATAAAAGCTATTATCTGATATAACATGACAGTATTTAATAAATGTTATTTTCTGATATAACATGATAGCATAATTTAGTACCTGGGGATATGTACAGCCAATATAAAATTAAGCACAAATATGTGGGTAAGAATAATTGTATTTATTATGTTAACTGAAATGTTTGTTTTCAGAATAATACATTAATTTACATGACAATTTTTGAGTATTTATGACAAAACGAAGAGTCTTTTGACAAATTTTCTGTAAATGTCAAATATTCTATGGTTATCAAGAATATGGTAAGAACTTTGTCATTTGGATCGTTCAGCTATCTAAAAACAAAATATTTCATCACTGTTGTACACCAATGCCAATGAAAATGTTTAACAAATTCAACAAAGCAAAATTGTTTTAAACAAAAATGTGTTCATGGAACACAAATTCCCAGCAACAGATGGTCAAATGGACACATTGATAGTAACAGATGTCCAAATGGACACAGTGATAGCAACAGATGGCCAAATGGACACAGTGATAGCAACATATGGCCAAATGGACACACCAATAGCAACTGATGTCCAAATGGACACACCGATAGCAACAGATGTCCAAATGGACACACCGATAGCAACAGATGTCCAAATGGAGACACCGATAGCAACAGATGTCAAAATGGACACACCAATAGCATCAGATGGCCAAGTGGAGACACCGATAGCAACACATGGCCAAATGGACACACCGATAGCAACAGATAGCCAAATTGACACACTGATAGCAACAGATGGCCAAATGGACATACCGATAGCAACATATGGCCAAATGGACACATCAATAGCATCAGATGGCCAAATGGACACACAGATAGCAACAGATGACCAGATGGACACACTGATATCATCAGATGGCCAAATGGACACACTGGTAGCAACAGATGACCAAACTGACACACTGGTAGCAACATATGGCCAAATGGACACACTGATGGCAACAGATGACCAAACGGACACACTTATAGCAACAAAAGGTCAAATGGACACACTGATAGCAACATATGGCCAAATGGACATACTGACAAGAGTACCCTATATGCCCTTAGTATAACACATTCTGGAGGAGTCTGAAAAATAATGTATTCATATTTAGACAGGTTTTAAAATGTATCTGATAACAAGTACAAGTCTGACATGTTGGATTAAAGTCTTAAATATTTGTCTGATGTAAGATTAGTCTTCCCTCCAGTATGTATTAAATGTAAGCAAATGTCAGTTATAAAGTGTGGAACATATTCTTATTTACTAAACCTAATTCACTACTGTCATGATATTGTCCTGAATTGTATCACTATACACTGCAAATCACTTTTAACTTTTAATAATATATGACTACAACCAATATTAATCCTACTATGTACATATTTATGATAAATAGAAACTGGCAAACAAATAAATATAAACTTTTGCTAGTTCACAACATGTCTTTTGAATAAAGGTTCTCTTTTTTATGTAATGAAAGAAACTCAAAGTCCAGATGCCAAGGCACGCTTCTGTGGTAAATAGTGAAATTCTGATGGGAATAAGTGAAAATCAGATATCACCTGGGACAATATTCTTGATATCAATGCCTACCAAATTCAATGTATGCAATCCTTTAAAATTCAAGTAGAAATGAAATTCATGGTGTAGGTGATGGATAGACATGGCCTGATACTGTATGCTACCACCACAGAACATGAAGGAAAACAAACAAGGCAAAAGTCTTTATAAACAACATTTCCCAATATATATGTAATCTGACCTGTTCCTAATGGTTTTGCTGCATGTGGTTTCTCTCTCTCTCTTTCTAGAATTGTACAGACTGAATTATTACATAATTAATTAACCAGGCCCAGTTTCTGTCAATATTCTCAAAATTTCTTCTCAAATGTGATACTGTACTATACATATACTTGTGATACTGTACTATAATACTTGTGATACTGTACTATAATACTTGTGATACTGTTCTATATGTGTGATACTGTTACACTGTTACTGTACTATATGTGATACTGTACTATATTTGTGATACTGTACTATAATACTTGTGATACTGTACTATAATACTTGTGATACTGTACTATATGTGTGATACTGTACTATAATACTTGTGATACTGTACTATAATACTTGCGATACTGTACTATAATACATGATACTGTACTATATGTGATACTGTACTATAACACTTGTGATACTATACTATAACACTTGTAATACTGTAATATAATACTTGTGACACTGTACTATAATACTTTGATACTGTACTATAATACTTGTGATACTTAAAGCAAGAGACAGATAGAGCAGAAAGGAGACAAAATCACTTTTTAGTTTTACATTTAATACATGGAAACATTTTTGATCTTGTAAAAGGTAATGGATTCCTCATACCTGAGCAAATTCTTAAATTAGCCTTCAAAATAAGGCAAAACTCGTTCAAGGCAAATGCAGAATTTAATGTCTATTTTAAGACCTGGTGCGCACAGAATGTTTTATGAAAAAAATGAAACTTACAAATAAGATATTAAATAGTCTCATGTTAAGGAAGAAATTTTGTGAAGTTTAGTGACATTGGGTCCTGGTGATTAAGTGTGCATACTGATTATATACAGTGACATTGGGTCCTGGTGATTAAGTGTGCATACTGATTATATACAGTGACACTAGGTCCTGGTGATTAAGTGTACATAATGATTATATATATTTTGTGAACTTCAAACACTTGCTAGAAGAATTTCAAAACCCTAAGTATAGTCTTGCTTCAAGATCAATACCTCAAGTCTAGTTTTGCTTCTAGATCAATACCTCTAGTCTAGTTTTGCTTCTAGATCAATATCTCAAGTCTAGTTTTGCTTTAAGATCAATACCTCAAGTCTAGTTTTGCTTCTAGATAAATACCTCAACCCTACACTTGCTTCAAGATCAATACCTCAAGTCTACCCTTTGCTTCAAGATCAATATCTCTAAGTCTAGTTTTGCTTCTAGATCAATACCTCAAGTCTAGTTTTGCTTCAAGATCAATACCTCAAGCCTACCTTTGCTTCAAGATCAATACCTCAAGTCTAGTTTTGCTTCTAGATCAATACCTCAAACCTACCCTTGCTTCAAGATCAATACCTCAAGTCTACCAGTAGTTTTGCTTCTAGATCAATACCTCATGCCTACCTTTGCTTCAAGATCAATACCTCAAGTCTAGTTTTGCTTCAAGATCAATATCTCAAGTCTAGTTTTGCTTCAAGATCAATACCTCAAGCCTAGTTTTGCTTCAAGATCAATACCTTAAGTCTAGTTTTGCTTTTAGATCAATACCTCAAGCCTACCCTTGCTTCAAGATCAATACATTAAGTCTACCGGCAGTTTTGCTTCTAGATCAATGCCTCAAGTCTAGTTTTGCTTCAAGATCAATACCGCAAGTCTAGTTTTGCTTCTAGATCAATACCTCAAGTCTAGTTTTGCTTCTATATCAATACCTCAAGCCTACCTTTGCTTCAAGATCAATACCTCAAGTCTAGTTTTGCTTCTAGATCAATACCTCAAGCCTACCCTTGCTTCAAGATCAATACCTCAAGTCTACTGGTAGTTTTGCATCTAGATCGATACCTCATGCCTACCCTTGCTTCAAGATCAATACCTCAAGCCTGCCTTTGCTTCAAGATCAATACCTCAAGTCTAGTTTTGCTTCAAGATCAATACCTCAAGTCTAGTTTTGCTTCAAGATCAATACCTCAAGTCTAGTTTTGCTTCAAGATCAATATCTCAAGTCTAGTTTTGCTTCAAGATCAATATCTCAAGTCTAGTTTTGCTTCAAGATCAATATCTCAAGTCTAGTTTTGCTTCTAGATCAATACCTCATCTAGTTTTGCTTCTAGATCAATACCTCAAGCCTACCCTTGCTTCAAGATCAATACCTCAAGCCTACCTTTGCTTCAAGATCAATACCTTAAGTCTAGTTTTGCTTCTAGATCAATACCTCAAGCCTACCCTTGCTTCAAGATCAATACCTCAAGCCTACCTTTGCTTCAAGATCAATACCTCAAGTCTAGTTTTGCTTCAAGATGAAAATATTGCTTTTTAGAAAATTCAAGAAACAGAATTTCCCTGGGTTTCCTCACTGGTTATACTGGCTATTTAAAAAGACCTTGTATATCTTTGGTTTTGTTCAAAAAAACTTTAATTCCCTTTATTTTGGTGTATGATTGATGGGTGTAATATGGGTTATAGAGTATACAGCTTGACCTTACTCCAGATGTGCACCTTTCAAAAAGGTGCTAGCTCCACTTGGTCATTTTTACTTCCTAAACGTCAGAGGTAAATTGTAAAAATTTGAGCCAATAACTTTCTTTTAAATATATTTTATATATTTGGTAATTCATTCAATGCACTTTCAGAAGCTGGTATTGTCTAGTCTAGCAAAATTAATTTTCCCTATTTTAATAGTGTACTTTTAGGCAAATTCAGGCCGATTTTTGGAGCACAAAAGTGAACAGTCATTTTAGTTAACAGTGTGCTTCGATCATTTACAGGGGCCCCGAGTGGACAAGTGGTCTAAAGCGCTCTCCGTTACAGATCACTGCCATCTCACCTCTGTCTGCGTGTGTTTCGAGTCTTGGATTCTGCCAATATTGGTATGTGAGAAAGCTTGCCAGTAGCTTCTCGTGGGTCGGTGGTTTTTTCTGGGGTTTTCCCAGGTTCTTCCTCCACCAATAATACTGGCCGCCATGTATTATAGCCTACTGTGTGCTGAAAAATGGCGTTAAACCCCACAGCAACAACAACAACAATGATCATTTACAATTTCCAAAAGTACAATTTACAAAAAAATGTCAGCCACATTACATTAAAGTACCATAGAGGTATGCCAGCATTCTCTCCTCTGAGGGGGTCCCGAGTGGCCGAGTGGTCTAAAGCGCTTCCTGTAACGGATCACTGCCATCTCACCTCTGTCTGCGTGGGTTCGAGTCTCGGATTCGGCTAATGTGGGTATGTGAGAAAGCTTGCCAGTAGCTTCTCGTGGGTTGGTGGTTCTTCCCAGGGTTTTCCCGCGTTCTTCCTCCACCATTAATACTGGCTGCCATGCTCAGCCTATCATGTGCTGAAAAATGGCGTTAAACCCCATAACAACAACAACAACAACTCTCCTCTGAGCATGTTTTAAATGCAAACAACTTCACCATACATATGTCACTCTCTCAAAAGTACATAATAACTGGCGAGTGCCCCCTTTGCATTCAGGCATATATCTGCACTTAGCAAATTGTGTATGATCCCTATGTTATAACTAAAAACATACAATAATAAATCTATTTCCATTTAAAAGACTCCATCATCTCTTTGTATGTTTAACAATAATGCAGGTCAGGCTAACAAGCACTTTGCAAGACCCTGATGTTGTAGGAAAGAAAGAACTGAAGGGTATACAACCCTCACCAACAAAAGTTTAGGACAGCAATACATTTAACTCTTGCTAATACTAATCTGATACATATATGATACTAATGCTATTGGAAATTATCATCTATTAATTTCTATTTCCCTTTTGGATGCTTTACAAAAAACTCCCTGTGCATATATCTCCATGATGGTCCAAAGAAGAGTTTGTATTAAGTACTATACCACACTGAAAATTAAGAAGGAATGATACATTTCTAATGCATCTCACATTTTTAAATTCCATTCCAGCCAATTGCACATGACAGTCGTTAATGATGTTAAGACAGGCTTTTAGGGTGGTTCATGCAATTTTTTGATTCTTTTGTGAATGTTTCAATATTGAACACTTTTGTGCCTTGAGTCAACAGCGTACCAGAATGCCAGGCTACAGTGGCCTACATTGTATCATGTCTTGTTCTATATGATTTCAAAACATGACTAACCAAATGTCAAAAGTGGAATGATTAAAGTCACTCACGACTAGACAAAACTGAGGTCTTCAAGCTAACAGTTTCACAATATAGTGCCTTTACTGGGCTACTGAATTTAAATTGAGTTATAAGAAGCTTACCGTGTTACCATCTAATTTCAACATGAATACCGTACAAATAAATGCCATTTTCTGCTGTACAAATTTCCAGGTACAAGTATCTGCCACATTAAAAAACTGCACTGTCTTTATTCTAAAATGCAGTCACAGCTACAAAATATCAACATGAAATAGTCATGTCTAACTTGTATACTAATGATGTGGGGCTGTTGAAAGGTCAAAGTTCAAAAAGGAATAGTCCTAGCTGTAGGTTAGAAGCATAATGCTTAAGAGCATATTTTACTCCTTTTCATCAGCCTCATAATGTCATGTCATGTCATGTCATAGAAACTATGTGACACAGTGTGACATACCAATGAGACATGTCAAACAGCAATCCAGATCATAAATACTATGTATGGCACAATGTGACATAACTCTAAGAGATATAAAAAAGAAATCTCATATCAAAATTAATATGATACAGTGACATAATATCCACATAAATAATACATGACACAGTGACATAACACTCCATAATGTCCAATGTCAATACTGTCATAAATATTATATAACACAGTTACTTGATATGTTAAAAAGCAATATCATGTAATAAAATACTGTATGATTCAGTCTGATGTAGCCAGTAGCAATTCAACTGCAGTTTTCCAGTAGTCAGGTGCTAAGATATGGAACACACTTCCCGTAATGTCAGAACATTGAGTTCAACATACAGTTTAAAATGGAAATATCCTGAATATGTACAAAGAAAGATGAACCTTCCCCAACCTTTTCCCCAAAGTAATATTATTTACAAATTTTACAGTGTTAAAAACTGCCATTACAATAATATAAATACCGAATTTATTTTCATTATTTTACTCTACATTACACTGCCATGATTCATGGTCTCATTACAGAATTTGTACCATCTTGTTAATGCTGATAAATCCTCATGTCTGTATCATACTGTTGATGCCTGTATGTCTGTCCTTGTGTCTGTATCATACTGTTGATGCCTGTATGTCTATCCTTGTGTCTGTATTGATACTGTTGATGCCTGTATGTCTGTTCATACTGTTGATGCCTGTATGTCTGTCCTTGTGTCTGTATTGATACTGTTGATGCCTGTATGTCTGTCCTTCTGTCTGTATCATACTGTTGATGCCTGTATGTCTGTCCTTGTGTCTGTATCATACCTGTCTGTCCTCAAGTCTGTATCATACCTGTATGTCTGTCCTTGTGTCTGTATCATACCTGTATGTCTGTCCTTGTGTCTGTATCATACTGCTGATGCCTGTATGTCTGTCCTTGTGTCTGCATCATACCTGTATGTCTGTCCTTGTGTCTGTGTTGATGCCTGTATGTCTGTCCTTGTGTCTGTATCATACCGTTGATGCCTGTATCTTTGTCCTCATGTCTGTATCATACCATTGATGCCTGTATGTCTGTCCTTCTGTCTGTATCATACTGCTGATGCCCGTATGTCTGTATCATACCTGTATGTCTGTCCTTGTGTCTGTATTGATACTGTTGATGCCTGTATGTCTGTCCTTGCGTCTGTATCATACCGTTGATGCCTTTGTGTCTGTCCTTGTGTCTGTATCATACCGCTGATGCCTGTATACCACTGCAATTAACAAAGATCCTGATCTGCTGTAGAATAATGTGCCCACTGATCAGTGTCTATCTTGTCTGTTCTACTGATTACTCCTAACAAACTGCACATACCCAGATGTGACAGCAGATTTGGGTCTGTGCAGTTAACAGTTGGAATCATCCCATAGGCATGTATATAAGATAATTATTTACATGTCCATATCATATTGTTAATGTTGGTATAGTCACCTTTATGTTGCTTTTGATGTTTGTTTTTATATACAGTTGTAGATTGTTTTTGTCAATTTATTTTAGTAACCAAGGCCCTGAAGGGAGATTAGACATGTATTAACTGATCGACCATCTTAACACATAAAGAATTATTATAATACTAATATTAGAACACCAAGTAAAGCAATCATGTGAGAATTTGTATTTTCTAGGAAAAAATCTTCATTTGACATGAGCATGTGATATAAATGTTTGCACTCAACCAAGACAATAAGAGCTATAATGCATTTAATCGAGATGTAATATACATTCAAATGAGTAATTCAAATATTGGAATAGTTACGGTGCAGCGTCCTTGGGCATGGCACTTAACTCTAAATGCCTCTCCACTAATTAACCTACCTGTATTGCTGTGTTATGAAACACCACAGCAAACAAATCAAGTTGGTGGTATGTAGCACCCAGTTGCTATGCTATGAAACACCACAGCAAACTAATCAAGTTGGTGGCATGTAGCACACGGGTGCTATGCCATAAAACACCACAGAAAACGAATCAAGTTGGTGGTATGTAGCACACGGGTGCTATGCCATAAAACACCACAGCAAACAAATCAAGTTGGTGGTATGTAGCACATGGGTGCTATGCCATAAAACACCACAGCAAACAAATCAAGTTGGTGGTATGTAGCAGCCAGTTGCTATGCCATAAAACACCACAGCAAACCAAGCAAGCAGGTGACAGGGACTGAATTGTGACTTTGTTTAGCTGATCTAAGCCAGGTTATCTTGGGTCAGTTTTCTCTGGACCGTTCTCAGGCTGACAATTCCATGAAGCCATAATAGACTGACGTATTTTAAAGACATCACAAAGCTAAACACAACTTTGTCTGAAAGTGAAGCAAGTCAATGATGTCATGGAAAGAAATTCATAATAATAGTTATTTTTAAAGCTAATACATGTACGAGCTGGCACCAAGACAATGAAATGCCAGCCTCTGAGTTATTTAATCTGTCTTATATGAAGCTCTCTCACAGCAGACAAATAATATAAAACTTCAGCTGGGATTTCCTTGCCCTGATGCCAATCTCAACACAGGTTCTATTAAGTTCAATCAAATATAATACAGCTGTTACCACGTATGAGAAATGCAAAAGTTGCAAACTGCTGTACTTTTATCTTATGTTTTTAGGATGTGTGTTTATAATAAGTAACAATGGCACACCCTCAAAAGTACAACTCATCAGAAATGCCACTTGGTTGCCACAAGTCTTCACTCTCCTCTCCCTCACCTCCATTTGGTTTAGATGAAACGCAGGTTTTGGGACCTGTCTTAACCATTCCTACAGGAAGCTCTCTATTGCTTCCAACTTTTTTTTTAACAAGAAAGAGAAGCCGCCATCAACTTTTTTCAACACTGAACAGAAGCCCCCAACAACTTTATTCAACAATCAATAAAAGCCCTCACAACATTCTTCAACACTGAATAGAAGCCCCTACCAAACTTCTTCAACACTGAATAGAAGCCCCCACCAAACTTCTTCAACACTGAATAGAAGCCCCCACCAAACTTCTTCAACACTGAATAGAAGCCCCCACCAAGTATCTTCAACACTGAATAGAAGCCCCCACCAAACTTTTTCAACACTGAATAGAAGCCCCCACCAAACTTCTTCAACACTGAATAGAAGCCCCCACCAAACTTCTTCAACACTGAATAGCAGCCCCCACCAAATTTCTTCAACACTGAATAGAAGTCCCCATCAAATTTCTTCAACACTGAATAGAAGCCCCCACCAAACTTCTTCCACACTGAATAGAAGCCCCCACGAATGTCTTCAATGATAAACTGAAGCTCCCCTTCCCAACTCTCTTCAACACTGCACAGAAGACCCTACCAACTTTCTTTAACACTGAACAGAAGTCCCCTCCCCAACTTTATTCAACACTGCACAGATGACCCAACCAACTTTAACACTGAACGGAAGTCTCCCCACTAAATTTGTTCAACACTGAACAGAAGCCCACACCAACTTTTTTCAACAATGAACAGAAGCTGCTGCAATAAATGCCTCTGTTCAGATATGGTATAATCATTTAAAGGACTATACAACAATATAAAAATTTAGCCAGTTCGAGTGAAGAAATTAAAAGGTTTTAAAACACCATAACTTGTGTTAGTAGTCTGTCTGCTAACTGGTATGTCTATCTCATGACATGTCCCTAATTACTCATTAACTTAGTGAAGAGCCAAAATAAAATTACAATGCTCTCGACAGCAATAAACCTCCATTCTGATCTTGTTGGTTCTTAATACAAGTTTCATCACTACCAGACAAGACATCTGGATATTGTCTGTAAATCTAAAAATGTATTTTTCTATCAATTTTCATCCTTTTGTTAGGAAAACACCCAAAATATTGAGACTGGTTGATGGAACAATAAAAAAAGTTAAAATTTCCAGGGATGCCTTGTAGATTTCACTATTGTGGACAATGCTAATGATTACAGGACACTGACTGCTGACACTGTAACCTACACAAAGCTACCTGAACAGTTCATTTAGGACTAAAGACAAGCAAAACATTCAATATAAACTTTTTTCTAATTAGCATCAAAAAAAGGGCAACACATATTGCTATCAAAGCAGATTTTACTCTCATCCTAGGTTCTTGATGCAAGAAAACCTGTAGTAGTTTGGGTTTGTTTTTAGTTAATTCATTATAATTTCAAACCACTGTCTTTTTAAAGACTTGACCTTGTGTCTGTCATTACTCAGAGTGACATATAATTAATTCTGTCTGTCACATCTTGTAGCTAGCATAATTCCAGGACGAATTTGAGAAGCAAGTAGTTCTCTGTGGAGTCTGCATGCTCAATTTAATCAGGTTCTGAATCAGAGTCATGTGTTGTCCCTTGCACATCAGCACCGGCTTGGTCAGTTAGCTCTAACACATGTGAGACAGGAGTGGGTCGTCCATCTGCCCCAATAGTACTGGCTTGAATTATGCCCTCTCTGTGAAAAATAAAACGGAAAAAGTGACGATAATGATTCTGCAAACATCAGACAAGAGACTTAAGTCATGCATATCAATGTAACAATCAACATTTATCTATTGTACAACTGGAGCAAGTATTTACAAAATCTCTCTCTTTGAAAATTAGAAATATTTCCATAAAATACCAATTCTCCAGCAATTATGCAACTCAGTAACAGTGTTCTAAGCTAAACAGGGACAATCACTCTGTAAATTTTGTCGAAAAATGGTGAAATTAGATTGGCTGCCTCAGTGTTTTGTTGGGAAAGGTACTTTGATTCCATTTCCTCTGTACAATGCAACCCTTAATTTGTTAATAGCGCCAACAAAAAATAATAATAAGCAACCTTAATTCTGGAGCAAGGCACATGCATGTGATATTTAACACACATAGATTAAATGTAAGTATATGTTCATGTACAAACTGACGTCCTTATGAGTTGACACCCTTGTCCAAATACTCAACAGCAGTAAAATTCAATGTGACCCTTTGATGAGGCCCCTGGGATTGAGTGGTCTGAGGCACTCACTTTTACAGGTCACCAACACATCTCATCTACCTGCATGAGTTCAAGTCATTGTTTGAACAACAAAGGTGTATAAGAAAACTTGCAAGTAGCTTCCGGTGCATTCCTTTCACTCCATTCGATTCCACCAAGGCTACTAGTCACATCAGTTATACGCCAACGAGGTTACTGCTCACAAGAAGTGGGCCTTGACACCAAAATAGATGTTGCGATAAATAACATCTAGCATTGCAGTAGCCATTCCAGCTGCGCTTTTGACTGCCGAATTTGTACAGAGTTTTAACAATCCCACCTGCCTTACCAGCCTGCCCAGCAGTCCTTTATTCCAGCCACCTAGCCGCCATTTTAACCACACCACTACACAAAGGAAAATGTTTTCAGACAAAGGAATTTTATTCTAAAAGGTACTGTGCATTTACTAAGCCTACGGGTATTATAACTATGTGCTGTTTTATCAATTCTATCACTGAAACAATTGTATAAGCTTTTTAATCTAAATAACATTGCAACCATTACTAATTCTTTTGTTAACCAAATTTACCACCTATTTCCTTAAACAGGTACTTGGAAACATACTAGAATATACCTGGACAGAATCCACACAAGTATTTAGCACTTAATAACCCTGTGTGATTTTCAATCATAGGGAATAAATCATGACAAATTTTTTCCCATTATTAAACCACCTTTTAACATGTTAACTCTTTTTATTACTCAAAACTTCTCTCATTTAAAAATCCTTTGTTCAATTTTCTGGCACCATTTCCTGAAAACAGGTACTAGGAATCATACTAGTACACATCTGCGCAGAATCTGAGACACAAGTTCTCAAGCACAAGAAAACCACTGTCGGATTTTCTGCTGAAGAAAAATTTAACTACGCCTTACTAACTCTGATAAGCACTAACCTTCTATCTATTGCAATCTTACATTTATTCCCTCACTTAATACAGGATTTATAATTAAATACTACAACTTAAAATAACCTAATACTAAACCACAACAATTCAAACAAACCGACATCACATCAACATAAATGGCTCTGTTACCAAAGACCAATAAACTAGTTCCAAATTTAAAGAAAAACCAAGTTAGACAATTTTTCAAACTTGGGAACAAAATGGCCGACCACAGTACTTCATTAACAAAAAGGGCTGAAATCCCCCCACCCAATCATTAACATGAGAACACTGGACCTTAGCGCTAATTCTCAACACAAAGAACTATGCGCCAAGCATTTAACCTTTTCATACATAACCCCTGAGAGAAACTATCTTATCCAAAAGCAAGCTCAAAACCTCAGTCCAAACTCGCCAATAACCTTCCCAAACATTAATCAAACACATAAAACCGAGGAACTAGATGATACCCTGCCCAGATTTGATTTAGAATCACAACTGCCCACCCCCAGTTACTCATAAAATGCACAATCACCAATTAAAAAAACAAATTGCGACAATCATCACACCAACTAAAAAACCAGAAGCAACAACTACAGCCTCCAGGGACATAACAATATCAAACAATAAGCAAGGGAAAACAACACCAAAACCAGTAGTCACCTAACACTCAAACCCCACCCCCACTCCAGTAAAACCTACTGAAAGTAGGTATCATAACAGCCAAACCCCAGGACCATCTAGAATACTAACTGAAAGGGATATTTTACACAACACTCAGGAAACATTTCTAACTAGGGAAAATAACACACCAAACAGGGAAACCACCCACACCCCTATTAACAGTAATCAAACCAGTGGTAAAGGGAAGCAACCCATGAAAAGTAAAAATGCTAAAGGACCCAAAACAACAAACCAAACAACAGCTGAAATAAGGAATCAGTCACCAAATCATAAACAACCAAACCCATGTAAACAAAATAATTCCAAACAAACCAAGTTCCCCAACCAGTCAATAAAGCACACATTATACAAACAGCACTTTTACCAAACTAATCAATCTAAGCATAAACAGCTTAACAGGGGCCCTACAAAGGGTACAGCAGGGCCAATTTACAGTATTTTGGCCCAACACCAGCTACATAATTGTGCACTGCAGCACACTAAACCAAGTAGCTAAATTCCTTGAAATGGAATAAATTAACAACATTAAGATAAAAGTGCAAAGACACCACAAAATAGGAAGAAACACCACAACATCTCAAACCCCCAAACAGGACCAACACCCCACCTGTCCATAACAACCAACCAATAACTGTCACACCACCCCCACCCCCACCCCCCAAGTAGGAAACACCAAATTCAAAGCAGTTCTTAAATTAAAAGGCCCAAATCAAATTATGGACAACAAAACTCGAACTCAAAAACTAAATGAAAATGGGGCACCAATTGAAAGGGGTTACAGACTCAATAATTATTAAGGGCAGTTAACCAATACATCAGTCATTGAGTCCATAAAACCGCCTTACATCCACTGTAAGATTAGGACTATATGGAGTTCGCCATCGCCTAGAACCATATGTAAATAAACCCAGGTTTTGTAGCAACTGCCAGCATTGGGGACACAATGTGTCCAATTGCAAATTCAACACCCAAAGCAATCAATGTGGGAGCCAACATAAGGGACCTTGTAGAAGGACAGCATCAAAATGCACTAACTGCAGGGGAAAACACAAACCTCAATCACCTGAATTCCTTTACACAAATAGAGAAACTAGAATAATAGATCTCATGAACAGCAAACAAATGTCCTATTATGTAGCCAAAAAAAATCATAGTTAATTAACACCAACCTAGAACAAGGCAAGAAATACACTACTCAAACCAAAACAGTAAGTCGAAATTCAAACCAAAATATACCAACTACACAAGCAAATCAAAAACCAAGCCCACAAAAACCTAGAAAAAAATAACAGTACCACCCAATCAGGGAAAGTATAAACACCCACCCCACCCACCAGCAGTCCAAGAAAATACAAACACAAATAAGGGAAATACAGCAGCGCCCCCAATTGAACAGGTTATTCATGAATAGCCTAACTCCATGTAAAAACAATATAGAGCAATATTTAGGCAAACTCAAACTAATATTAGCCAAGCTACCATATCCCCCCCAATATATAACCAAATTAAATGATCATGCACCACTATGACTAACACAACCAAGAATAAATAATATGGCAATGGAACTGTAGGGGTACATCAAGTAATATCAATGAATTAAAAATCAGTTCCAAAGCCAGATATTATTTGCATACAAGAAAGTAAGATCTCAGAAAAAACTAAGCAACTACCCAAACTCCCTGGTTACTCCCCAGGCTACTTTGAAAATCGTAACATGGGACAGGGAGGGGGTTAGGTCATTTTCATCGTAGAAAACCTACCTAATATCACACCAGTTAATATAACTCACACCCCAGGTAGTACTGAAAACCTCGAAATACAATCCCTAATAATCCATACAGGGAGGGGAAGCCTTCAAATTTTTTACATATACGCCCTGGGCGGAAACACCAACACCTCTAATATGGCAACACTTAGGCAAATAACAAACAATAAAGTAGAAAATAACAATGTCATCTGTGGAGATTTCAATGCACACAATGAGCTGTGTGGGAGAGGCAAAAGAACGGACAAGAGAGGCAGGTTGGTTGAAGCATGGGCTGCCGAATCCAACATGACCATCCTTAATGACGGGACAAAAACTCGCTTAAACTCGGAGGATGGATCTCTGTCTGCTATCGACCTAGCCATATGCTCACCTAAACTAGGCCAGATGACAGACTGGAGAGTGGAACAAACCGACTCACTAGGAAGTGACCACTTTCCAATCATCATCACTCTGCAGATGGCAGTTCAAAATAACCCCACCAACAAACATCCTCGATGGAAATATGACCAAGCTGACTGGGAATCCTTTAGAATACAATTAACCACAATTAACACAAAAAACCTTGAAAATGAGGACATAAATATATTCTATGAAAATTTAATTAACACAATCCAAGCAGCTGCCACCTCATTCATCCCTAAAAACATTGGTACACAACCCAAACAAACTGTACCATGGTGGAATAACCTATGCAAGCAGGCACATAAGGAAAAACAAAAGGCCCTAATAAATTCAAACGATTAGGAAACTTTTGATTTTTCAACATATAAAGATAGTGAAAAAACCTAAAGCAAATAATTAAGCAGGAAAAGGACAAATCTTGGCAAAATTTCTGCTCTAAAATTAATATCAAAACTAGCTCCAAGCCAGTATGGGACAAAATAAAATAAATTAAAGGAAAAACATTAAACACCTCCCCCAAAATAGCAGGTACCACCACAAACAAGGAAAAGGCAGACAAACTCGCCAACCACTTTAGTGCAATGAGTAGTAACCTTAACCACACCCCAGCCTTTCAACAACATAGAGATAAAGTAGAAAAAACTCACTCACACCTCTTTAAAGACCTAGGGACAAAGGAATCCAACCTAAATTGTGAAATATCCTTATATGAGTAGGAAATAGCTTTAGGATCTAAAAAGGAAACCTCGCCAGGGGAAAATCAAATAGGTTATATTATATACAAATACCTATTTGAAAACATTACCAACTCTACACTAAAGCTATTTAACAAAATCTGGGCTGTTGGTAAACTACTTGATAAATGGAAACACGCCACAGTAATCCCAATCCCTAAACTAGAAAAAGACGCAAATGATATTAATTCTTATAGACCCATTTCCTTAACAAACAACATCTATAAAATTATGGAGACAATTATAACAAATCACCTTAAATACCACCTGGAAAGTAACAATCTACTCTCAGAAAATCAATGTGGATTTAGAAATAGAAGGTCCACTACGGATCAACTCATACGATTATAAGCGACAATCAATGTAGCACTAACAGGAATTTAACCCTTTATCTCATGCAAGCAACTTTGGAGGCCTCTACACCATTTGCATGGAATGCCTTTTGACGCCTCTACACAAGTCGCATGGAGGCGCCTTTTGACGTCGGCTGTAAACATCAGCCATTTTAAGCCAGTTTTCATAGCGCCACCTTCAGGGAAAAACCCCTATTAGACTCTACGTTCATTTCTGCGAATGACAATTATGTCAGATCATGTGATCACTGTTTATGCACTGGTCAATATCTGCCATTTAAAGTAACTGGGTTGTAATCTCCACTCTCCAAAATGGCAGTTGTGGATTTCATTCAGTACTTACAAAGTTTTCACGATTAGAATCACAACTATGAAAGATTCAATAACTTAGGTAAAGGCTCCGATATTGATGCAGGCAGCAATTAGTTTTTATAAATTATTAAATTCAGATGACTTAGTGATGTAGACGCAAATGAAAAAATTTTAAATTTCGAGCATGAGAAATAGCAGCTATGGTTGGTCACGCAGCCTCACCGGCACAATGGTGAACGAGTTCTCTCAAGATTTTAAAGCACATAAAAAATTCTTCCATGAAAAATAATTACACAGCTATAACAATCGGACTTTACTCTTAAATTTTTCCACATATAATAGATGCGTACCAAAAATGTAAAATGGTTAAAATTGTGTTAAATGTAACATACACTAAATTGCTTAACAGCTCACAGGCAGGCATATGCGTATGGGGTCGAATAGATAACGTGTTCTATTTATAGTGCGCTGCACTTTGTAACTATGCTCTATGAGGTAAAGGGTTAATAGCAGTATTCCTAGATCTTGAAAAAGCTTTTGACCTTGTCTGGACTAAAGAACTGATAGCTAAACTAAATCATTTTGGAATCACCAGGTGAATGTTCAACTTTATCAAAAACTTTCTAACCAACCGCAAAATAATAATTAGAGTGGGGGACACTTGTTCTGAACTATGCTCACTAGAAAACGGTACTCCACAAGGGAGTGTACTCAGCCTGACACTCTTTAACATCATGATAAATGACCTCGATCTAAATCTAACTTCTAACCAAATTGAAATGTCACAATTTGTGATGACAGTGGACTCTGGTGAACAGGAAAAGCTGAAAGTTGCACAGTTATCAGTGAAATCCAAAATAGTCTAAACAAAATAGGGAAATGGGCAGATAAATGGCGGTTCAAACTATCTCACGAAAATCCATTGCAGTCCTATTCTCCCCCAAACATCAAATCAAATTAAAATACCCTAAACTTACCATACAAAATAAAACCATTAAATTTGTTAAAGTTGCTAGATTTCTGGGTATGTACTGTGACGAACATCTAAACTGGGGACATTATAATGACCAACTAGTTAACAGGTGTAATAATAACTTACTTAAAAACCTTAAAATGACCACATGGGGATCCAACCAGGAAACTCTATTAACACTATACAAGGCGTTAATAAGATCTAAACCAGACTACAGGTGTCAAATATATAACTCGGCACCTCACAAACAGCTTAAGAAATTAGACTTGATTCAAAGAAAAGCACTAATAATATGCACTGGCACTCTGCCATCTGTATCCCTAGCTGAAATCCAAATTCTAACTGGAAAATTACCACTCTGTACTTAAGAAGGCAGGAGTTAACCTTAAGATGCGCAGCTAGATTATCAACCCACTCCAATTCACATCCCATCCGGGTAGCCATCAATAAATGTAATAAACCACTCAGCAATAAATTAGTACCCAACGTACCTGCAGGGAAACACATACATCGGCTAATTGGACGAAGACTAATAGCCAACTTCCAGTCTGAAATCACTAAAAACTATGAGACAATGCCATGGACTAACATCAAACCATCAATCAACACACAATTACCGAAACTTGGCAACAAAAATGAACAGGAGCTTAAAGTAAAATTAATTTCCACAACATAAATAATGACTTAAATACCATAATTCAGTCAAAATTTACACTGATGGATTAAAAATAGCAGAACCCCCCAGAACAGCAGCAGCAGTAGTAATCCATGAATTGAACATTAAAATGGGAAATAGACTGCCGGATCATTGCTCCATATACACAGCTGAATTCTGGGCCATCATGGAAGCCCTAAGATGGATTAAAGAAAATAATATCAAAAAAGCAGTAATATTAAGTGACTCGCTAAGCGTCATTTCATCTATCCTCAACAATAACACCGACTCAAGAGAGCATTTCCTTAAACAAACTTATCTGTCAATTAAAGAGCTTAATAAAGAAAGTCCAAGATCATCAGTACCAGCCACACAAGGTGGCAAACTTTACTAAAAACAGTCACCTATGATACTTCTCCTAAGCTAAATTCTAAACTCAAAACAGCACAGAGTTTTTTCAAAATTGTGTAGGACAACAATTTAGACCCGATACCCTTAATTCTAGTAGCACCAACCTGTGATCCTGGAACCACCATTCCACTATCTCCTCCCTTGCCACAAACAGACATCAATATTTTTTTTGCTTTCTGGTTTATCTTTAAGGTAAAAATCCTTAAGACATCTAGCCTACTGACTGGCCTACTGACTGGGGCCATGACCATGGAGGAAAGAGTTAATTACAATAATATACACACCTACAAGACCAGTCCAACTGCAAACTGCACAGACCCAGATCAGCTGTTGCATAATGCACTGGCAGACCTGGGTATGTACAGTTTGTTTGGATTAATAAGTAGAATAAACAATATAGGACCTGATCTGCAGCTGCATTATGCCTTGGTGGTTCAGGATCGTTTGCAGTATGGCTCGATTTGTAAGTGAGTTTATAGGGTAAACTGGATCAGAAATACGGCCTTCGGAGTTGTAACAAACAATTGCTAATGAATCATGCACTATGCAGGCCATAAAAAAAATGACTAGGTGTAAGGTCTGTTGAGCTAAAAATTAATGAAAACAAGGATGGATTTTAGATAAAATTAAAGTTAGATGACAAAATTTTATAAATAACCAAATATTTTATCAAGGGCATAAAAATAGATTATTTAACAGTAGGCAAAAAAAAACCGTGGATATAAACTGAAGAGGATAAAGAAAAACATAATTGTTTTGCATTATTCCTATGACAGTCTGCAGACCTGTGTAACTTATCAATGACATTGACAAGCTTCATGGCTTCATACTCCTTTTGTTCTTCCGACATGTCAGCCAGAGGGTCAGGTTTATCCTCTTCATACCTTCCAGTTACTGGGTTTATTCTGAAAAATCAAGAGTCAATTTAATATCCCCTTTCACCGCAAACATTTTATTAGTTTTGTACTGTTTACCAAGAATATATTTCAAGAAATCTTTAAAAAAATTGTGAAACAATATTGTGATGATGATGATGATGATAACTATTATCTGTCTGTATTTCTATTCCAGAAAACTTCACCATTTCTTCATGAGCCATCAAAGATGCATTCTTCCATATTTATTCTCTCATTTCTATATATGTTTAATGTAGCCGAGTGGTCTAAAGCACTCTCCGTTACGGATCACTGCCATCTCACCTCTGTCTGCGTGGGTTCAAGCCTCGGATTCAGCCAATGTGGGTATGTGAGAAAGCTTGTCTGTAGCTTCTTGAGGGTCAGTGGTTCTTTCTGGGGATTTTCCGGGTTCTTCCTCCAGAATTAATACTGGCCGCCATGTGTAGCCTATCATGTGCTGAAAAATGTTAAACCCTACAACAACAGCAATATATGTTTAATGCCATTTGTTGAAGTGTGAATGGCATGTGTGATAGGATTATCTAGCATGAGTGCAATCAATGACACAGCAGGATTGTTCCTACGTCTTCAAAATGACATGCCCGAGTTTCAACATTTTCATTAGGACCAAGTAGTTTCTGAGGAGCAGCTATAACAGACTTGTATTAATGGACAGACAATGGACATCATAAAATCAACAAAAAACAATCCATATGTGATTCTGGTCTATGACTATGAGAGCTAAAGTGCACTTAAACCTTCAGAAACTGCAATTCAGGCAATTCAGGAGCAGATGGAGATCAATGGCTTCTTGCTAGATCTTTCGACTTGACATCATTTTTCATCTTCCTGCGGTGGCAGTTGTAATCATCATTTTTTGCGATGAGAAATAATCAAATTGACATGACTTGATGTCCATTAAATAAAATTGATGCCTTTCATGCTTTTTTTCAAGCCAAGTCAAGAATCTAAGTATTCCTTTTTATAGTTCTATGCTGACTGACTTAACTTTTCTAGAGGCTGACTGTCCCTTTTGCTTCAACGTGTCTTCTTTTGTTGGACAATATTTCTAGATAATGCAATAATGTAAAAGCAAAAGCTTGATTACCCATTAAAGCTATGTAAAGTTATTCTGGTGCCCTACCAACTTCACTGAATTTAATATAAAAAGCAGAATCCAGATTAAACCTGGACAAACTAATATTGGGATTTGCCTACAACGATCATATTTTCATATTTTTGGCTATTGTTCTGTAAGTCTAAAATGCAAGGATCATTTCAGTAAGACTCATAGTCAAATCACAGAGATTGGCAGGTCTGAAATATTGACCCTTATAAGAGATTTCCCACACCAATGATGGATGGATTATCTTAATCCTGTGTGACTGAAAACAATGTATGCCCAGATCTGCTGTCACACAATTCATGTTTTAGTAAGCGATGAAGCCACTATCACATCATCTTACGATCTGCTTCCTAAACACAGTGGCCAGTATAATTGGTGGAGGAAGAACTCAGAAAATGCCCAGTAAACAAAACTGACTCACAGGAAGCTACTGACAGGTAACAAATGACATCACAGCAATGATGTAAGAAGGTAATGACCACATCCTGTGAAGATGAGCAGTAAACATTGTTTAGAAAATCTGACATCGCTACTTCACCAATATGAATGAGAAGCTACAAGATTAATGAGGATAACAGTACAGCAAAAATGTATCAGAAAGATGACATGTCATTAAATCTGCTTAACATCTGCAATAAAAAATGTTAATTTATATTTTTCTTTCATATTTCTTGAAAGCAATAAATCAATCATATTCATAAATCTGTTTTTATTAATTAATTTCTTTTAATACAACAGTCCTATTGCATACATATAACAAAACATACACATATACACAGACAACTCACTTGTCTTTCAGGTTAGTGTATTCCTCTGTGTCAGAATCTTGTGAGTCACTGGAGTAATCTCCCCCTCCCTGGCCACCCAGCATCAATCCCCTGTTGGCCAGAAGTCCAGCACAGTTCCCATAACCAGTGTATTTCACCATTCTCGCCACTGTAATGAAAACCAGCAACAGTTAGTGTCTAACGCTGCAGTTCCCAACCTCATGTCACAAACCAAATCCAAGTTATGGGGAATCCTTATTAGGGTCACAAAGGGTCATTAGAAGAAATCAGGTGGTTTTTCAAGACAGGTTCTACTGTACCATACAATCCAACCAGCATTCAATCATCAAGTGGTTTTTCAAGACAGGTTTTACTGTACCATACAATCCAACCAGCATTCAATCATCAAGTAGTTTTTCAAGACAGGTTCTACTGTACCAACAATCCAACCAGCATTCAATCATCAGGTGGTTTTTCAAGACAGATTTTACTGTACCATACAATCCAACCAGCATTCAATCATCCATCAACACTGAAGGAATTAAAAAGTTCTTTTAACAATACCTAAGATAAACAATGTCTGTTTTTAAACAGCCATGTTAACCAGAGAGGAAAATATGGGAAATTCATTTTCTTTAAAAAGTTATTCTCAGGTTTTATGTTTACCTTAAGTTCAAAGTGAGGTATAAAAAGGCACTTTGGGTATATTGTTTATCTTAAGTTCAAAGTGAGGTATAAAAAGACACTTTGGGTATATTATTTACCTTAAGTTCAAAGTGAGGTACAAAAAGGCACTTTGGGTATATTGTTTACCTTAGGTTCAAAGTGAGGAACACAAAAGCAATCTGGTATTATGTTAGCATTAGGCTGAAAGTGAGATATAAAAAGGTAACCTGCTATTATGTTTACATTTAGTTCAAAATGAGATGTAAAAAGGCACTTCTAGTATTGTGTTTACCTTGAGTTCCAAGAGAGATATAACAAAAAACCCAGATACTTCTAGTATTGTGTTTGCCTTGAGTTCCAAGAGAGATATAAAAAAAACCCAGATACTTCTAGTATTGTGTTCACCTTGAGTTCCAAGAGATATAAAAAAAAAGACACTTGTAGTATTGTGTTTAAATTGAGTTCCAGGAGAGATATAAAAAACCCCAGATACTTCTAGCATTGTGTTTACCTTGAGTTCCAAGAGAGATATAAAAAAACCCAGATACTTCTAGTATTGTGTTTACCTTGAGTTCCAAGAGAGATATAAAAAAAACCCCAGATACTTCTAGTATTGTGTTTACCTTCAGTTCCAAGAGAGATGTAAAAAACCCAGATACTTCTAGTATTGTGTTTACCTTGAGTTCCAAGAGAGATATAAAACAAACCAGATACTTCTAGTATGTGTTCACCTTGAGTTCCAAGAGAGATATAAAACAAACCAGATACTTCTAGTATTGTGTTCACCTTGAGTTCCAAGAGAGATATAAAAAAACCCAGATACTTCTAGTATTGTGTTTACCTTCAGTTCCAAGAGAGATATAAAAAAAACCCAGATACTTCTAGTATTGTGTTTACCTTGAGTTCCAAGAGAGATATAAAAAAACCCAGATACTTCTAGTATTGTGTTTACCTTGAGTTCCAAGAGAGATATAAAAAAAACCCAGATACTTCTAGTATTGTGTTTACCTTGAGTTCCAAGAAAGATATAAAAAAACCAGATACTTCTAGTATTGTGTTTACCTTGAGTTCCAAGAGAGATATAAAAAGAAAACAGATAGTTCTAGTATTGTGTTTACCTTGAGTTCCAAAAGAGATATAAAAAAACCCAGATACTTCTAGTATTGTGTTTACTTTGAGTTCCAAGACAGATATAAAAAACCCCAGATACTTCTAGTATTGTGTTTACTTTGAGTTCCAAGAGAGATATAAAAAACCCCAGATACTTCTAGTATTGTGTTTACCTTCAGTTCCAAGAGAGATATAAAAAAAACCCCAGATATTTCTAGTATTGTGTTTACCTTGAGTTCCAAGAGAGATATAAAAAACCCCAGATACTTCTAGTATTGTGTTTACCTCGAGTTCCAAGAGAGATATAAAAAAACCCCAGATACTTCTAGTATTGTGTTTACCTTGAGTTCCAAGAGAGATATAAAAAAACCAGATACTTCTAGTATTGTGTTTACCTTGAGTTCCAAAAGAGATATAAAAAAACCCAGATACTTCTAGTATTGTGTTTACCTTGAGTTCCAAGAGAGATATAAAAAGACCCCAGATACTTCTAGTATTGTGTTTACCTTGAGTTCCAAGAGAGGTATAAAAAACCCAGATACTTCTACTATTGTTTACCTTGAGTTCCAAGAGAGATATAAAACAAACCAGATACTTCTAGTATTGTGTTTACCTTGAGTTCCAAGAGAGATATAAAAAAACCAGATACTTCTAGTATTGTGTTTACCTTGAGTTCCAAGAGAGATATAAAAAAAACCCCAGATACTTCTAGTATTGTGTTTACCTTGAGTTCCAAGAGAGATATAAAAAAACCAGATACTTCTAGTATTGTGTTTACCTTGAGTTCCAAGAGAGATATAAAACAAACCAGATACTTCTAGTATGTGTTCACCTTGAGTTCCAAGAGAGATATAAAACAAACCAGATACTTCTAGTATTGTGTTCACCTTGAGTTCCAAGAGAGATATAAAAAAACCAGATACTTCTAGTATTGTGTTTACCTTCAGTTCCAAGAGAGATATAAAAAAAACCCAGATACTTCTAGTATTGTGTTTACCTTGAGTTCCAAGAGAGATATAAAAAAACCCAGATACTTCTAGTATTGTGTTTACCTTGAGTTCCAAGAGAGATATAAAAAAAACCCAGATACTTCTAGTATTGTGTTTACCTTGAGTTCCAAGAAAGATATAAAAAAACCAGATACTTCTAGTATTGTGTTTACCTTGAGTTCCAAGAGAGATATAAAAAGAAAACAGATACTTCTAGTATTGTGTTTACCTTGAGTTCCAAAAGAGATATAAAAAAAACCAGATACTTCTAGTATTGTGTTTACCTCGAGTTCCAAGAGAGATATAAAAAAACCCCGATACTTCTAGTATTGTGTTTACTTTGAGTTCCAAGAGAGATATAAAAAAAACCAGATACTTCTAGTATTGTGTTTACCTTCAGTTCCAAGAGAGATATAAAAAAAACCCCAGATATTTCTAGTATTGTGTTTACCTTGAGTTCCAAGAGAGATATAAAAAAACCCAGATACTTCTAGTATTGTGTTTACCTTGAGTTCCAAGAGAGATATAAAAAAAACCCAGATACTTCTAGTATTGTGTTTACCTTGAGTTCCAAGAGAGATATAAAAAGAAAACAGATACTTCTAGTATTGTGTTTACCTTGAGTTCCAAAAGAGATATAAAAAACCCCAGATACTTCTAGTATTGTGTTTACCTTGAGTTCCAAGAGAGATATAAAAAAAACCCAGATACTTCTAGTATTGTGTTTACCTTGAGTTCCAAGAGAGGTATAAAAAACCCAGATACTTCTAGTATTGTTTACCTTGAGTTCCAAGAGAGATATAAAACAAACCAGATACTTCTAGTATTGTGTTTACCTTGAGTTCCAAGAGAGATATAAAAAAACCAGATACTTCTAGTATTGTGTTTACCTTCAGTTCCAAGAGAGATATAAAAAAAACCCAGATACTTCTAGTATTGTGTTTACCTTGAGTTCCAAGAGATATAAAAAAAATCCAGATACTTCTAGTATTGTGTTTACCTTGAGTTCCAAGAGAGATAAAAAAAAAACCCAGATACTTCTAGCATTGTGTTTACCTTGAGTTCCAAGAGAGATATAAAAAAACCCAGATACTTCTAGTATTGTGTTTACCTTGAGTTCCAAGAGAGATATAAAAAAAACCCAGATACTTCTAGTATTGTGTTTACCTTGAGTTCCAAGAGAGATATAAAAAAACCCAGATACTTCTAGTATTGTGTTTACCTTGAGTTCCAAGAGAGATATAAAAAGAAAACAGATACTTCTAGTATTGTGTTTACCTTGAGTTCCAAAAGAGATATAAAAAACCCCAGATACTTCTAGTATTGTGTTTACCTTGAGTTCCAAGAGAGATATAAAAAAAACCCAGATACTTCTAGTATTGTGTTTACCTTGAGTTCCAAGAGAGGTATAAAAAACCCAGATACTTCTAGTATTGTTTACCTTGAGTTCCAAGAGAGATATAAAACAAACCAGATACTTCTAGTATTGTGTTTACCTTGAGTTCCAAGAGAGATATAAAAAAACCAGATACTTCTAGTATTGTGTTTACCTTCAGTTCCAAGAGAGATATAAAAAAAACCCAGATACTTCTAGTATTGTGTTTACCTTGAGTTCCAAGAGAGATATAAAAAAAACCCAGATACTTCTAGTATTGTGTTTACCTTGAGTTCCAAGAGATATAAAAAAAATCCAGATACTTCTAGTATTGTGTTTACCTTGAGTTCCAAGAGAGATATAAAAAAAACCCAGATACTTCTAGTATTGTGTTTACCTTGAGTTCCAAGAGAGATATAAAAAGAAAACAGATACTTCTAGTATTGTGTTTACCTTGAGTTCCAAGAGAGATATAAAAAAAACCCAGATACTTCTAGTATTGTGTTTACCTTGAGTTCCAAGAGAGATATAAAAAAAACCAGATACTTCTAGTATTGTGTTTACCTTAAGTTCCAAGAGAGATATAAAAAAACCCAGATATTTCTAGTATTGTGTTTACCTTGAGTTCCAAGAGAGATATAAAAAAAACCCAGATACTTCTAGTATTGTGTTTACCTTGAATTCCAAGAGATATAAAAAAACCCAGATACTTCTAGTATTGTGTTTACCTTGAGTTCCAAGAGAGATATAAAAAAACCCAGATATTTCTAGTATTGTGTTTACCTCGAGTTCCAAGAGAGATATAAAAAGAAAACAGATACTTCTAGTATTGTGTTTACCTTGAGTTCCAAGAGAGAGATATAAAAAAAATCCAGATACTTCTAGTATTGTGTTTACCTTGAGTTCCAAGAGAGATATAAAAAAACCCAGATACTTCTAGTATTGTGTTTACCTTCAGTTCCAAGAGAGATACAAAAAAACCCAGATACTTCTAGTATTGTGTTTACCTTCAGTTCCAAGAGAGATATAAAAAAACCCAGATACTTCTAGTATTGTGTTTACCTTGAGTTCCAAGAGAGATATAAAAAACCCAGATACTTCTAGTATTGTGTTTACCTTGAGTTCCAAAAAAGATATCAAAAAAACCCAGACACTTCTAGTATTTTGTTAACATTAAGTTTTGACAGTAGTTCAGTGTGAAAGACTGCATAACCTTCTGTGGATAAATTATCACACAGAGGCATAGTAAAATGATTTTGTTGCTCTTCTGAACATGAAAATTTCTTGTACAATACCACAGTGATTTTAATTGCATGTAGTCACATGAGACAACAAACACAAATGGGACCAAACTGATTCCTCTTTGCTCTTCCGTCAGACAAAATGTAGTCTTCATTTCATAATATATGAATCTAAATTCTTATAACTCTGCTATCTTTCAACCAATTTTTGCAAACATTTGCCCCATCAATACAAAAAAAATATTTTTCCATAATATAATGTGAAACGATTTTAGAAGAAAAACTTTACTGTTGTAGAAAATGACTTGCTGATTCATTGTACCAACAGCTCTTGGAATTCACTGCTACTGTTAATCAAATAAGTGCATTAATCAAACATTTCTGGTGGGAATTAATCTCTCAATTGTTTGTGTTATTTAAATATGAAAGAAAGAGATATAATCACCATTTTCTTTACAAAGAACAAACAACAAATCAGCTGTCAGCTCTTTCACCTCCATAATTGGGGATGTCAGCAACTTACACAGCCTGAAAAGACAAATTTGTGGGTTATATCAAAAGATTCTGTGACAATAACTCAAAACAGCAACATGAAAACAAAAGCTACTCAAGGCATCATTCTCCCTTTTAAGGATGAACAAGAGGCTCAAGATGGCCTGAGATTACTCATGTCAAAGACATCAACCTAAAAGCCAAACGCAAGAGTAGTTGATGAAGAAATATGCATTAGTAAGGTGCTTTCTATCAAAGTTTCATTGAATTCTACTAATTGGTTGTTGAAGGCTTCTCAACTATAGCCATATCTGATTGCAGATCATTATCATTAATAAAATATGTAAAGGTCTTTAAACCAGGATGCCTTCCGTTAAATTTGATTAAGTTCTGTTGGGCAGATGGAGAAATTCTTTGATGGTTTTTCTATTTTTAGTAACAAAATCGAAAGTAAATCTACATAATAAAATTGTACAAGTTATAAAGGTCTTCACACAAAGATGGAACTGCTGTGGTCTGTGTGCAAAATTTGTGACCAAAAGTGTGTTTGAATCCTACCACTGGATCAGTCCATGCTGGATAGTGTGGTGTGTCCTTGGGCAAAAAATGTACTGCACTTGCTTCACACAAAATGACCTACTTATGTTGCTGTGCTATAACATCAACATAAAACCAAACCAAACCAAATTCATACAAAGACATTTCCAGTCAATTTGACAGAATTCTGTCAGATTTCAAGGTTTATCTATTTACTGTAATGGTGCTCATAACAGATTTTGTAGATCAGCATGATATATGCAAATATGAAAGATCATTATGTCGAGATGCTTTTGGCTCAATTTTGATCAACTTCTGTAAATAATTTTTAAAGATATTATTTTTAAAAAATCATCTTTTTTGTTTTTGGAATCAAATGGATTACCTGTATATACTGCCTTCATGCCTGGATATCATCTATTACATTTAATCAAATTTAGTTTTGAGAAGAACCCACTGAAAAGTCTAATTTTAGTAACCATATTTGATGGGGGGGAGGGATGGTATTATTTGTACACACCTGAAGGGCCTTAATATCAAGATACTTTCTGTTAAATTTATTCATTCTTACCTGTGAGCATACCTGTAAAATCATTAAAAAGGTTTTTCTATTTTGTTTGCAACAACAGCCATCTTTGATGTCAAATCAGCATTATTTGTAAAAACTAAAATAAATTTGTCTGAGGATAGTGTACGCAACATGGAGCCATGTTAGTATGGAAAGTTTGCTAAACATGAAAGGCACAACAGAGAACTCCAGCATTAGAGCCACTCTGGTCACATTCAGGTTAGAAATTAAAAATCAATGAATGTACTAAGTTCTGTGCACTTTTTTTTTTATCACATTAAAGATTTCCATTATTGAAATTGGTAGGGGGTACAAACAAACAGTGATGTATATTTAGACTATAGTCCCATCACTTGCCCAATCATGCTTTCAATACCCACCCCTACTCCCATCCCTCACCCCAATCATTCTTCCAATACCCACCCCTATTCCCATCCATCACCCTAATCATTCTTTCAATAGCCACCCCAACACACATCCCTCACCCCAATCATTCTTGCAATATGCACACCAACTCCAATCATCCCAATCATGCTTCCAACACCTCCCTACTCCAATCCCTCACCCTGTCATGTTTCCAATACCTACCCCATATCCCATCCATCATCCCAATCATTCTTCCAATACCCACCCCCTCTCACATTACCTGCCCCAATCATGTTTCCAATACCCACCCCAATCCCATCCATCATCCCAATCATTCTTCCAGTACCCACCCCTAATCCCATCCATCATCTCAATCATGTTTCCAATACCCACCCCATCTCTTATCACTTGCCCCAACCATGTTTCCAATACCCACCCCATCTCACATTACCTGCCCCAATCATGTTTCCAATACCCACCCCATCTCACATTATCTGCCCTAATCACGCTTCCAATATCCACCCCAGCTCACATCTTTACCACAATCACGCTTCCAATACCCACCCGATCTCACATTACCTGTCCCAATCATGTTTCCAATTCCCACCCCTAATCCCATCAATCATCCAAATCATTCTTCCAATACCCACCCCATCTCCTATCACTTGCCCCAATCACGCTTCCAACATCCACCCCAGCTCACATTACCTGCCCCAATCATGTTTCCAATACCCACCCCATCTCACATTACCTGCCCCAATCACGCTTCCAACATCCACCCCAGCTCACATCTTTACCACAATCATGCTTCCAATACCCACCCCTACTCCAATCCCTAGCCCCAATCACACTTCCAATTTAATGGGCAGAAGCTCAGATGCTAAATTTTCCTTAACAAAAAATTGTGTAGGAACAATGAGCCACTTTAACTTGCCTACAGCTCTTTGTTCTAGGAGATGGACTGTACCTTATTTATTCATGTATAACCCATTCTGGTCTGAGTCTGTATTGTGGATTTTGAGAACATTTGTTGAAAGGATTTTCTTGATTTAGTAATGTCAGCCATATATCATGGTAGATCAGTAAGATATGAAATTATTTAAACAGAATTTCATGCCGGGATAATTCTATCAAATTTTCAAGTTATATGTAATTGTTTTTAAGAAGCTGTTTAAAAGCTTTCTAATTTTAGCAACCTCAACCATATTTGACAGCAGATCCTAATTTTCATAAATTCTGAAATGCCTCTGTGCCATGATACTTTCCAACAAATTCAAAAAAATTCAAAATTCTGTTTTTAAGAATCGATCATTTTAATATTTTTCTATTTTTAGTAATGAAAACATTATTTGATGACAGATCAACATTATTTGATGACAGTTCAACATTTTTATTTGATGACAGTTCAACATTTTTAATGACAGATCAGCATTTTTAATGATAGATCAGCATTTCTGATGACAGATCAACATTATTTGATGACAGATCAACATCTGATGACAGATCAACATTATTTGATAACATATCGACACTATATGATAGATCAACATTATTTTGATGACAGATCAATGCTATTTGATGACAGATCAACATCATTTGATGACAGATCAACATTATTTGATGACAGCAATGTTATGTGATGACAGATCAACATTATTTGATGACAGCTCAACATTATTTGATGATAGATCAGCATTTTTATTTGATGACAAAAACATTATTTGCAAAAGGTTAAAAGGCTTGCATGATGCTTTGAATCAAATCAGGGCAATTTCTGTAAAGAAATCATTTGACCATTACAATCACAAAGTTTATTACAAAGTATAATTGACAACATATAACTCTTCATAAAATTGTTAAAGAAGGATAGTGGTGAGAGAATTTACTTATTCCTCAGTGTTTCTCCCTCTTCCGGTAAGCGTTTCACTTCATCTTTCAGTGGTGGAAGGACCTAAAGCAAAGATGAGCTAGAAATGTATTCAAGTAACACAGATTACTCTATAAAACTGCCTAGTGCAGACCAAAATGCAAAAATTAACCAAGTTGTGATTGAGGGACAGACAAGGGTAACACTGTCTGATACCCTAACACTACCTTGGTGAGATGTGATGGACAGATGGACAAGGGTAACACTGTTAGAGACCCTAACACTGCCTTGGCGAGATGTGATAGACAGATGGACAAGGGTAACACTATTAAACACCCCAACACTGCCTGGGTGGTGATTGACAAAGACAAGTTCGAAGATAATTTAAAGATCGAACAGAGTGGGTCTCGTGTTCTATAAATAAGGGTCAAATCAAATCTTGAAGATACGTGGGTCCCAGAGCTAGTCTGTGGTATACAACTGAAGCAGTGTATGCTTGTAATAGTGAGAGTGCTTTCCCAGCTGGTTTCATGGTACAACTGAAGCAGTGTATGCTTGCAATAGTGAGAGTGCTTTCCCAGCTGGTTTCATGGTACAACTGAAGCAGTGTATGCTTGTAATAGTGAGAGTGCTTTTCCAGCTGATTTCATGGTACAACTGAAGCAGTGTATGCTGGTAATAGTGAGAGTGCTTTCCCAGCTGGTTTCATGGTACAACTGAAGCAGTGTATGTTGGTAATAGTGAGAGTGCTTTCCCAGCTGGTTTCATGGTACAACTGAAGCAGTGTATGCTGGTAATAGTGAGAGTGCTTTCCCAGCTGATTTCATGGTAGAACTGAAGCAGTGTATGCTGGTAATAGTGAGAGTGCTTTCCCAGCTGGTTTCATGGTACAACTGAAGCAGTGTATGTTGGTAATAGTGAGAGTGCTTTCCCAGCTGGTTTCATGGTACAACTGAAGCAGTGTATGCTGGTAATAGTGAGAGTGCTTTCCCAGCTGATTTCATGGTACAACTGAAGCAGTGTATGCTGGTAATAGTGAGTGCTTTCCCAGCTGATTTCATGGTACAACTGAAGCAGTGTATGCTGGTAATAGTGAGAGTGCTTTCCCAGCTGGTTTCATGGTACAACTGAAGCAGTGTATGTTGGTAATAGTGAGAGTGCTTTCCCAGCTGGTTTCATGGTACAACTGAAGCAGTGTATGCTGGTAATAGTGAGAGTGCTTTCCCAGCTGATTTCATGGTACAACTGAAGCAGTGTATGCTGGTAATAGTGAGAGTGCTTTCCCAGCTGATTTCATGGTACAACTGTGAGGGAGATGCACTTTTGGTTGCACCCATTCTTATTCTCAACGCCTCAACATTTATTTTTTCTAGAAATTCTTTATGTTCCAAATGTGATCAGTGTAGTCAAAAATTAGAACAACATAAGAATTGTACATTTTTTCCAATTCTGATCGATCTAGTTTGAATTTGAGACTTTACAAACAATTTTTCCCAGGCTTTGTTGGAAATGTATTTAATGTGTGTGCCAAGAGGCATCACTGTTTAATATATAAGGCATCTCTGTTTAATATATAAGGCATCACTGTTTAATATATAAGGCATCACTGTTTAATATATAAGGCATCACTGTTCAATATATAAGGCATCAGGCATCACTGTTTAATATATAAGGCATCACTGTTTAATATATAAGGCATCACTGTTTAATATATAAGGCCAAAATATTCGTGCTGAGTAACCTCTTGTAGGTTCGATTCTGCCATGCATAACATAGGATGGTGGTTCTGGTTCTGTTTTCATGTTATTAGCATCAATTCAGTCTTATCTGGATGAAAAGTAACTAGCCAATGTCTCAACCATTCATGTAACTTTTGAATATCACTGTTTAAGATTTCACCAGCTGTGAACTGATTGTTAACTATCGTATGTATTGCTGTATCGCCTGCAAACAGTCTGATGATTCTAGGTACTACTGCCTTGGTGGAATGTGATGGACAAATGGACATGGGTAACACTATTACATGCCCCACCATTGCCTTGGTGGGATATGATCAACAGATGGACAATGGTAACATTAGTAGATGTCCTAAAACTGCCTTAGTGGTGTGTGATGGACAGATGTACAAGGGTAACACTGTTAGATACCATCTCTTCCTTGGTTGGGTGTGATGGACAAATGGACAAGGCTAACACTTATATGCCCTACCATTGCCTTGGTTGGGTGTGATGGACAGATGGGCAAGTGTAGCACTATCAGAAGCCCAATCATTACCCATGTGGGTGTCATGACAGATGTACAAGGGTAACAATATCAGAAGCCCAATCATTACCCATGTGGGGTGTCATGACAGATGTACAAGGTAACACTATCAGAAGCCCAATCATTACCCATGTGGGGTGTCATGACAGATGTACAAGGGTAACACTATCATAAGCCCAATCATTACCCATGTGGGTGTCATGACAGATGTACAAGGGTAACACTATCATAAGCCCAGTCATTACCCATGTGGGGTGTCATGACAGATGTACAAGGTAACACTATCAGAAGCCCAATCATTACCCATGTGGGGTGTCATGACAGATGTACAAGGGTAACACTATCATAAGCCCAATCATTACCCTTGTGTGAAATAAAAAATACTCTTAATATACATCACAGAAAAAAATGCGCAAGTTAAATATGGCATGAATAATGAATTTATCAAATTGTTAATAAATAGCTGGATTTTCCCTGATACACTTATCTAAGTGTTAAATAAATCCAACACATTTATAACAACCTCTAAGTGTAATTATATTCTGTACATATGATGCATTCTTTTTCAAACAATCAAAACAGTAAATTTGTAATACATCCTATAAAATAATTATTTTTCTAAAGTACCACTGACTGCAGGCAACAATATAAATGATGAACTTGACAAAGTTTCTGCATCTGAACACTAAAAGAGCAGACCTTAATATAAGGTCCAACTGCAAGGATCAACAGAATAAGGTCCAATAGCAGAACTGCCAACCCTGACGAGTCCGTCTCAGTAAGGCAGTTGTTTTCCATAAGGTTGACCAGTTTTCAGTAAGGTGTACAAAATATCAATAAATGTTATTGTTAAGCTGGAATATGTAATTAAAAGTTCAACACATCGACGATAAACATTATGTTCAACTGAAACTGAAAAGTTTGTAAAGTACGCATACTTTATTTACCACTAGTACAGCTGCACAAGTTCTAGTTCCAATACCTATTCAGCTCAATGGCTTGTTGCTATCTCTCAACTTTACATAATTCCTGGAAATTCTTTTCCATTTCATGATGACAGCAATCATATTTCCTGCCACGAGACATACTCAAATTGTCACATGATGTCCAATAAGCGCAATTGTGTCCTTTCCAAGAATCTAAATATTCCTTTTTATTTTTCTGTGTTGGTTATTAACGCTTTTCTAGAAGCTTATTTTCCCTTTCGTCTTCACAATGCATCGCTTCAGGACGCCATTTTTAAAAATTCTATAATCAACAGTTTGATCATGCAGACGCTTTGCATGAACAAATAGCTGCAGTTTCAAGCATCTGGGGTGCTGCAGTAAAGTTAGCCTGGTTCCCTGACTAATTTCACTAATTCTAAGATGATACCCAGATTGAAATAAAACACGGATGAACCAATTATCCGGAATTTTCAGCAACAATCATTTTTCTGTAGTTGTTGCTAGTATGATGTAATTCAGTATTTTAAGGGTAATTTTCATAAGACTTATGGCAAAATTGCAAGAGTTGGCAGGTCTGCAATAAAGAGAGGTGCAACAGAGTAAGGTCCAATTGAGCAAGGTCCAACATAACAAAGTTCAACTGTAAGTACAACAGAGAATGGTCCAATAGAGTAAGGTAAAACAGTGTAAGGTCCAATTGAGTAAGGTGAAACAGAGTAAGGTTCAAAAGAGTAGGGTAGAACAGAGTGTTGTCCAATATAGTAAGGTCCAACAGTGTAAGGTCCAACAGAGTGAGGTCCACAGAGAAAGGTCCAACAGATTAAGGTCCAACAATGTAAGGTCCAACAGTGTAAGGTCCAACAGAGTGAGGTCCACAGAGAAAGGTCCAACAGATTAAGGTCCAACAGAGTAAGGTCCAACAGATTAAAGTTCACAGCGTATGGTCCACAGAGAAAGGTCCAACAGAGTAAGGTCCAACAGATTAAGGTCCACAGAGAAAGGTCCAACAGTGTAAGGTCCAACAGAGAAAGGTCCACAGGGTAAGGTCCAACTGAGTAAGGTCCAACAGATTAAGGTCCACAGAGTATGGTCCACAGAGAAAGGTCCACAGAGTAAGGTCCAACTGAGTAAGGTCCAACAGATTAGGGTCCACAGAGTATGGTCCACAGAGAAAGGTCCAACAGAGTAAGGTCCACAGAGGATGTTCCACTGAGAAAGGTCCAACAAATTAGGGTCCGACAGTGTAAGGTCCACAGAGAAAGGTCCAACAGAGTAAGGTCCAATAGGGTAAGGTACAGTGGAGTAAGGTACAACAGAGTAAGGTCCAACTGAGTAAGGTTCAACAATGTAAGGTCCAATAGACTTAGGTCCTAACAGAGTAACATATAACAGAGTATGATCCAACAGAGTAAGGTATAACAGAGTAAGGTACAACAGTGTAAGATACAACAAAGTAAGGTCCAATAAAGTAAGGTACAATAGTGTAAGGTACAACAAAGTAAATGTAATTACCTTATCTTGATACATTTTACTTACTCTATCACTGCCTTCATCATCCTAACCATCCTCTTCATCTCCCATTTAGATAACAATTTGTGAAACAATTTTTATTTAAAAACTGAATGAAAAAAATATTGGCTGACATCCATATATATTTTGCATTACCATCATCAAAATAATTTGGCTCCACCAAATCCTAAAATATTTTACTTTAAATATTAATACATTTTCTACTTTAGGTGAACATGTACTGGATGGATAGATAAATATAAAAATGAATAACTATGTTCTGAATCAAGCCATGGTCACTCACTGAAACTAAAAATGTTTGAAATTTTGTATTTTCAAAGCTTCTTTGGACATAAAATATTCATAATTCTGACCTACCTTACTTTTGCAGAATTTTCTTATTGCTCTGTTTGCCCGGCAAGTCTCACATAAACAATGTAGAATTGGAGTCAAGCATTCTTTGAGGGATTTTGTGGGCTGGAAGATCACAAAGAAGAAATATTCTGTATTTGGTCTTCATTCATTATGTGCTTCTCACATAAACACATCACCTACTATTTTATGGTGCCTTTCATTTTTGTGTGACATTAACAAAACTTTGTGACTTCCTTATGTTGAACAAGTTCAAACAGATTTATTTCACTAATATGTAACTGGTCCTACATTTAATTTTAACCAATCAATGCTCCTACATCTAATTTTAACTAATCAATGTTCCTACATCTAATTTTAACCAATCAATGCTCCTACATCTAATTTTAACCAATCAATGTTCCTACATCTAATTTAACCAATCAGTAACTGTTCCTGCACCTAATTTAACCAATCAATGTTCCTATATCTAATTTAACCAATGTTCCTATATCTAATTTTAACCAATCAATGTTCCTGTATCTAATTTTAACCAAGCAATGTTCCTACATCTAATTTTAACCAGTCACTATTCCTACATCTAATTTTAACCAATCAATGTTCCTGTATTTAATTTTAACCAAGCAATGTTCCTACATCTAATTTTAACCAGTCACTATTCCTACATCTAATTTTAACCAATCAATGTTCCTACATCTAATTTTAACCAAGCAATGTTCCTATATCTAATTTAACCAATCAATGTTCCTACATCTGATTTTAACCAAGCAATGTTCCTACATCTAATTTTAACCAGTCACTATTCCTACATCTAATTTTAACCAATCAATGTTCCTACATCTAATTTTAACCAGTCACTATTCCTACATCTAATTTTAACCAATCAATGCTCCTGTATCTAATTTTAACCAAGCAATGTTCCTACATCTAATTTTAACCAGTCACTATTCCTACATCTAATTTTAACCAATCAATGTTCCTACATCTAATTTTAACCAAGCAATGTTCCTGTATCTAATTTAACCAATCAATGTTCCTACATCTAATTTTAACCAAGCAATGTTCCTACATCTAATTTTAACCAGTCACTATTCCTACATCTAATTTTAACCAATCAATGTTCCTACATCTAATTTTAACCAGTCACTATTCCTACATCTAATTTTAACCAATCAATGTTCCTGTATCTAATTTTAACCAATCAACGTTCCTATATCTAATTTTAACCAGTCACTATTCCTACATCTAATTTTAACCAATCAATGTTCCTACATCTAATTTTAACCAATCAACGTTCCTATATCTAATTTTAACCAGTCACTATTCCTACATCTAATTTTAACCAATGTTCCTACATCTGATTTTAACCAAGCAATGTTCCTATATCTAATTTTAACCAATCAGTAACTGTTCTTACATCTAATTTTAACCAGTCACTATTCCTACATCTAGTTTTAACCAGTATCTAGTTTTATAAAGTTCCGATCTTAACATAAACCATAAGAGTTCTTGCTTCCATTATATTTCTTTGCCTTAAATGCTGATTATCTACTCTGTATCTATCTTGAATGTGTCAATGAGCTTTCATCAATTCAAAAACAAGAAATGTTCATTTTATCCACCTTAAGCACAGCTGGAAAATGATGAATACTCTCATTTTCTGTTGGCTGTTTTTAAAAATGTCTGAGAGAAAAGAAGACTTTAAAGAAGAAACTGTAAATGAAGAAGTTTGTTGCTGCATTTTATCTAATCATGCTTCTAATACCCACCCCTACTACCATCCCTTAAGCCAAACATGCTTTCAATACCCACCCCTACTACCATCACTAACCCAATCATGCTTTCAATGCCCACCCCTACTCATATTGCTAACCCCAACCATGCTTCCAATACCCACCCCTACAACCATCACTAACCCAATCATGCGTCCGTCCAATACCCACCCCTACTACCATCACTAACCCAAATCATGCTTTCAATGCCCACCCCTACATCCAATCGCTAACCCCAATCATGCTTCCAATACCCACCCCTACTACCATCACTAACCCCAATCATGCTTCCAATACCCACCCCTACTACCATCACTAAATCCAATCATGCTTCCAATGCCCACCCCTACTACCATCACTAACCCCAATTATGCTTTCAATGCCCACCCCATCTCCAATCACTAACCCCAATCATGCTTTCAATGCCCACCTCTGCTCCCATCGCTAAAGCCCAATCATGCTTCCAATACCCACCCCATCTCACATCACTAACCCCAATCATGCTTCTAATACCCACCCCATCTACCATCACTAACTCCAATCATGCTTTCAATGCCCACCCCTGCTTCCATCGATAAAGCCCAATCATGCTTCCAATGACCACCCTTACTACCATCACTAACCCCAATCATGCTTTCAATGCCCACCCCTGCTCCCATCACTAACCCCAATCATGCTTTCAATGCCCACCCCTGCTCCCATCACTAACCCCAATCATGCTTCCAATGCCCACCCCTGCTCCCATTGCTAACCCCAATCATGCTTCCAATACCCACCCCATCTCCCATCACTAACCCCAATCATGGTTCCAATGCCCACCCCTGCTCCCATTGCTAATCCCAATCATGCTTCCAATACCCACCCCATCTCCCATCACTAACCCCAATCATGCTTCCAATGCCCACCCCTACTACCATCACTAACCCCAATCATGCTTTCAATGCTCACCCCTGCTCCCATCGCTAACCCCAATCATGCTTCCAATACCCACCCCATCTCCCATCACTAACCCCAATCATGCTTCCAATGCCCATCCCTGCTCCCATTGCTAACCACAATCATGCTTCCAATGCCCACCCCTGCTCCCATTGCTAACCCCAATCATGCTTCTAATACCCACCCCATCTCCCATCACTAACCCCAATCATGCTTCCAATGCCCACCCCTATAATCTGAATTTACCTCTCCATTTGTTTGTACCCCCTATGATTTAAAAAAATGAAAACCACAGATGAGATAAAAGATGCACAGAACGTAGTTCATTTACTGATTTATAATTTCAAACCTGATTATGCCCAAATGGGACCCTAACAACATTATCATAGAAATTATAAATCAATAAATATATTAACTAAGTTATATGCACTTTTTTATCACATTAAAGATTTCCATTATTGAAATCGGTAGGGGCTACAAACAAACAGGGAGGTATATTCAGACTATAGTCCTATCACATGCCCAATCATACTTCCAATACCCACCCCATCTCCCATCCCATTAATTCTTCCAATACCCACCCCTATTCCCATCCCTCACCCCACTCATGCTTCCAATACTCATCCCTACTCCCATCACTCACCCGAATGTTTCAAATACCCACCCCATCTCCTATCACTCACCCCAATCATGTTTCAAATACCCACCCCATCTCCTATCACTTGCCCCAATCATGCTTCCAATACCCACCCCTACTCCAATCCCTAGCCCCAAAGAAGGTGGATCAAAATTCTACGACTGTTTTATGCATGTACAAACCAAGCCGAATCATATTCTATGGTAAGAATGTCTGTATCGGAAACTGTGGAAGGACCTTATAACAGTAAGGCAGCAATGCAACAACTTATTGGGACTTTAATGGACAGAAGCTCAGACGCTAAATTTTCCTTAACAAAAAAATGTGTAGGAACAATAAGCCACTTTAACTTGCCTACAGCTATTTGTTCTAGGAGATGGACTGTACCTTATTTATTCATGTACAACTCATTCTGAACTCGCGTGTAACAAATATAAATACATGTAACATGCTCTATGCATGTAACATGTCAAACCTATGTGAAATGCATGTCAAACCCGTAACACATCAAACTCGTAACATGTGCTGAACTTGTGTTAGTAATGAAAATCCTGAATGTTCTTCTAAACTGATTCTAAGAAAGATAATGTTATGACTTTGTGCCCAAGTCGTACATCATGCTAAAACATTTAGAGAATACAGGACTGGATATTCGTCAGTTTGGAGGTCATGCTCTACTGTACAACTTGACTAACAAACTGTCTCTTCCACAAAATGTATTGTTAAGCTCAAAGCTTGTTTTATAAGCAGTTAAGATCTGTTGATGTCTGTGCTAGTAGGTACTTACCCTATCAAGTCTGCGGTACAGGAAATTCAGAAGAATAACAACGGCCTCCATATTCTTTCCATCAAACTCAACATCTTTGTTTTCCACACTGCCTACATCCCCCTCATTGAGGGGTATGAGCAGTTCCTCATAGCAGTCTTTAGGCATGTTGATGAGCAGGTTTATTGTATGACTGAATAATAATAATAATAATGATAATGATAGTAATAGTAATAATAATAATAATGATAATAATAATAATAATAATAATAATAATAATAATAATAATAATAATAATGATAATAATAATAATAATAATAATAATAATAATAATAATGATAATGATAGTAATAGTAATAATAATAATAATAATAATAATGATAATAATAATAATGATAATAATAATGATAGTAATAATAATAATAATGATAATAATAATGATAGTAATGATGATGATGATGATAATAATAATATTAATAATGATAATAATAATAATAATAATAATAAGAAGAAGAAGAAGAATATTATTACAACAACAAAAACTACAATAAAAGTACAATATTTGAAATAATACTTGCACATGCCATAAATAAGCACACACTCTTCTCAATTTGTAAATGCCTCCAAGAACATAATTTTCCAGAAACTGACCACTATACATTTCTGATGTCTTGTTACCACTAAGCTGTATCTGTTGATTCAGCTTCAATTTCATATCTAACAAGTGCATTACTCAATGTGAACATATTTTGGGAAATAACACTAAACTAGCATTACTCAATGTGAGTCCATTGTGGGAAATAACACTGATCTAGCATTACTCAATGTGAACCCATCGTGGGAAAAACACTGATCTAGCATTACTCAATGTGAGTCCATTGTGGGAAATAACACTGATCTAGCATTACTCAATATGAACCCATTGTGGGAAATAACACTGATCTAGCATTACTCAATGTGAGAAAAACTGTGGGAAAAAACACTGATCAAGCATTACTCAGTGTGAACCCATTGTGGAAATTAACACTGATCTAACAAGTGCATTACCATTACGGATCACTGCCATCTCACCTTTGTCTGCATGGTTCGAGTCTAGGATTCAGCCAATGGGGGTATGTGAGAAAGCTTGCCAGTAGCTTCTCGTGGGTCAGTGGTTCTTTCTGGGGTTTTCCCAGGTTCTTCCTCCACCATTAATACTAGCAGCCATGCATAGCCTATCGTGTGCTGAAAAATGGCATTAAACCTCACAACAACAACAACAACAACAAGTGCATTACTCAATGTGAACACATTTAGGGAAATAACACTGATCCAGCATTACTCAATGTGAACACATTGTGGGAAATAACACTAATCCAGCATTACTCAATGTGAACCCATTGTGGGAAATAACACTGATCTAAAAAGGAGTGCTTCCAACACAGCTGATGGGAGCTAACTCTTCTAGTGTGTATGTTCATGCAGTGAGAATACTGGTAATGATATCTAGGATGTGCATTTATTTTGAAGAGCTACAACCTCACAAAATTTATCAGTAATTTTAAATACATAGTGCTGTTATTATTTGGAATAAGGTAATCAATTATGTGTAATAATAATAAGGGTTATACTGTTATCTATGAATAATAATAAAGAGTTTTAAAAAAATTCTGAGTTTATCGTGGTATAAACTGTCAGTTCCCGACTCACACAGCAAAAAACACCTAAAGGGCATTATGTAAGCTGACATGGCAACTGACAGTTTATACCACGATGAACTCAGAATAAAACAATGTTAAACTCTTATAATTGAAATTTCCGTTATTCATTTTGTTTTTGCAACATTAAAAAACAAATCTTAATTAGGTGTAGTAATACATGTTTGGGGTTTTCTGTTACGTATCTATTTATAGCACTTGGGATTGTCCTGCTTGATCGTAATAAGGTTATCATAATACCAGTCCTTCAACCAATGGAAGTCAAATTTATTCAACTATTATTTAAAAAATTGTTAGAATGTTTTTTCTTTCCTTTAATGTTTACTTCGTGTCTGCCTTCACTGGCAGTTTTTATCTTATGCTGTACACATGACTCTATTTACAGATGTGGGTATTCTTAAAAAAGTAGTTCTCCTTACAGTTTATACAGAAATAAATGCAATTCATTTTGATCACGTGGTAACATTCTGACCAATGGAAATGTTACTTTCATTTACCAGCTACTGGCATTGCAATTATTTAAGAATTTAATGTTGTATTTTCTGAGTTTATTGTGATGTAAACTGTCAGTTGCCATCTCACACAGCAAATAACGCCCGAAGATTAATAAGGGCTAGTACAATACTACTGTCTAATGAAGATTAATAAGGGATATACAAGACTATTAACTAATGAAAAATAAGGGCTATTAAATAATAATAAGGACTATTACAATGCCATTATCTGTTGAATACTAATATGGGCTATTAAATAATAATAAGAACTATTACAATGCCATTATCTGTTGAATAATAATAAGGGCTATTAAATAATAATAAGGACTATTACAATGGCATTATCTGTTGAATAATAATAAGGGCTATTAAATAATAATAAGGACTATTACAATGCCATTATCTGTTGAATAATAATAAGGGCTATTAAATAATAATAAGGACTATTACAATGGCATTATCTGTTGAATAATAATAAGGGCTATTAAATAATAATAAGGACTATTACAATGCCATTATCTGTTGAATAATAATAAGGGCTATTAAATAATAATAAGGACTATTACAATGCCATTATCTGTTGAATAATAATAAGGGCTATTAAATAATAAGGACTATTACAATGCCATTATCTGTTGAATAATAATAAGGGCTATTAAATAATAATAAGGTCTAGTACAATACTATTGGGGGCGCTCACCAGTTATTATGTACTTTTGAAAGAGTGACGTATGTAAGGTGAAGTTGTTTGCATTTAAAATATGCACAATGGAGAGAATGGTGGCATACCTCTATGCTACATTAATGTAATGTGGATGATATTTCTTTGGATACTGTACTTTTGGAAATTGTACATGATTTAAGCACACTGCTAACTAAAATGACTGCTCCCTTGTGCTAAAAAATCGGCCTGAATTAGTCTAAAGTACAATATCCATAGCAGCTATTAAAATAGGGAAAATGAATTTTGCCAGACTAGACAATACCAGCTTCTGAAAGTGCAATGAATGATTTACCAAATATATAAAATATTAAAAAAGTTATCAGCTCTTTTTTATACAATTTACCTCTGAAGTTCAGGAAGTGAAAATGACCAAGTAGAGCTAGCACTTTTCTGAAAGGTGCACATCTGGAGTAAGGCCAAGCTGTATACTCTATAACCCATATTACACCCATCAATCATACATCAAAATAAAGGGAATTAAAAGTTCTTTGCATTATACTTAAGATATACAAGGTCTATTTTAAATAGCCAGTATAACCAGTGAGGAAAGCCATGGGAAATTCTTTTTCTTTAAAATCCTAACCCTATGCAAATTACAAAACTGTAGAGTGCCACCGTTATCAAGTGAAGACACAATAGTGTAAAAAAATAACCAGCTGTACATTTGATAAAATTCGACAAATTACAAGAAACAAGTTTTGTAAGAGGTGTATTTAATGTTACTCAATCATTGGAAATTTTAGCAGTGAAACTCTTATAAATTGATCAATCAATTAATCAATCAATATATATATATAATTACCATAATGCAGGTATAAAAAATAGCATTTAAAGTTTAAATTAATTAATATTAGTGACTATGGATCTAAATATTAAATAAGACAGTAAATTGTTATGGGAATTATTTTAATAATCTCATTCTGTGATGACTAAATATTAACTACAATTTTACTGCCACTAAGAAGTACCACCATACAGTCAATAAAAATAAAAAAATAAAAAAATAAATAAACAAGGTCAAGTGATGTATCCTCAGAAATCAATTGCAACATTCAATAATCCATCAAAAAGCATAAAAATAATTCAAATAAAAGTTCAATTGTGGCAACTGATCTGGGTGGTCTTTCATTAGATGGACAACACTGAAAATGTACTCTTTTCATACTGGGAAAGGTGACCTCTCATGAGAGGGAAAATATCAAGAAAATATATATTTTGGCACCAAGTAAGGTGGCCTCTCAAGAAAGGGGGCAATATCAAGATAATATACTAATTCTGTATAGGCAAGGTGGCCTCATTTCAGGGTTGACCTTCATGAGATGGACAATATCATGAAAATATACTAATTCTGTATAGGTAAGGTGGCCTCATTTCAGGGATGACCTTCATGAGAGGGACAATATCATGAAAATATACTAATTCTGTATAGGCAAGGTGGCCTCATTTCAGGGTTGACCTTCATGAGAGGGACAATATCATGAAAAGATACTATTTCTGTATGGGCAAGGTGGCCTCTCATGGGGGGGAACAATAAGGAAAATACGAAAATATACTATTTTGGCTCTGGGTAAGACGGCCTCTCATAGTGTGTGGGGTGGCCAATATTATGAAAATATACTATTTCTGCACTGGGCAAAGTGGCTTCCTTTCAGGGTTGTCTTTCATTAGAGGCAAAATATTGTGAAAATATATAATTTTGGTGTTGGGCAAGGTGGTCTCTCATGATGGGAACAATACTGTGAAGATACTCATATGGTGCTGGGAAAGGTGGTCTTGGGTCATGGATGACCTTTCATGAAGGGGACAATATCATGTAAATATATTAGTTTGGTTTGGGGAAAGTTAGCTTCTGACCGTGGGGCGGTCTCTTGAGCACTAATAATCCATGGCCGCTTTAATTAAATAGCTTGAAACATATTTTGGTACATATCTGGGCCAATCAATTTGAGTGACAAAATAAGATAGAATAATACTGCTAAACCTTAAAAAAAGAGACAATTTCAGTGTCTCTGCTTCAAGAATATGATAATGTCAACTCTTAAAACACTATGTTGGTTACTAAACATCAGCAAGGTTTCTTGAAAATGAAGTTCTGGGCAATGAGTCTTAAAAAATAACAGCGTAAGGGTCCAGAATATGAACAAAATAGAGACACACTTGGATTATCTAACCTCTAGGATTAAAGATGCCCAGAAAACAGGGGCACTCAACACGGGGCAAATTTTAGAAATGCTGTAAAATAAGGTGTTTACCTGTGCAGTTCTTCCTTTTTATCCTTTGAGATTGTCTTACACACCAGGAGATCCCTTAACACACTGACCAGCCTCATAAAGTGAGCCTCTTCTTCCTAAAAAATGTAAACAGTCATCTTTTATGATATCCTTTTCTTACCGTGTCAGAGAGATCTTGAAGAAGTTGAGCAAACTGACATGTAAACATGCTTTATATTACTTATATTTACTGTACTCACGTCAATCTGTGGCTTTAATCTGTCTAACCACTTTATTTAATCTGTCTAACCACTTCAGTGCATTCTTACTTAAGAATGCAAATAAAGCCACAATTCGTTGTTGTGGTAAATACTCATTCTTATGGACACCTCCCGTTGTTTGTCGAGATGCACTGATGATCATAACATAAAAGTCTGCCAAGAAATACTGGCATAACTGATCTGTGGTATAACTGATTTGTGGTATAACTGATTTGCAGTATAACTGATTTGCGGTATAACTGATTTGTGATATAACTGATTTGTGGTATAACTGATTTGTGATATAACTGATTTGTTGTAGATGCACTGCAAAAGTAACTGACCTGGCAAATCTGATTTGCACTGATGACCCAAATTCACTAATGAGGCACAAATCAATGTCGCTGACAGGTTAACTCATTATATTCGTTTCTTTCCTTAATGCATACCTTTTTGCTATATCAATATATGTCTATTATTCCCCAAAAATCAATGTAAACAATAAATAAAGCTTGGATCTGAAAATATTGAAACTTAAATGGTGTATATCAATACCTGCATTACTGTTGCTAGTGTAATTAGGAACCAATTCTGTCAGATAAAGATGAAAAAAAAAACTGAAGATTGAATTTAAAAGTGTCTGAATCAATCATGTATGTTTTTTGAGAAATCTAAAAGCAAATTTTGAATAATTATACCCTGAACATTCATTCACAAGACTCAGAATATAGGTTGCTAAGGCCATTATACATACATAACCCTTTTTTATCCACAGCACTTTTTTTGTTTTGGGGAGTATAAAAGATGCTCAAAATTCACTTGTACATTTTATAATATAAAAAAAAAAACAACTAAATAAATGGTTATTGTTGATGCATATTATATTTTACATGCCGTATATTGTGATGTTCATTGGTTATAAAGTATGGGATACTTACGTTACTTGGTCCAAATAATATGAAATCAAAGGATTGAAAAAACCCTTCAAAAATGTAATCATGTTTCATATATGTCTGAAAATAAAATCTTGATAAATCTATCAAGTCATATTTTGACAAATTTTAGCATAAATAATGCTTAATAATACATATGTTACCAATATTTACATAACAAAGATATACTAAAGAATGAATAGACAGACAATTTTGTATGCTAAAAGGTGTCATGCCACTATCTTTCAATTCTCAGTACAAAAAAAAAAAAAGCATCAAGTACAACGAGGACATTCCAGTAAAATTGTGTTATACTCTGTGTACTAAAGCCCACCTACAGGTAAGCGATTCCAATTAAAACTTTTGATTGACACGTTTTTATTGGACAGGAATCAGTGGGAAAAAAGAGTAGATATCATACATTAAAATACAGTGATCTCTTTGTTTATAAGCGATGTAATCACTGTGTATAAAGTACTGATGCATACATTACAGAGCGTAACGTATGTATTAAGACTTAATCCAGAACAAAAATGATTATCAGTGTAAAATAAGAGTACAATTTAGATCTTCAGTTTAGCTCTACTATACAAATATTCTTAAAAACACCATTAACATTGGATAAATTTTTAAACAGTTTTAAAAGCTACTATGAAAGACATGAGTATATTCGGTAATTAATGGTTGAAGGACTAGCATAAAAAGAACAAATCTTTAGTGCGAAGGTAAACTATAAACAAACAAGGAAAAAAGTAAATGCAAAGGTAAATTAGAAACAAACCATGAAAGTAAATATTTATATTTAAATAAAATTAATTTCAGCTATACTCAATACAGTGGAACCCCGCTATAACGTGATAATTGGGGTCCCAAAAATTGGATAATGTTAATATCGGGGTTGAGTTAAAGCGGTGTTTTACAGTATTTAACTTTTTTCAGAGAACAACTCATTGGCACATATAAGTGTATTCATGTCTAATATATATGATGAATAGGGTATCAATACCATTTACTATCGTGCCATCGTGGCATGCAGTTCATCTATAATGCATGTAATTTCATTGAAAAATTGCACACAGATTTACAATATTCAATAATTTTTTCCCAGATCATTGTATCTGAATTCAACATCTAATATACAACATGAACAGAGTATCAATGCCATTTACTTGCCATCTGATATTGTACTGTCAGGGCTTGCAATTAATCCGTAGTATATGTAATTCCATAGCAAAAACTGTATACATATTTAAACTATTCAATAATGTAGTCACACATCATTATGTGTCTGAATTCAATGGAAAAAATTAACAGCAAAATTAGGTTAAGAAAGATGAAGCACGTGTATGGTTCATTATGTTCCATGGTCTATGAAAGGTGTCTGTACACATTTCATACTGCTAAAATTTTCTCATATGAGTTGCCGTGTAAATTTATCCATTGCAAATTTACAATAATTAATTACAGCAAGAATAATTAACAATCAACACAACTGCTTTCAGCATGCATATAACTTTTACTTCAGATTTTTTGAATATCGAAAGAAACATGTGGTAACTACTATACTAATCATTGCGCAAAGTGCAGAGAACGACTTCTGATTGTGAACTTGCTTTTCCATAATGGTAAAATATTTTTATAAAAAATAGGAAATTAATATCGAGTTCATAAAACAAACACAATTCCCAAGTAAAACCCCGAGTACTAAGTGCAGTAGGCATGCAATGGTCACAATTCACTTTCATAAATTTTTATCAGCTGAACGCATGTACAATTTCATACCCTTTCAGTATCCAGCTAATAAAGCGGACATTATTTACTGGTCAACTGATTGCGTCTAATAACATTGCCAAGCCCAGCATGCATGTTGGCGGCTTTCATTTTTTGATGTTTATTAAATTGTGAGAATCTTTTATCAACCACAACATTGTCTGCTGCTTGGTTGAGTATGCAGTTAAAGAAGTAACACATGTTGGCTATTGTTTAAGCATCAATTGTATAAAGAATTAATTGAAGACAATCACAAGGACGACTTACTGGCTTTACTCATGGACCAGTAATAAGTAACATTTCCGATAATGTTTATTTTGGCATAACACTTCAAGAACCTGGTAATATTGTTAAATTTCAGAAGCTACACTACGAATGTATTGCATTAAAATTCATACGCAAACTCTTCCCCAAAATGATAATAAACATTTTACACACTATTTCTCGTACTAAAAAAAACAACAGTTTTTCCCAGTATTAGAAAAATACACATACATGTATTTAAAATTTCAGGAACCATGCAATGTTTATATTAAATTCTAATTCATATGCGGTCTCTTCCCCATAATGATAATAAATTTTTATAAACTATTTCATGCACCTTGAACAAAAAATATTTTTTCATGTGCGAATGAATACAGGAAATTTTGGGAGCCATGCCACGACCACGTTATATCAGATTTCGTGTTATAGCAGGGCACGTTATAGCTGGGTTGCACTGTACTTTACTTGATAATTTCATAACTTATTATTGATACTTACGTTATTAGTCCCCTACCAGTGAAACTGGGGGGACTCTAGGTTTGCAATGACTCGTTCTTGTCTTATGTTACGTATTTAGGCTCTAATAAAGAGTAACTAGAAAAAAGTGAAGACAACAAGCTTTGTAAAATTTAACAAATAAGTTTTTTTTCCCTGGAAAAAAACAAGGTAAAAATGAAAAAATGGAACTTAGGGTTTTAAGAATAAAATCCAAAAAAAAAATCAAAGAATAATCCAAGAATTAAAAATCAGAAGTCTTAATAATATAATGTTCTAAAGAAATTTGAGTTCGAGTCCTGATGAAAATCCAAAATGGAAGGCAATGACATATACTATAGCTAGTATAGTGCTGTTATGTCTACAGTTTTTTATTATTCCACAGACAATAATATTCTGGTGTTTTAATTCCAAATAAAATTTTAAAAATGTCTTTGTCCAAGAATTCTGTATGAGCCCTAAAATATTTCCAGGAAAATGTATCTTTTAGAATCCAAATAATCTGAATAAAACTTAAAATGTAACTCCAAACTGGTCACAACAAAATGAACACCCTGACATCAATTGTTTTCAAGCCCAAACTGACTAAATTCTCTATTAACATCGGTATTAAACTTGACTACTGCGAAATTCATGGAAAACCAGAATTTCGAAATAGAGGCTGTTTGCATCCAAAGTTATGTATTCCCAGTACTACCTTGACAAACACAAACATTTTACTCTAAGAATAAGATAAAAATTGAAAGTTGTTTACTTGACTCACTGGTTTCTGAATCAAGGTCAGGAACTAGGTCTGCTTTATGTGTTTATGACAAAACATTCAGGTCAAACTAATTTCGGGAACATGCCAAATTCCAGTAAACAAAACTACATTACTTTAAAATGTAATAATTCTTTTTAAAACACTTACAGACAATTCAATTAAATCAACAAAAAAATGTAACACTTGTTTATTTTAGAATGGCCAAAACAAGAAAGGAAATACGAAAGGCCTACAGGGAATGCTAGAAGGCATTTTACTTTACGCGACATTTATTTGTCTTTTTTCATAACTCATAATAGCAAAACACAATAATGTTTGAATTAAATTTATGTGAAATTAACGCAAAATACCTAATTATACAATTTTCAACCATTTTCCTGGTATAATTTTACTTGTAAATCATAAAAAAATACTTTCAAATATGAGAAGATCTTCTGTAACATACGTATTTTGCTTCTTTTGAGAACTGATATTTGTGAGTAAACATAAACAAAATATGGGTTAATTGGTGTTGTTGAAATTGTTACTTTAAATTTCAGATATTTCTCTGTAAAACAGGCGAATAAATTTGTTGTTTCTAGATCATTTTTTCTTCCATTTTTATACATCTAATTGCGCTTCATTTGTGAATTTGGGTCTGACGGGAATTTTGCAATTTCTTAAGCTGGTCATAAAAAGCAAGTGCCTGACTGAAACAAATTCTGGCTAATCAGTGACGAAAGCAGATTCTAGTAAAATATTTCAGCGAAATCAAGATTGAACGAGAATGTTTCATGAACCTTTAAGATCATAAATAGTGGAAATGAGATATTTCTTTTCAGTTACGACCAGTATCCAATTTTATACAGAAGGGTACTTAACTGAGAGACAGATGTATATGCCTTCTACTAGGACAGCATCACAGAACAAAAACAGTATTCCCTCTAATGGGATTTCTTTGTCTCCAACATTGATTTTATTAGTCTCGTTCTAAAGAGAGACAAAGTTACTTCTCTCTCAAAAAATAACTCTAGCATGCTTGTGTTGTTACTTCTTGATTTACATACCATATATATTTGCTTGAGTTGGGTCCAACTGTGAACAGGAAACATAGTTGATCTGCTGTAACGTAATACACTGGCATATCAGAGTCTATCTTGTTTGTTCAACTGATTACTTTTAATAAACTGTATAGATCTGGATTTGTTGGCACATCATGCAATGGCAGATCCGGGTCTATGCAGTTTGTAATTGGACCCAACTTATAAGTGAGCATCTATGGTAGTTGGGGGATGCTTCAAATGTTTAGCATGCAAACATGGCCAAAGATGACATTTTCAATCATATTTTCATTTCTAATCAGAATATTTGTTCTTGTGATAAATGTCTCTTCCTTTCCAGACAATATTAACTCAAAGTAGTCTGCCACTAATTCCTAACCTAATGGGATAATGCATATACTCAATTATGAGTCAAGTTCAATTGCATACTGCAAAGAACCAGATCAGGAGTTGTGTAATGCATAAACAGATCAGGGTCTATGCAGCATAACAAGCAATATAGACCCTTATTTACTAGTGGATTGTAATGGCAGATCAGGGTCTATGCGGCATACCAAGCAATATAGACCCTTATTTACAAGTGGATTGTAATGGCAGATCAGGGTCTATGAAGCGTAACAAGCAATATAGACCCTTATTTACTAGTGGATTGTGATGGCAGATCAGGATCTATGTTGTCTGTAATTGAACTTGACTGATAAGTGAGTATATATGTTAGCAAATCAGGCAGATAAATCAACAGTACAATCAACTGTTAGGATATAAGAAGAGAGCTTTCCTTCTCCTTGACCCCCATCATAGTGGGAAACTTATCACGAGTACAAGATGAGTCCTGGATGGCAGAGTGGTCAAGTCCTGGGTTCAAGTCTTGGGCTTGACCTATATAGGTACGTAAGAAAGCTTACCAGTAGTTTTCCATACATTGGTGGATGTTCCGTATTTTTTTTCTCGAGGTTGTTCCTCCACCAGGTACACAAGCCGACATGTATAGCCCATCATGTGCTGAACAAGCCCACAACAATAAACAAGAAGAATACAAGAACCAAGGGCTCCATGCAACACCAGTGAGCACTGAAAATCTTGATGTGTTATGCAACCTTTACAAAGTTTCACACAAAGATGAATGGCATGGTTACAACAGACAGCGTCAATGCTGCTGAAAAATGATACATATATCTCACTGTCCACAGGTACAGATGAGACTAAAATAATTTCCCAGTATACCTCATCAATATTGTTTCTGTCTATGGTGACTGTGAGATTGAATAGAATCTTCAGTATCTCTATGAAAAATGATACATATATCTCACTGTTCACAGCTGCAGATGAGACTAAAATAATTTCCCAGTATACCTCATCAATATTGTTTCTGTCTATGGTGACTGTGAGATTGAATAGAATCTTCAGTATCTCTGAGCACAGGTCTATTTCCTGGTCAGTGAGTCCTGAGCCACGCCCCTCCTCATCACGTAGCGTTAAATCTATCACCTCCATCAGGTATGTAAAACCATGCAACTCAAATCGAATTTTAGGCCTATAAAAGAAAAAGGTTTAAATACTGTTACAACTGGGAGGTAAGAATGAATACATAACAATTTTAAATTTAGTTTAGCCTGGTATCAATGTGAGCCATACTTGTAAATCAACTGTGACATTTTCTATTAGAAGCATGTGTTTATGACTGATGCCTTGATTCTATTTAATCATCATTACTTGCTACTTTACAGAAACCTAAATCAGTCAGGTGCTAAGTTCATTTTGAATGAAAGGTTTTATAATAAAGCAGATCATCTACAAAAAGTGGACAACCCATAATTTCCATTTCTAATTTCTGCTTTTTCTTGATTTACTAGGAAGAAACTCTTCTCAGAAAAAGCTAATACTGGTAATTGAAAAAATAAAAATCTCAATGAAGCAAAAAGTTAAACCAGGCAATATCCAGTGCACCCCCACCCCCCAATAATGAAGGAGTGTGGTGTATGACATATTATACATGTCTTTATTGTGTAGATAACTACAACTTTTGCACAAAATCCCCACTTTTCTTCTTCAATCAAAGTGACCTTGACATTTCACCTATGAATCCAAGATCAAAAGGCTTCTTCCATACCTCAATTGTAAGTCATCCACGAAGCATGGTCTAAATCTATGATGTTATTATGCTGAAACTAATTTTCTTCTTCCAGTCCTAGTTACCTTGGCCTTTCACCTTATGACCCCGAAATTGGTAGGTTTCTTTCTTACCCCAAATGTAAATCATCCACACAGTCTGATAACCATAGATGATGGTGAAAATCAGTTATTGTGCAGAAACCACTTTTCTTCTTTCAATCAGTGACCATGGCCATTGACCTTTTTAACCCCAAAATCAATGGGCTTTTTCCTTAACCCAAATGTAAGTCTTTTAATGAGTACCTTGTGTTGATACAACAATCCATACACAGGGAGTAGCAATAACAAGATTTTTCAACATGTCTGCTGCATGGTGGCCATAATAAATGGCAAATTGGCACCATTTTCATTTAAGACCAAGTGAGCATCATCGCCAGTCTTTTGGTAAAATCCCACATCGATATGACCCTCTGTTTAGGTAGAGATAAGAAGATTTTAAGATGGCTGCCATGGCAGCCAGAACCAAATAGACATTATAAGAAGTTTTTCGGTAAAAACCTCATGCTGATATGACCATTTAAGAGTAGCTACAACTTTGCCAAGCTAGCAAGAGTAGCTACAACACTGCCAAGTTAACAAGAGTAGCTACAATACTGCCAAGCTAGCAAGAGTAGCTACAACACTGCCAAGCTAGCAGGAGTAGCTACAACACTGCCAAGCTTGCAAGAGTAGCTACAACACTGCCAAGCTAGCTGCAATGACAGCAATGTCAGATCAACACCATTTTCATTAAGGACCAACTAGACATGATAAGAAGTCTTTCACTGAAAACACCATGCTGATATGACTATTCATTCAGGAGGAGTACAGTAGCAAGATTTTCAAAATGTAGGGGTGGGTAGGCATACTGAATTTGTGTACATGACCAATTTAATTTAAGACCAACTAGACCAAAGGATTAATATTTGTATAAAAATATTTTCAAGCTATGACCTCCATTCAGGAAAAGCAATAACAAATAATATCGTCAGATCAGCACAATTTTCCAGTTAAATAACAAAAGATCTTTCAGCAAAAACGTATTGATACAATCATCCACTCATAAGAAGTAGCAAGAATACAATTTTTAAGAATTCATAAGAAGTCTTTTAGTGAAAGCCCAAAGATGAAATGACCATCTATTCAGGATGAGTAGCATTACAAGTATTTTCAAGATGGCAATTGTGACAGCCATTTTGGATTTTAGCAGAGTACCATTTTCATTTAAGACCAACTAGAAATAAACAATTATTTTAGTGATAACTCATTGTTGACATGACTATCCATTCAGGAGGACCAGCAATAACCAGATTTTTAAGATGGCTGCCATGACAGCCATATTGAATGTCAGATCAGTACCATTTCCATTAAGGACCAACAGGACATCATACAAGGTCTTTTAGTGAAAACATGATGATATGAACCTTAGTAATAACCAGATTTTTAAGATAGCTGCCATGGTTGCCATACTGTGATATGTGAGCAGGACCATTTTCAGTTAGGAACAATTCGACCATGGGATGAATGTGTAAGTAAGTTTCATGGCAATCCTCCAAATGGTTTAGAAAGAGAAGCAATAACCTGTGCTAACAGATGGATGTACAGATGATGTCAAAAGATCATCCTATAAACTCTTTTGGTCTATTACAAGTAAAACTCAAAATTAAGTAAGTGATTAAAAGACAACTTGCCTGGTGTCTGTACATAGAGCTGTCAGAAGAAAGAGCATCCTCATATCAAAGAACTGAAAAATAAATGACATTAAAATCAATTGCAGCTAGCAGCATTGCAAAGCATTCAACAAGGCTATAACTAATACAATTAGGACTATAAACAATGAAATGGGTTGTATCCAACAATAATGTGCCATAACAATACAAAATGATGATGTGAAATCCAACAATTATTGGTGAACTTATACATTTAAACACCAATGTTGGGAGGACATATTTTTAGATTTTACTACTGTAAATGATCTTATGGAAAGCTGGATATCGAACTCATCTGATATCTATTCAATATAAAACTGCATACCAAATTTAGTTATTGCATTAATAATTATTATGTGTACCAAATTTTCCTAATTCCTAATCCTGTTTACTATTGTATTTGGTGGAGCCTTATTTGATTGAGAGCACTACTGTGGATAATTGAAGCAAAATATTTATATTATATATTCCAAATAACATAAATCTTTTCAATGATTTTTTCATTTATTATTTCATGCACCATTCAATACCCACCCACTAATTACGACATTTTACACAACCCCTTCTAGAAACCAACCAGCACGCATATTGCTTCATCAAGTACATTTAAGCTAAAAATAGTTTCCTATTCTCTAAATGAATTAATATAAAGGTAAATGAGAGAGAGAGAGAGAGAGAGAGAGAGAGAGAGAGAGAGAGAGAGAGAGAGAGTACTTTAATCATTGTACAAACACCTCAAACAAATGTTCACAATCTTTATATTTTGGTTGAGCATGCAAAGTTCCAAATAGTATTCTTATATCAGCAGACATATTGCTTTTTAAACAATACACAATGAAATTTTACTGTAGAAACTGCAACAGTATTCAGTACCCAATAAATCACATAACATTAATTAGCAATAAAACTAAGAAGGGAACCTACTCTGATAATCTTATCGACATGACTGTGTTGACATGCTACCCATCCCAAAGGGCTGGTCTTGCCATTCGTAAGAAGTTGGCTGTCTGCAAGGATGGAATGTTTTTGTGTTTTGTTTGCTTGAGGAAAACTGTCGAGCATCTGCTTTGTTCAAAAGGACTCCAAGACAGCCCATATGATCTTAAATTAAATTTACAAACCAAAGTATGTTATATGGAATACCTTAACAAAAGGACTCCAAGGCAGCCCATCTGATCTTAAATTAAATTTACAAACCAAAGTATGTTATATGGAACACCTTAACCAAAGGACTCCAAGACATTCTATATGATCTTAATTAAATCTGCCAGCAAAGTTAGGTTACATGTAACACCTTAACAAAAGGACTCCAAGACATTCTACATGATCTTAATTAAATCTGCCAGCAAAGTTAGGTTACATGTAACACCTTAACAAAAGGACTCCAAGACATTCTATATGATCTTAGGTTACATGTAACGTTCTAGTGTATATATGAGCGGTTAAAGAACATCATTTATTGGTGATGTCTCGATAGCCATAGTAGTATTTATGCTGGAACATGCAGGCAGGCGATAGCTGCCATATCTCACAGAAGAGGACCATGGTTCAAATCCAGACATGGAACAAATTTTGATTTAATTAAATAAAATCAAGATAAAAATAAACCTCGTAATAAAATGTCTTGAGTAATTCTCCTTAGGCCCATGCTTAGAGTAATTATATATTACTCTCTTAATAATTATAACCTTAACAAAAGGACTCAAAGACAATCTATATGACCTTTATTAAATTTACCAATGAAACACTATTATTTTAATAAGATGAACTGCTCATGACAAATGATTATAACAATTTTTTGTGCAATTAGCACTAAACATTATCCTGTCTTGTCCTTAGGTTCATAATCTGACCCCAAAAGTATGTCACAATGACTTTAGTTTCTCTGCAATACAACTAATGGATTGCATTTACTGCAAAACCAGTTAGGGTACGTAGTACTGGTAACACCCCATAACTTGTATTGTATCACAGTTACAGGTTTATGCTCTTAAAATAAGTAATAGAAAAGAGTGAATAGCAACAAAAAAAATACAAAGAGATAAAAAAAAAGAACTAATAGTATTGAAAATTAAATCCCCAAATAATCCTAGAACTGCTGACACAGGTTCTAATAATAAAAGTTTCTGAATAAATTTTAGTGGAAGTCCAAATTAAATCCAATGCTGAAAGTATTGATGTGCCTGTGATGGCTCATAGTGTTGATGTGCCAACAGTTTTTTGTTGGATCACAATAATACAATCCAAAAAGAAATCCTTAACTGAAATTTCAACATAACTTCAAGTCTCTATTTCCAAGAATGCTGTCAGAGCACATTTGTATTTCCAGAGAAATAATTTGAATAAGTCTAAATCAAATATTATACACAACAATAACTTAAGTCTGCTCGAATGTTAAAGCATGAATGAATAATCTTTCCAGTGACCAGATTATATAGTCCTCTACCTGACCTCAGGTCACAATTAGCATTTTCTAAAAATAATATTACTCTTATGTTATGTGTTTAGGCTCAAATAAACAGTAATACAAGAAAGAGTGAAAACAGCAAGCTTTGAAAAATACAATAATTTATTTCCCTGGAAAAATTCTGTAGAAATGAAAAAATATGAACTTAAGGTTTTAAGAATCAAATCCAAAAATAATCCAAGAATAATCCATGAATAAAATTTTGAAGTCCTAAAAACAAAATGTTCTAATGATTTCAAGTTTGAGTCCTAACGAAGAATCCAAGATGTTATTGTTGTTGTGGGGTTTAACGCCATTTTTCAGCACATGATAGGCTATACATGGCGGCCAGTATTAATAGTGGAGGAAGAACCCGGGAAGACCCGAAAAGAACCACCGACCCACGAGAAGCTACTGGCAGGCTTTCTCACATACCCACATTGGCTGAATCTGAGACTCGAACCAGCACAGACAGAGGTGAGATGGCAGTGATCCGTACCGGAGAGCGCTTTAGACCATTCGGCCACTCGGGGCCCCTGAATCCAAGATGGAAGACTATGTCTACAGTTCCTTGTAGAAACAAGAAATATCACTCCAGTTTTGGAAATCTGAATAAATGTTTTATAAGAGCTGTCTCTGTTCAAGAATTTCACATAAGCACACATATTTTATAGGAAAAAAGAATTAATCCTTTTTGAATCCAAGTAATTTGAAATAACTCCAAACAGCACAAACATACAACTTCCAGCATAAAAGCCCAACTAATACTGAGAATATCTCTCCAAAACAAAGGTTATATCATATTCTAAAATGCAAAAAGTGGGTCACATGATCATGTTCCAGAACTTTGTCAAAATTATGTACTTGTTCAAGATCACATACACCCAGTGTGGCCCTGATGAAAACCAATCATTTTACTTTAAGAAATAAAAAATTAAAAAAATTGTTTGCATCTTAAACATGTAGTCCCATCATGACCTCAATAACAACCAATCATTTTAAAATAAAAATAGAAATTATTTACATGGTTGCTACTAATCTTGAATCAAGGTCAGGATCTAGATCAACACTTGGTGTTTACTAAAATAGTCACAGTCAAACTATTTTCTGGAAAAGGTATCATCTCCAGTGAACAAATCTATATTACAATAGCACGCAATGAAAAATAAAAAAATTAAAAACTGAAAAACAAACAATTCAATTTAAATAAATATATATTATATCAGATATAATTAAATCAAATATACATAACAATTACCTAATGGAAAATAACCGTCTAGAAACTTCTTAATGTTTACAAAATAAAATGTTAGTTATAATTAGAAAGTATGTTACTAAAATTATAATATATAACCTGCACAATGTCAGACACACCAGGTAAATTGTAGGGGAATTCCAACAATCTAGACCCAGAAGAAGAAAAAAACGTGCTTACTTCTATTAATAATGATCCCAGTATTAAACCCATACACATATAGAATACTTAAGCTATGTATTAGTTGTTTACAGAATTTAAAAAAATCAATAATTTCTGTGAAGCAGAAGAAAAAAAAATTGATTTTGGACAAGGTTAAGTCCAACAAACAATGTTATATTACAAATAGCATTAAATGAAATTTTCATGTGTACAAAAGAGTCTTAAAAATTTTGAATTATTGAGATTATTGAAGACGGTTAACTACACCATATCTGTTGCTTGAAATCATAGACTTGCCATGCAAATGTGGTGACTGTGCTACTAAAGAAACTCCCATCTGATGTGAAACACCAAAAACAAGCTGACAGTGTTTAGGATCTGCACGTGACAATCAGAACTTGTAAATTCATGAACGAAATGATTAGGCTTTATACCCTTGATACCTTATTTATTTAATTGGTAGAGGGGACAAATAAACAGGAGGGTGTGCGAAAAACTATTTATTTAATTGGTAGAGGGGACAAATAAACAGGAGGGTGTGCGAAAAACTATTTATTTAATTGGTAGAGGGGGACAAATAAACAGGAGGGTGTGCGAAAAACTATTTATTTAATTGGTAGAGGGGGACAAATAAACAGGAGGGTGTGCGAAAAACTATTTATTTAATTGGTAGAGGGGACAAATAAACAGGAGGGTGTGCGAAAAACTATTTATTTAATTGGTAGAGGGGGACAAATAAACAGGAGGGTGTGCGAAAAACTATTTATTTAATTGGTAGAGGGGGACAAATAAACAGGAGGGTGTGCGAAAAACTATTTATTTAATTGGTAGAGGGGGACAAATAAACAGGAGGGTGTGCGAAAAACTATTTATTTAATTGGTAGAGGGGGACAAATAAACAGGAGGGTGTGCGAAAAACTATTTATTTAATTGGTAGAGGGGGACAAATAAACAGGAGGGTGTGCGAAAAACTATTTATTTAATTGGTAGAGGGGGACAAATAAACAGGAGGGTGTGCGAAAAACTATAGTGCTTTTACCATTTACTATGTAAGAGCACACCATAAATTTCAGTTATAATCTATTCTATGTTCAGGAAAGTTATTTGTCATTGTTTAGTTATTTATCATTAATTATCATTACTTAGTTACTTACTTTTCATTATTTGTTACATAATTACTTATCATTTCTTAGTTACATAGTTACTTATCATTACTAAGTTACATCATTACTAATCATTTCTTTGTTATATGGTTACTTATTACTTAGTTACATAGTTACTAACCATTATATAATTACATAGTTACCTATCACTTTTTAGTTACATAATTACTTATCATTATATAGTTACATAGTTACCTATCATTTCTTAGCTAGATACTTACCATTATATAGTTACATAGTTACCTATCATTCCTTACTTACTTACCATTATATAGTTACAGAGTTACCATCATTCCTAAGTTACATAGTCACTTATCATTACTAAAATTATTTCCCTATTATGTATCAAATTACAGCAAAATGTTTTAATACACTGCAGATACTCCTAGTCTGACTGTGCAAATTGTGTTATGGTAGGCTTTATCACAATTAGGGTAAATCTTTCAATGAAGAGAATAAGCATGTGTCCATTGCCAAACATGTCTGTGCACAAGTTTCTTCAAAACATTGTACCAGAAAAAGGGAACTTTTAGGAAACATCATCTACTTAACCTAATTTAAGGTGGTATATTCAGTGCATGCTAAACCTAATTAGGGTGATACATTCAGTCCATGCTTTACTTAATTAAGGTGGTATGTTCAGTGCATGCTTAACCTAATTAGGGTTATACATTCAGTCCATGCTTTACTTAATTAAGGTGGTATATTCAGTGCAAGCTTAACCTAATTAGGGTGATGCATTCAGTCCATGCTTTACTTAATTAACGTGGTATATTTAGTGCAAGCTTAACCTAATTAGGGTGATACATTCAGTCCATGCTTTACTTAATTAAGGTGGTATGTTCAGTGCATGCTTAACCTAATTAGGGTGATACATTCAGTCCACGCTTTACTTAATTAAGGTGGCATGTTCAGTGCATGCTTAACCTAATTAGGGTGATACATTCAGTCCATGCTTTACTTAATTCAGGTGGTATATTCAGTGCATGCTTAACCTAATTAGGGTGTTGCATTCAGTCCATGCTTTACTTAATTAGGGTGATACATTCAGTCCATGCTTTACTTAATTAAGGTGGTATATTCAGTGCAAGCTTAACCTAATTAGGGTGATGCATTCAGTCCATGCTTTACTTAATTAAGGTGGTATATTCAGTGCAAGCTTAACCTAATTAGGGTGATACATTCAGTCCATGCTTTACTTAATTAAGGTGGTATGTTCAGTACATGCTTAACCTAATTAGGGTGATACATTCAGTCCATGCTTTACTTAATTAAGGTGGTATGTTCAGTGCATGCTTAACCTAATTAGGGTGATACATTCAGTCCATGCTTTACTTAATTAAGGTGGCATGTTCAGTGCATGCTTAACCTAATTAGGGTGATACATTCAGTCCATGCTTTACTTAATTAAGGTGGTATATTCAGTGCATGCTTAACCTAATTAGGGTGATGCATTCAGTCCATGCTTTACGTAATTAGGGTGATACATTCAGTCAATGCTTTACTTAATTAGGGTGATACATTCAGTCCATGCTTTACTTAATTAAGGTGGTATATTCAGTGCATGCTTAACCTAATTAGGGTGATGCATTCAGTCCATGCTTTACTTAATTAGGGTGATACATTCAGTCCATGCTTTACTTAATTAGGGTGATACATTCATTCCATGCTTTACTTAATTAGGGTGATACATTCAGTCCATGCTTTACTTAATTAAGGTGATGCATTCATTCCATGCTTTACTTAATTAGGGTGATACATTCAGTCCATGCTTTACTTAATTAGTATGATACATTCAGTCCATGCTTAACTTAATTAAGGTGATACATTCAGTCCATGCTTAACCTAATTAGGGTGATACATTCAGTCCATGCTTTACTTAATTAAGGTGGTATGTTCAGTGCATGCTTAACCTAATTAGGGTGATACATTCAGTCCATGCTTTACTTAATTAAGGTGGTATATTCAGTGCATGCTTAATCTAATTAGGGTGATGCATTCAGTCCATGCTTAACTTAATTAAGGTGGCATGTTCATTGCATGCTTAACCTAATTAAGGTGATACATTCAGTCCATGCTTTACTTAATTAAGGTGATACATTCATTCCATGCTTTACTTAATTAAGGTGGTATACTCCCTCCATAAGATACACATGACACTGTTAAGTATATGATAGATATCCTGAACTGAGATAACCATGGCAACTTGGCACAGCACTGTATAATCCAGTTTGATACTTTGAAATCTGTGTCATTTTATTTGGGAACAACCAGTATTTCTGCTTGATAATAAAGTTATTACCATCTGTATTATTATTTTGTAAAGAGAAAACTGTTTAGTGTTTATCCATTAGGCCAGTATGCCCTAGTCAGAAGGTAAACACTGTAGATGTGATGACATAAAAATTCACATACTGCTAGCACCATGATAAGCTAGCTACCGAATTTCTGAAAGAAAAAAAAAACTGGCAGAAAACTATTGCTAGACAGGTGGAGTCTTTGGATACCACATTTCCATCACTGGCATATATTTCCAGATTTCACTGAAAAAGGTAATTACTAATGTAGTATTTTACCCTGAGCAAAACTGAGGGACATTCTCCAACCCAAAGCAAACAGTGTCCCCCTAAATTTAACTATTCCCCAAAGCTTGATCCTTGAAGGTGTAAAGAAGTACATAAAATACTTCCTGACAACTTAACCTGTGATATTTATAGGGGTAGAAATGTACATAAAATGCTCCCCTGACAACCCCTGATATTTATAAGGGTGTGTGTGTGACTTAGATTTTTAATGTAGCTTTAACAATTTTCCAGTCATATTGCTATGATGTCTGCAGTGTGGCAGTTTCATGTGATGTCTAGCACTGGATACTCATACCACTAGGCCACTGGATCAGTCTATTTATATGGGTATAGATGTACATAAAATACTTGCCGACAGCTCAACCCCTGATCTTAAATATGGAAAAAGACTATACAAAATGTTTCCTTGACATCTCAAACAAGTTGCAACACGGCTGAAGAATGCTTGGTGTTTTTTTTTAAATTTCATTTCTTCACAGGATACACAAACAATTTCTCTTTGGCATTTTTCCAATTTACTCAAAGACATAACTATTTAATGGAAAATACAGCCTTTAAAGATCTAAATAAAGTTAGTGTTATTTTCAACTGGAAGCTCTTGCTGAAAGCAAGTATTATATTCTTTTTCCTGGCACATTAATGGGAAGGCACTATAACAGATGATGAAGGCAATTAAATCCACCTTCTGCCAACCAAAAACACCCACATGAACAACTATAGTGAATGACCAAGAACTGTGTTTTAAGAATGAAATGCCCCGAGGACAAGGTGTTAATGAAATGCCCCTAGGACAAGGTGTTAATGAACTGCCCCAAGGACAAGGTGTTAATATATTAAGACAAGATGCTGATGTACTAAAGGGCACAATTCCATGACCCCACTCAGCTGCATGACCGTAGAAATGGCTGGAATGCCACAGGAAGTAAGAGGAATATATGATGCTGGTATATATTTCAAATAAGGTGTAAACTGTAAACAAACCCTTCGAACCAACCCCTAAAATAAATACCCACAATAAAACAAGAGTCCCTTGATGGGAGTGATCATCTACTTACTTCTTTTAACTTGATATTCTACTGCAATAACAAGATTTTCAAGTTAGCTACTGTGATGGATTGTGGATTATGTCTTTGGTGAAAACCCCATCTCATAATGATCATCCATTCAGAAGGAGTAGTGACAAAAAGATTTTCAAGACAGACATCGTGGCAGTCCTATTGGATCTATGACTGATACCAGTTTCATTTATGACCATCAAGGAATCATAAAAAGTCTGTTGGTGAAAATCCGATGTTGATATAGTCAACCCTTGAGGACAAAAAATAACAATATTTTCAAGATAGCACCATGGTGGTCATATTGAGGTTAGACAATTTCATTTTGGACTGGCTACATACCATAACATCTCTTCTGAAGAAAACCGCATGTCAAAATGACTTTTTATCTAAGTCTTGCAAAGCCAAAAATTCAAGAAGGCCACAGAATGGATATCAGATCAGCACCATTTTAATTTAGGTGTAATGATGCATTATAGGAATTAATTCAATAAAAACCCCATGCACATACGACCTTTCATACAAGTGGAGAACTGATAACAAGATTTCCAAGCTGGCCACCGAGGCAGCCATGATATAAAACATCAAATTGGTACCATTTTCATTTAGGACCAACTAGAAATCATAAGTAGTTTTCTGGTGATAACACCATATGACTTTCCATTCGAGAGGATTTGTGATAAGATTTTCAAGATGGCTGCTGTCACAGTCATACGGGACCTCAGATCAGTACCATTTTCATTTAGGACCAATTAGACATCATAAGAAGCCTTTTGTGGAAAACCTCATGCTGATACAACCATCCGTATAGAAGCAGTGATAAAAAGATTTTAAAGATAGCCACTGTGTGATGGTCCTATTGGATTTCAGATCAGCACCATTTTGAAGACCAACTGGACAGCATAAATTATCTTTCTGATGAAAACCCATGTCAATATCAATTCTGTTCAGGAAGAGTTGTGATAAAATGATTTTCAAAATGGCTGCATGGCAGCCATATTGGATGTCAGATTGATACCATTTTCATTTAAGATTAACTAGACATCATACAAAGTCTTTCTGGTGAGAGCCCCACATCAACATGATTTTCTAATCAGGTGGAGTTGCGATAACAAGATTTTCAAAATGGCCGCTGTGGCAGCCATACTGGATGGAAGATTGGTACTATTTTTATTTAGTACCAACTAGACATCATAAGAAGTCTTCTGGTGTGTTATGTGTATTTAATTTGTATTGTTTGTTGGCTTTTCTAAATGATTATATGTTATGTATATTTATATTTTGTAACTAACTTCAAAATCAAGATAATAGCCTACACTTTTTTTATAAACAACGTAGCAAATATTTCTCTATAGAATATATATTCAGGTCATTATCACTGGAGGTAAACATGTTTATTTGATGAGTCCAGAACATTAGTTTTCCACTTGGATATTCCCCAACTTTTTGACAACTTTGAATGTTTTATAAAGAAAACTGACCTACATCATGGCTATATTAAAGTGTCTTAGCTTTTTACACCAATGTTGTTAACCTAAAATTTACTCATTCCTACCACAGCATCTGAAGTGGAATCAGTCTTATTATTGTGTTCAGTTTTTAATTTGTATGGATTAATTTATTTAAATTGTTCACTGGAATTATGAAGCTCTCATTAATACTTCTAGGACTGAATCATTAATTTTTAATTATAGTGAATGCAGGACATTTTACTGTAATCTATCAAAAGACTTAACACATCAGCCTAATTCATGTCACTATTGGAGTTTATTTGGAACACCACTGGAATTCATTTGGAATTCTATACATTTGGGCTTGTGACTGAACTTTCAGGACTATTGGGCATTTAACTGGCAATACTATAGGTTCTATTTAAATTTGACTCTGTATTCTAGGGAAATAAAAGATTTGCTGAAGTTTACAAAACTTGGTTTTTGCTTTTTTCTGTTACTCAGTTTAAGACCATAGAGTTGCAACTGGTCAAAAACCAAGATGGAGTAGCTATAACCCGATTTTCAAGATGGCTGTCATGGAAGCCATATTGGATTTCAGATCAGCATCATTAAGGCCAAACAAGATATCATTGGATGTTTTATAGTGAAGACCCAATGTTGATATTACTAAACATTCAGGAGGAGCAGTTGTTAACAAGATTTTCAAGACGGCGACTGTGGTGGCCAAATTGGACGTCTGAACAGCACTGTTTAAATTTCAGACCAACTAGTCCATCGGATGAATGTGTATGCAAAGTTTGATGGCAATCTTCTATGGAATTTTGCTGGAGTAGCAATAATAAACTTAAACTAAATGGATGACACTATGGATGACTGTTGGATGACGGATGAAAGACAAGGATGACAGACTATGGATGACTGTTGGATGATGGATGATGTTGTTGTTGTTGTTGTAGGGTTTAACGCCATTTTTCAGCACAAGATAGGCTATACATGGCGGCCAGTATAATTGGTGGAGGAAGAACCCTGGAAAACCCCGGGAAGAACCACCGACCCACGAGAAGCTACTGGCAGGCTTTCTCACGTACCAACGTTAGCCGAGGCTGAGACTCGAACTCACGCAGACAGAGGTGAGATGGCAGTGATCCGTAACGGTGAGCGCTTTAGACCACTCGGCCACTCGGGGCCCCTGGATGATGGATGAAAGACAAGGATGACAGACTATCAATGACTGTTGGATGATGGATGAAAGACAAGGATGACAGACTATCGATGACTGTTGGACAATGGATGAAAGACCATCTCAAAAGCTCTTCTGGTGTATGACCAGTAGAACTAAATATTATATAAAAGACATAAGATGGCTGCTGTGGCATCCATTAATCTGATATCAGATCATTACCAATTTCATTTCGAATTGGAAGAAATCTTCTGGTGAAAACCTCATAATATGACTTTCTGTTCAGGAGTAGTGATAAAAATATTTTGAGAAAGCTGCAGTGGTGAACATATTGGATATCAGACTTTTGTTTAGGACCAACCAGACGTCATAAGTCTTAGAGTGGAAACCCCAAGCTGATATTCAAATCCATTCAGTTAAAGTAATGACAAACAAAGTTGTTTAAGATAGACTTTGTTGTGACCATAATGGATGTCCCAGCAGCACCATTTTCAGACCATGGAATGGATGTGGGTCTAAAGTTTCATGGCAACAATCCTTGAAGTAATTTAGGACTAGCAACTACAAACTTGTGCTAATGGAAGACTGGACAAATGAAAACAGACTATCCCATTATCTCTTCTGGTCTGTGAGCAGGAAAGATAATAATAATAATAATAATAATAATAATAATAATAATAATAATAATAACAACAACAACAATAATAATAACAACAACAACAACAATAATAATAATAATCACAATGATAATAATAATAATAATAATAATAATAATAATAATAATAATAATACAATGAACCAGTGTCATACTTTCTACTTTTGACCTCATGACTCCTGACTGCTAGACATAACTCCTGGGCAACAGTGGCATAGGGAAAAAAAAATATGGATTCAGAAATATTTCAAAAATGAAGTAAACTGATTGAAAGGTTATATAAAAATATTTCAAAAAAAGGTGTACTATTTCTTCACCTTATGATTCCATGCAGGGACCTCAATCAAGAAGCAACACAGCATAGGGAGAAAATTTAGGATCATATAACATTCCAAATTTACTGTGAAAAATTGAGAATATTTTTTCATTAAAATGAAAACTTTGACCAAATTAAAATAAAACACAGCATAGGGAGAAAATTTAGGGTCATATAACATTCCAAATTTATTGTGAAAAAGTGAGAATTTTTTTTCATTAAAATAAAACTTTGACTAAATTAAAATAAAACTTCGACAGTGTCCTGCATACTGACCCAATGACCCTGCCCTAGGGTACAGGAGTTGTAAATCCATCAAGGTCACTGCATCATAATATTATATACAAATGAAAAACTCCAACCAAAACAGTCCCCATTGTGGTTCCTGACCATACAATCCTACCCATAAGCGCAAATCTTACTGAGAAATGGGACATTTGATGATATTATAATTTCTGATGATGAAATGAATAGGTTATAGGGTTAATGGTTATGAAATTGGTTATAGGGTTAATGGTTATGGAATTGGTTATAGGGTTAATGGTTATGGAATAGGTTATAGGGTTAATGGATATGAAATTGGTTATACGGTTAATGGTTATGGAATTGGTTATAGGGTTAATGGTTATGGAAATATAAGTGATAAAAAAGCCTAAACCTAAATGCATCCCAGTTTTAATTCTTGATCCCATGGTACCAACTTGCACCAGAATCAAGAGACAGGAATCTGGTATTGAGAAAAGGAGAATGTGTAATTTTATTCCAAATTTTAAGTGATTCAGGTACATGGTTACTGAAATGTAAGTGATGGAAACAACTTTTACCAAAAGCTTGAAATAAATTTGATATACCTCTATCTCTCTTACAATATTGGGTATGGTCATGTACAATGTTCCCTCTAAGTGAATGGTAGATGTGCGCATTATGTGCATGCATTGTGCAGCATTATGATGACTTGGGCGGAGAACAATTCAGCTGTGCAGTGATGTCTAAGCAGTTGCATGGCTGTACACACGAGCAGCTTAGAGGGAACATTGTACATGGATACCATTAAATTGTCAAATTTCAGGTTTTTTTTCCCCTTTGACTGAGTAATAATATCACTTAATTTCTTAGCTAACAAGAACCAAACATAATGTGATTTCACATTATTATATACTCCATATTCAGGGCTTAATGCTCCAGTTGGTCATTCATGCTGGAATATACCTCATTATAAGGCCCCCTCTACATAATCTTTTGGTTCCCATAAGCAGCATTATAAAGAGGTAGCAATGTAATCAGAAGCCAAGAATCTTTTTGAACATTGGCATCATTCCTATAGTTCAGTTCTAATCCTAAATTGTGTGCTACTTACCTTAATGTCAAATGGCAAATCTGGATCTTTGTACGTCTTTAGCCTTTGGATTATTCCTTCAACACAACCATTACGACTGAAAACAAAAAGTTTTAGATAGATACTTGATCTGTTTGTTACTTTTCTATGAAAGCTTCATGTAAGTATGCTGAGATAACTCACCAACTTGTTTAAAATGCACGAGTAGATGAAGATCTCAACTTTTCTCCACAAGATTACCCAAAAATAGACCACTATTTGCTGAATGTAAATAAAATTGTGATGAAAAATAAAACCTTGATATAATGCTTAATTTATCATCAAAAACTACATTTAATGCCCAGAGACTCGATTGAAAATTACGAAATTCATAACTTTTAATAAAAGTTGTATATTCTGTCAAATTTTCTTTAAAAAAAAACAACCTTTTTTTTGGTACAGTGTAAATAAAGAATATACAACTAAATATTGAGAAATTAAAATGTCAATAATGCCTTCTGGTGGCAATATATCAGGAAAAAATACCATTAAAAAAGCACTGTCAAGCAAATTTCATATTTCAATTTTATCTTTTAAATCGTTTTCGTTATAAAATATCATAAATGCAATATGCCCTCTATTTGTATTTAAACATGAAAAGTTTAAATTGACCGTGACAGCGATGACCATTAATATTTCATGAGAACCTTATTTAAGTGCCAGCAATTTTATGATCTCTAATTTGTGCAAGTGTTGGTTGCATTGTTACAATCGATTACAAGTTTACCTGTGTTGTATTATCAGGTTAATTGGACTTTTATATCAAATCAAAAAGGGGACAGAAAAGTAATTTGCATAAGAGCTAGCAGACAGTCATGTGGTAACTAATTGTAATTAACAAACTGAACACTGATGACACTATAAGAAGTAACAGAACACCCTGGTGGCCTAGTGGTTAGAGTAGCTGCTTCAGTTGAAGGAGGTTGCCGGTTCAAAACCCGGCCGAGTCATACCAAAGACTTTTAAAAATGGTACTAAAAGCTGTCTCACTAGGCACTCAGCATTAAGAAGAAGTTAGTGTTAGGACTGGTCGGCCTGGTGTCTTGATAATGTGACTGGGTGGGACATTGTGCTACATGACTGCGGCATGATGTCCTAGTGCCAGACATCACTATAAACTGCCACACTGTAGACACTGAAGTGATATGACTGAATTTTTTTTAAAGCTATGTTAAAAATACAAAATCACACACACATAAGTAACTGAACTGAAGTATAGAACATAAATCAGTGGTCCATCGTACTCATTCATAAATGTGATCAACAATGGCAAAGGAACCCAGCAAATAGTATTATAGGTTAGTATCACAGATAAGGTTCGATATGGAGAAGTGAATTCCAATGAATATAGTGAACTTAAATTTCCAGAATTGGCAATCAGAGGTTTACTCAAAAGCTTGCAAAGAAATGACAGCATAAGTACATTACTAATATAACAATTTTAAAAAAATCAAATATTGGCATTATTGTTTCTCTAAATATTTGTCAGTCATTTTTTAAAAAAGGAATCTTGTTTCTTTCCGAATCCTCAGTAACACTAGAATGTACCCACTTTCACATGTAAAAATCAGTGCATAATATAGAATGTCTTGATTGGTACACGTGATGTACTTTAGAATCACCTCGAGCAATATTTTAAAAACTTTCTTTCATGGACAGGATTGATTGAAAATAAAGTTAATTTAAAGTGAAAGGCAAAGAACTTCATTAGAAAAGCAATTTTGCTGACAAACATTCCCAACAAGATTACTAAACAAGTGTTTAACCACATCCTTCTCCTAACTGTAGACATCCTGCCTTTCTTAATTTTTCAGGGGTCTCTCGGTAACTTGCACCCTTGTTTATGTTGCAGTATGTTTCTTGACCTCGCTGTGCACAAATTATCTCGAGGTATTTTTCCGTGATGTGTTTTTATGATTATGATAAATTCACGGTAATCAGCATCAATTATTTTTCAAAAACAAAAGGGTATGTATTTTAAGTCATTTTTTACCTATACTCAAATCCAGATGAAAAATATATACAAAATAAGCCCTTCTCTATTCCTTAACTATTCAAATAATACCTTAAGCTGTTTTTTTGTTGTTGAGGGTCAATTTTTTTTAAAACTACACTCAGTTGAATATTCAGAATGTCCCAAAACGAGATCAGACAAAAAAAATATATTACAAACCACAGACCACATTTTTAATGTCAATGAATTTTTAAAGAATAGTGGAGAAAATGTTTTTTACTGTAAAAAAACCATGTTCTAAACTGTACTGGCAATACAGTATTTTGAAGATGCAGAAATATGGAGAAATTTGGATTTTTTACAAACATATGAGCAAACTTCATGTTTATTTCAGCGTTTCACAATACCATACGTATACTCGTTACAGTAGACATACGAGTCCGATTCGTAAAAATTATGTGCTCACTGTAGCAAAAATGCCAGTTAATACCTGACCATTGTAGAGATGCAAGCTACCAAAGAATGCTGATGCACTTATATTTTATTGTTTTCCACATGGTCCACATGCAAGAACCAAAAATTATATACTAGTAAAAGGTTATTCATGCATATCTTTATATTCAGTAAAAATATTAACTTGGCTCCTACATGTAGACCACCTTAATTTTTTTTAAAACAGCTCCAATTTTAGTACAAAATGGCTATTTTATAGCCAAGTGTGACATCACAAGCACCTGCCTATGATGTGAATTTTTTAAATTTTAAATCAGTTGTAATTTTAAGTTTTTTAAATGTTGATACATTTTTTGTCATTTTATTGCCTGATTACCAATGTTTTTGAAAATATTTGAATTTTTGGGCCAAAAATAGCTCTTTTTAGTACATACCCCTATAAAACAATGGATCAATAAACATACATTTAAACAGATAAGGCGGGGCCCCGAGTGTCCGAGTGGTCTAAAGCGATCTCCGTTACAGATCACTGCCATCTCACCTCTGGGTTCAAGTCTCGGATTCAGTTAATGTGGGTATGTGAGAAAACTTGCCAGTAGCTTCTCGTGGGTCGGTGGTTCTTTCCATGGTTCTTTCCATGGTTTTACCAGGTTCTTCCTCCACCAATAATACTGGCCACCATGTATAGCCTATCATGTGCTGAAAAATGGCATGAAACCCTACAACAACAACAACAGATAAGGCTTGTTTTGAAATGGGGTTGGGGGGAGAGAGTTAAATATAAATTGTGCAATACAATTTTTTGAGCTGAATAACCTCATCCATTTGATGTGAATGCAACCTCCAAAAGAACTGCCAGTTAAGTCAGTGTCCACTCATGCACCTCGTATGTCCAAGCACAGAATGGTCATCTTTTTCAAAGATGACCATTACACCAAAATATCAAATAACTGACCATAGCTCTCGACATAGAGGGAGAAACAGAGCACCTCTATCTTGATGAGCAATGTCTTGCTTGCAGAGAACCTCTCAGATTTCCTCATTCATGGAGGAATGAGGAAGAAGCAAGAGGTCTAGTTGCATTTGAGCCCATGAGATCTTTCCTAAAATGGAAAGCGTCTTATTGGATTGTACACCAGATGGTTTTGGGCGCTAGTCCATGGTAAAAGGTGGTAAATGAAGTTTACTCAAGGATAAGGTAACATCATCATCATCCAGGCTTAGTGGTTCTAGTGAGTCTAATAGGTAGTGTCAAAATAGTGCTGCTTCCACATCAAAATCATTGGAGTCAATGAGGATAGGGCATCATCAATGTCAAATACACTCTGAACTGGAGTGGCTGTGCATCACTATGTCCCTCGGGGCTGGAAGTGACTAGGAGCACTCTGTGCCACTGCTCACAGCTCATTGTGTTAAGTTGGGGCTCCGTGTGTACTAGAAATTTCCGATGACAGTGTTTGTCTTTCCTGGACAATGCTGTCCTAAAGAGATGATGATAGTAAACAAGCCGCAGTATCACCTCTACTCTGGGTACATGGTCCAGTAGTCCATGAAGGCATAAAGGACTTATTCACTTGAGGTGGATCGTTAAGGATTCATTCTTAGTCTGAACATGGTGGGCAGATTCCCATTCCTGTATAGGATGCGATTGTAGAGTGTGGGATTCCTATCCCATTCAGTGATGATTGGTACAAGATGAGCAGTGTCCACTGATCATTAATATCTGACCAGTCACCATCATGAACTGACCAGTGACCAGTTATCACACAGACCACTCATCTAAATGAACTGACTGGTGAGCAGCATCCGGCCACTGTCCAATGACCAGTCACCAGTCATCAATTAGTCAGGTCACCTAAACATGTCAGAACTATGTTCATCCAATTCATCACTATGAAGGGTATGGTGCTGCTCCTCCCACATGCAACATGAAGGGTATGGTGCTGCTCCTCCCACATGCAACATGAAGGGTATGGTGCTGCTCCTCCCACATGCAACATGATGGGTATGGTGATGCTCCTCCCACATGCAACAAGAAGGGTATGGTGCTGCTCCTCCCACATGCAACATAAAGGTTATGGTGCTGCTCCTCCCATATGGAAGGCTGAAGGGTATGGCGCTGCTCCTACCACATGCAACATGAAGGGTATGGTGATGCTCCTCCCACATGCAACATGAAGGGTATGGTGCTGCTCCTCCCACATGGAAGGGTGAAGGGTATGGTGCTGCTCCTCCCACATGGAAGGGTGAAGGGTATGGTGCTGCTCCTCCCACATGCAACATGAAGGGTATGGTGCTGCTCCTCCCACATGCAACATGAAGGGTATGGTGCTGCTCCTCCCACATGCAACATGACGGGTATGGTGATGCTCCTCCCACATGCAACAAGTAGGGTATGGTGCTGCTCCTCCCACATGCAACATGAAGGGTATGGTGCTGCTCCTCCCACATGCAACATGACGGGTATGGTGATGCTCCGCCCACATGCAACATGAAGGGTATGGTGCTGCTCCTCCCACATGGAAGGGTGAAGGGTATGGTGCTGCTCCTCCCACATGGAAGGGTGAAGGGTATGGTGCTGCTCCTCCCACATGCAACATGAAGGGTATGGTGATGCTCCTCCCACATGCAACATGAAGGGTATGGTGATGCTCCTTCCACATGCAACATGAAGGGTATGGTGCTGCTTCTCCCACGTGGAACATGAAGGGTATGGTGCTGCTCCTCCCACATGGAACATGAATTGTATGGTGATGCTCCTCCCACATGCAACATGAAGGGTATGGTGCTGCTCCTACCACATGCAACATGAAGGGTATGGTGCTGCTCCTCCCACATGCAACATGAAGGGTATGGTGCTGCTCCTCCCACATGGAACATGAAGGGTATGGTGCTGCTCCTCCCAAATGGAACATGAAGGGTATGGTGCTGCTCCTCCCACATGCAACATGAAGGGTATGGTGCTGCTCCTCCCACATCGAAGGGTGAAGGGTATGGTGCTGCTCCTCCCACATGGAAGGGTGCAACATGATATCCTGGAAGTGTGGAGTACAGTGCAGCTCATCCTTATGAGAGACTGCAACACACTAACCAGGATGTGAGGTGTGTGGTGCATTTCCTACCTCACAGGAGGGATCAACATTCATCTAGGAACACAAGATGTGTTCAGCATCCATCTATTGTGGGGAGGCAATCTACTCCTTCTTAAGGGGCCTCATCTGTCTCCAAAGAGACTGGTCACATAATCTGCTTGGACTTGAGAGTGCTTTTTTGGCATGAAGAGCTATTCTTCTTGCAGTGAGACACTTGGGGCTTTGGAAGAGAAAAACCTGAAAATTCTCAAAGAGTAGGGGAAGGGATATCTCCATTCTCTGACACGTGCACCTGGAATTGGTTCAATTCCAGATTTCAGTTGATCATAACTTACAACATGAACACTGATTCTTTCATGTGCATCTTGAACAAATGAGGCTCTAGGTGAGTGGCCTAAAGGCCCTTCTTGTGGCCACAATTCACCACAGACTGCTCTCAAAAATAAACATTTCCTGGATGAAAACAATGAATAATGACAATGTTATGTCACACTTCACCGCAGACTGTTCTCCAAAATAAAACTTTTCTGATGAAAACAATGAATAATGACAATGTGTTATGTCACACTTCACCACAGACTGTTCTCCAAAATAAAAATTTCCTGGAAGAAAACAATGAATAATGACAATGTGTTATGTCACACATGAACTCACAAGCTATTGATATGGTGTATGTTATATACACCCAAGTGCATGAACTCATCGGCATACAAGGCAAATGATGGGAACTTACCTGTCTTTTCTTTATAGTAAGGTAAGATGTTCAATCGTTAAATGTTTATTGAGGACCAATTGCAAAGATGCACACAATAACAATGCAATATGCATCATGATAATATTTATCTATATAAAAAGATTTTTTAAAAATTGAATTGGTGTTTAGACAATTAATTAAGACAAAAGACAACTTAATTCTTACTAGGTTAGGGTAAGGCCGCTGTTGCATTATTACCTGAACATAAAAACACTTACCTGTAACCAGTACTAATTGATAATGAATATGATTGTTGTTGTTGTTGCTGTAGGGTTTAACGCCATTTTTCAGCACACGATAGGCTATAGATGGCGGTCAGTATTAATGGTGGAGGAAGAACCTGGGAAAACCCCGGAAAGAACCACCGACCCATGAGAAGCTACTGGCAAGCTTTCTCACATACCCACACTGGCTGAATCCGAGACTCGAACCCACGCAGACAGAGGTGAGATGGCAGTGATCCGTAATGGACAGCGCTTTAGACCACTTGGTGATAATGAATATGAGTGTAGTCTATCCCATAAAGGCTGGTGTACAGTATGATAACCTAAGAGGTCCCTTAAAGAACTAAATTCGGAATAGAAGTGAGAATAAACCGGGCATGTAAAATGTATATGGAAATGATAACTGTAACACCAAAATATAATATTTGTTAAGGAAGACTGCAATGTGGTAGGCACTAGCAACACACAATTTGTCTTTGGTCACGAATAAAGCACATGTCCATTAACATGGCATCCTTGTTCTGCACATGGGAATGCAAGTGGATCATGTCTTCCTAAACAATTCTTCAGTCTGTAGGGGAATGTATTCACATCAAAATGGACAAGGGATTTTCAGCACAAATAAAAAAGAGTATAAAATGCAACAGTGATGGGTAATGTACTGCTGCTATTTTAACTGAAGTTTTGGGATGAAGTCAAGATATGGTCCTAAGGGTAATGTCTTTTTTTATTTGGCTCATTATGAAGGTTAGCCTATCCCAGTTTCATGTTACCAGGCAAATGGTAATAAATGACTTCCCTTGGATGGATGCCAGTTAACTGGAGGTTAACCCCAGCTGACTGTATCAATTTATAGCCGAGGCAACTGTAGCAAGCAAGGTTGCTGTATTTTCTGTGGTAATTTACACACTTTTCATTTAATTGTTTATTTTAGGTGTACAAACATTATCACAGTTAACAACTTATTATAACTGTCAAAGGTAAACAAGTGTCTTGCTCATGGACGAATATTTATTGACCTGAGTGGACATGTCTACATTGGTTGTGGTGCACATGCCTCACTGGCCAGGGTGGACATACCTGTGCTGGCCTTCGTGGACACACCTGTTTTGACCAGGGTGGACCAACCTATATGACACCTGTAGTGTCCTGGGTGGACACCTGGACTCAATCTCTACGTCTGATTCTACTGTGCCTACTGATAGGCAATGACTCCTAATAATTTCTATACCAGGATCTGTACAGCTAATATAGCCAATATTCACTGCAGCTACAAATAACACATTGATCTCTGATAAATCTGATTAAATGAACTGGAGGTCTGAATGTTGCTGTGGTTTTTATTGCATTTGTAATACTTTCTCTTCCTTGTAAATATTTCAGAAGAAAACTACACCATTCCCATGACTTAAAAAATGCATGATTATTACTATATTGTAATCCCATTCTGAACATATGTTGCAAGACCTAATAATTGGATTTTGTGCCATTTGCTGCTGTAATATCCAGTACTACCATACATGTAATTCTTTTAGAACTGCATTCTACTTGAATTTCTGGACAATATTTCAAAACATATAACAAACATCTATACAAGTTTTAAATTAGTGCAAGAGGGATTTCGTAGTTGTTTCAATTTTATCTAGTGGATTCAAAGTATAACTTTGGGAGATCTAAAAAGGTATCACATTTATATAATCCAGGGTTGTCCTAAACAGAACCCAAATCTGGCTTGCCAAATGTTTCTATCAAGTCAGCATTTCATAATTTGTGCCTACTGAAAAATGTAGGTTAGGTTTATGAATGGCCCCATGTGTGAGAAAAAAGTGCAATGTGGCCCATCATCCAAAAGGGTTGGAGACCTCTGATATAATCCAATCCGAGTCAAATATGGTGTTTTAAGCAATGAAGTTTACATCCCTACTGCATGGTACCCTTCCCAGCATGCACCTCTGCTCTGACCACCATATTACCAGCCATTCTTAAGGTCTGACTCAATCCACAATTCTGATGTCAATAACAACACAAAAGCGTCCCTTAAAGTGACTGAAGTTCTACTGGGAAAATTTTCCAGGAATTCAAGAAAAAACCATTTCTTCCTGTAAACTGTCGAGTGTAGAAACCATCTCTGACATCCTTCAGCGATAACAAGATTTTCAAATTTGCCGCTGTGGTGCACAAACTGGACATCAACTTGGCATCATTTTCATTTAGGTCAAAGCAGACATCATTGTTAATAATCTGGTGAAAACCTCATTTCATAATGGATTTTTATGTCAGGGCATCATTTTCATTTAGGTTAAAGCATACATCATTATTAATAATTTGGTGAAAACCTCATTTCATAATGGATTTTTATGTCAGGGCATCATTTTCATTTAGGTTAAAGCATACATCATTATTAATAATTTGGTGAAAACCTCATTTCATAATGGATTTTTATGACAGGGCATCATTTTCATTTAGGTCAAAGCAGACATCATAATTAATAATTTGGTGAAAACCTCATTTCATAATGGATTTTTATGACAGGGCATCATTTTCATTTAGGTCAAAGCAGACATCATTATTAATAATTTGGTGAAAACCTCATTTCATAATGATTTTTATGACAGTCATTGTGGCATTTATCTTGGATGTATGTCTAGCATAATTGTTATTTTGGACCAATTAGGTATCACAGGAAGTCTGTTGGTGAAAACACATACTGATCCATGTGGAAGGAATGATGATAAAAATATTTTCAATATACGACTTTCCATTCAAGATGGGTAAAAATGCGAAGATTTTCATGATGGTTGCTGTTGTGCCATACTGGGCATCAGATTGGCACAATTTTCATTTAAGACCAACTGTACATTATATGAAGCCTTCTGGAGAACACTCCATGTCCTTATGACTTGCTGTTCTGGTAGAGTTGTGACCATCCCATAAGATCTTCTGGTCTATCACCAGTAGAGCTAATACTAAGAACAATTTAAAGACATTCACATAATACCTTTTATATGATTAATCTTCCTTGTGAAACTCTATTATTTACATACTTACAACAATGACTACTCACTCACATGTATTTAGACAAATTTCTTCCCTCTTTCTCTCTTTCCAACATCAATTTATCTGTCTCACACACAGACAGACAGAGAAAGATGGACAGAGACACACACACACACAGACAGACTGGGCACCTTCAAAAAAGAGGCCAATCATTCTTCAGAATTTTGAGCCAAAAACCTGATTTTTAGCATGAGAAATACTTATAATCTTTGGACCTGATCCAATATTGTTTGGCTGACAAAAATAGTTCTGCTTCTTGAATCATGTGGGAAAGATCAATAATTATAAACTAAGCAATTTTGATTAATCTGTCAGATATAGGGCTGCATTGCATTACTGGTAATTGATCTGCCAGATCATTAATTTGGGCGGCATTGCATTAATTTACTTGATCAAATACATTATAAACATACTAACCTGCAAACTGATTGTGCTTGTGTGCTGTTGAAGATTAGATTGCACAGGCATTTCTGGGCCTCAATGGTCACTGAAAAGAGACAGTACAACTATTTGGTAAAGTCATTGGTAAAAGGATATGATTGAGGGATATATGAAAAGTTGTTAATATCATAACGTTTTGTTATTTTGAACCTGACAATAAATAATGTTCTGTAAAATGATCTGCAACTGCATGTGCAGCATGATGGACACCTGCAGTTGCATGTAACCTAGGTAATTGACGACATAATATTATGGACACCTGCAGATGCATGTAAGGTAGGCAACTGACAACGACATAAAAAACGACATAAAATGATGTACACCTGCAGATGCATGTAACCTAGGTAACTGACAACAACATAAAATGATGGACACCTGCTGATGCATGCAACCTAGGTACTTGACAACAACATAAAATGATGTACACCTGCAGATGCATGTAACCTAGGTAATTGATGACATACAATGATGGACACTGGCAGATGCATGTAACCTAGGTAGTTGACAAGGGCACACAATTATGGACACCTGCAGATGCATGTAACCTAGGTAATTGACGACATACAATGATGGACACTGGCAGATGCATGTGACCTAGGTAGCTGACAAGGACATATGATGATGGACACCTGCAGATTCATGTAACCTAGGTAATTGACAACAACATAAAATGATGTACACCTGCAGATGCATGTAACCTAGGTAATTGATGACATACAATGACGGACACTGGCAAATGCATGTAACCTAGGTAACTGACAAAGACATAAAATGATGGGCACCTGCAGATGCATGTAACCTAGGTAACTGACGACATAAAATGATGGACACCTGCAAATGCATGTAACCTAGGTAATTGACGACATATTAATGATGGAGAAAAAAAATTCTGCTAATAGGCAAAGAGCATCCTGTTAAATCCTGATTGATCTTTGGGTACTCTCCATTTTATGCCAAGGCAGACTTGACCAAGTTTGCAGATGCAATTTTCTGTCATGCTCTACAACTCTGAAGTGGTTTCATTGTTTTACATTGTTTTAAAGATGGTCACAAATCCATGGAAGATAATCCACGTTCAGGAAGCCTGTTGTCTGTCATTGTTGAGCAGAAAGTGGCAACTGATTTAGAAGTTCAATATACATTGGAAGATATTTAATTTATCATAGGCATTAATTCACTGGATGTTTTTAAAATACCGAAGAATCATTGGAAGTTCAAAAAGGCTCAGGCAAGTGGGGCTTTGCATTTTTTTTAAGGCTGATCAAAAACAGACTTGGGTTGAAACTGCCAAATAACTACTTGCCAAATATAAAAAGAGTGACTATAGGAAGCAATGAATTATGTATTTACTTTTTTTATATACACAAATGAAGAGAAAATAATAAGAATGGATTGGACAAATCAAGTAGTGATTACAAATCACTTGATTGCAGGTGGACAGTCTGTCAACAGTCTGATATGCATTATTTTTGGATGGAAAAGATACCAGTTCATAGACTGGACATTGTGGTGCCTCTAGAGTGTTGCCAAAAGTTGTGAAACAGTACCATACTCAGTGAGAATGTACCTGCACATAAATCCACCAATGTGACAGACATCTTAAAGGAGCAAATCAAGCCAACTTTGCCACATCCACCAGATGGCCATGAAGATTTGCCAAGTGGCAGATGATCTGAAAGTTGCCATGCAGTTTGATGTGCAGTTTTCTAGTGCATGAACAACATAACAACACAAAAATGAAAACTAATATTTAATAATTTGATAATCTGAGAAAATTGGGAGAGGTGCATACTTGGAGTCGATACTGGACATTATACTGATATGCAAAACTTTTTTAATACCCCTCATACATTTATGTTTTATTCATCCCAATACTAATTATTGCTACCATTTTATCTTGTAAATAATGATGCTTGCTATAAGAGATATACCTTATGTGAAGTTATGTTCCTCATCACTGGGTGCAGAAGACATAATTACTATTTTTCAAAATTCACACATAACTTATCCATGAGTTAGGAGATTAAGTTCAATTGATAGATTTATCAAGAGAGAACCAGCAAGCATAGCTGTTTGTTATAGCATTTTTCTTATGGTGATCTTGCCCCCCTCCCCCCACCTTTCAGGGAAAAGACAAGGACAATGTTATATGTTCCTTCTATTTCCCATTTTTGTCTATTTTACCTTTCTGGCCCCATCTAGTGCTGTGGCTAGATGGAGGTGTCGATAGCAAAAAGAAAATGTTTATGCTGGATTAAAATTATAAATAACAATTAAGTTGCTGATTCTTACATGAAAAGTGGAAAATTATGGTACATTTTCTCCTGGAAGGTTTCAAATGGTACATTAAATGTTCTGACAAATTTACACGAAAATATCAATCCTATGATTGACATTAAGCCAGGAAACTAAAACTTGAAAGCTTGGCTTAACATGTAGATGATAGGTTTACTGAGTGAAAAAAGTTGGTCGCTACTGATCTATTTTTCCTTGGTGCATGCCCAAATATATGAGGAAGACCATAGGAAAGAAGGATACTGGAAACAAGTCTCATGCCGAAAGCTTGAGATACAGGTAATCATGGCAGGAAAACAAAACTTGTACACTTGGCTTAAATTGACTTTGTACAATTTTGTTGACTTGTACACTGGGCTTAACCTGACTGGACAATAATGTTGGCTTGTACATTGGGCTTAACCTGACTGGACAATAATGTTGACTTGTACATTGGGCTTAACCTGACTGGACAATAATGTTGACTTGTACATTGGGCTTAACCTGACTGGACAATAATGTTGACTTGTACATTGGGCTTAACCTGACTGGACAATAATGTTGACTTGTACATTGGGCTTAACCTGACTGGATAATAATGTTGACTTGTACATTGGGCTTAACCTGACTGGACAATAATGTTGACTTGTACATTGGGCTTAACCTGACTGGACAATAATGTTGACTTGTACATATTTTCTGAATTTATAGCTTAAAATGAAACGTTAAGAAATGTGGCTTTCTGCAGTAGCTGGTTACTCTCTATGATAAACAGACATGTCTACTGTTTGGTCCATGCTTTATGTTGCTTCTAATCATTCCTCTTAGAATAAGAAAAATAACCAAAAAAGTTTGTTTATACTGCCAACAGCATTTAATGTCCTTTATTTTACAATGAAATTTGTTTCAGTAACTTTATTTATTAAGAATCAATTGCTGTGACAAGCTCACTTCCACAGCCAATGGAATACCAGCCTGTCTCTCAGGAAGCAGTTCATTGTTCTGTGAAGCCATCTGCATGTTAGAAAAGAACCAATCAACACAAGGAATGTTGACAATGGTAAAAAAAAAAATAATACTTCAGTGAGCAGATCACTTCTGCTTAGAATGCATGCATGCTAACCATCTGGAAAAGGACTTTAAATTCTTGAGTGTCAATCCATATAGTTTTAGACTGGTACCATGTCTGTTTTTCAATTTGTAGTCTGATATCAGCATGTCAGATGGCCATTACCAGTCGCCTTATTGAAAAGATACATTAGAAGATGGATAATTCCTATTGATTTGCTGTCCAAAGCTGGGAAATCATGTGTCAAACTTGCCTGATTTCACTGCAAAAGTATGAAAGCAGCAGTTTTGCAGCCTCCACTTGTTCCATACATGTGCCAATTTTGGGTATACATTATTGACATCCCCCTCTGTTGGTTCTCTGAATCAAATATCTTTTTACCTTAAGACTAAATTAATACCAATGATAATTTAAAACTTAATCCAATCAGGCTCTGAGCATTCAAGCCTGTGATATTTCTTCCTGACTAATTTTATTTCAAATTAGCAGTTTCTGAATATACGAAGTGCATCAGGCCCAATGTCTAGAAAGCTCTTCAACTTGAAATTACACTCACACTTAAATCTTGGTAGCCATTATTAAACAAACAATCCAAATTTTAAAAAAAAAATTGTTTCTTAATTTTTTTTTCTAATAACATAAGAAATTATTAAAATGTTATCAATGGGTAATTTATTTCATGCAATTCATCAGACATCTATATAAAAAAAAATACTACTGACTTTGATTTTGCAATGAAGTCTTTGAACTTCTTGGTCACAAATGTCAAAATAAATATATCTGCAATAACCATTTAAAATGAAAACCATCTCATGATCTGTTTAATTAGTTATTATCACATATTTATTTAACAATAGTACTACAGACTTAGGGATGATGTCATTCATATACTGATGTTACACCTATACACATCACTCGATTTTTTGTAAGTGATATGTTAGAGGTTAAAAGGTCAAGGTTAAATGGGTATAAAATACAACCAACCATGGTCATGAGATATAGAAATGAATAACTGTTGCAAGCAAGACATGCACTTCTTTATACTTAAGTCTGAATCTCCATAGTTTACCCTTCAACAAAACCAGCATTGTTTTCTACTCAACAAAACCAATATTCTCTGGAAAAGTATAGATTTAAGTTCATGTAAGGGGATCTGTACTTACAGTATATATCATACAGGCATTTACTGTTAACAAGCAATGTAATGTGCAATCAAAGTATCAGATCCTTGCTGTTTACTGGTTCCATCCACTCAGTGCAGGCTATTTAAAGGCAGAACTGATTTCCTGTCTGTAAAGTGTTGAATTTTGAATTGTATTGAACCTTAGAGTTCAATGCATTGGGCATTAAAATTTTATCACATTTAAGCCAGAAAAGTATTTGTGAAAGGTCACTTTGACCTTTCTTCTTTTCTCCCCCATGTCAGTGTTAAAACATGAAAGGCTAGAATTTATGACTCAGTGAGATTGACCATGGCTTTGCTATGCTGTCCTAAGAAAGTAAACATCTGAGCTTCCAACCATAACTGCTTGATAGAACTAATGTCAAATTAACATTTTCAATGGGAAATTGATATGCATGTACTTCACATAGTCTATGCTGTCTGAGATCTGACAAAAGAAATGGTTATCTTGGTAAAATTTTAGGAACTGCTGCTTATGATTGGGCAGAGAAAATTAAAGTGAATTTAAAGTGATGACCTTAGCTGAAATTCTTTAGTCTAAAACTCCAAAGAGTAGTCTGACTCCAAGCATGCCTAAAAAGAATAGCGCCTTCCTCATTAAACAAGAAAAGGAGACTAGGTGGCTTTCTTGTAAGAAAAGACAGGGTTCAGTGCTAGGATGCACAATTTCTGAAAGAGAACAGCATTAAGGTATGCAATTTTTATTTCCCACGTAATTTTCTAGATTCTGATTGTTTGTTTTATGTAGATGTGTTTGATATGACTAGGATTGATATTATGTATCGTTTATTCAATTTCACAGAAATCTGTTGATGCTAGAGTTGTTTTGCAATTTATCTCTTTAATTTTACAGTTATTGGTTCATTGATAGTATTGACAATTGCATGCTATCCAAGTTTTCATATGTGTAGGATTTCATAGGGTTATATGAAATAATTTCCTTTGTCTGTTAGGAAGATTCTGATTATCGTGAGTTAACAATAATTGCAATTGATTTTGTAATGTTTTAATAATCGTGTAAGTTAGGGATTGCTGTGAGGTAGAATTCTGTGAATTTTATGCAATAGTAATCGAGCATGTGGTAGTGTAGGTAAAGAGATACGGTAATGTTAGATATACCACTAATGTGTTAATTATGGCCTGTCACTGTGAAGTGAGGGTGATGTTCTATTGGATACGTTTAGAATTTATGCAGTGTGGATAGCTAATATGCTTCCGAGTAAAGTAAATGAAGGAATTTATGTATGTGTAGAAAGTGGTACATACAGAGATTTAGGGGTAATTTTGTCCTTTAAAGAACAGCTTTCTGGGGAGGGATGGGGCAGTCCAAAGACGGAAGTCCGAAAGAAAGAAGTGACGAGTCCAGAACAAAGGACTAAGAAGTCCAGGAAGGGGTGGAGCATACAGAATAGGATGGTTCGAGGAAACAGGAAGACAATACATGGTCAAGGGAGGAAGGTGATGCAATCAGTTGTGGACATTGTGCTCTTTTCACCACTCATTATTATGATGAAATAGATCTAAATTAAGCACTGCTATTAAATTCTGTTGACATAATTTAGATTAATTGGAATTGCCACTATTAATTTGTTTTGCTTATATTCGTCATTTTTCTTGTCTAAGGGGGCTTGTATCGCATTATTTTTTCCCAATAATCATGCTCAATTTTCTGTTGAAATTCTATTTTTTCACTCCTACCGGGCTATAATATTGAGTGAGGTCATCCTCTAGATAATGCCAAAGCAAAATTAAATTAACCACCCCTCTTTCTAAGAGGGCAACGTTACATTTTCTTTAACACAACCCAGTTCAATTTGTTTTTTTATGCTGAATAATAAAAATGAAAAAGTTAAGACTTTGTTTCATTGCTATCATTTCCAGTCTTCAAAATTTGCTGGAATGTGAATTGAAAGTGTTTTTAACATAACAGGAGTCACCAACAGGTAGATTTTAAAACAGACTATAGCATTAGTCAAGGAAATGACTGCCAATGTCCTTCCAGGACTCTAAAATGGACGATCGAATGTAAGTGCTATTTCAAACAAAATTTATGAAACAAGTCTTGTCTAGCGAAAGATTATTTGATGAGTTTCATACATTTAAATTATACAAATGCAAGATTCTATTTAATAACCTACGAAAAATAATGATTTTATTGGACAAAACTAAAACTAGTGCTGTGAAACGACTGAAATAAATTGAAAAATGTCTTCATCTTAAATTTATTATACAAGCTGCATTTTAAAAAAATATGATACAAATATATTAACTTGAATAACACATATCCTTATTTTTTGTTATTTAACATAAATATATACACACATTTACTTGGTTATAAGTCAATTCCAACTGCAAACTGCACAGACCCGGATCTGCCATTGTGTCATGCACTGGCATATCTGGGTCTATGCAGCTTGTTGAGTAATCAGCAGAACAAACAACAGAGATCCAGATCTGCCAATGCATTATGTGATATCACATCAGGGTCTATGTTGTCTGAAGTTTGATTACACTGATAAGTAAGTCTCACAAACTGGGACAAATAACCACTGTAAATTAATAAGTCACATGATCTAATCAACAGTGGTCAACAGGAGCATAAGCTCCAATCTAAGACAAGTAAAAAGCGATGTTACCTATTATACTACCCTGGAGTTCAAAGAGAAGGTCATAGGAGTCAATGACATATTTTATAATAGGTCATGGAGTTCAAAGAGAAGGTTATACGAGTCAATGACATGTTACAATAGGTCATGATGTTTAAGGATAGGGCTGCAGGAGTCAATGACATGGTATAATAGGTCATCGGGCTCAAAGAGAGGGTCATACGAGTCAATGACATGGTATAATAGGTCATCGAGCTCAAAGAGAGGGTCATACGAGTCAATGACATGGTATAATAGGTCATGGTGTTTAAGGACTGAGTTGCAAGAGTCAATGGATTCAGCCAATGTGGGTATGTGAGAAAGCTTGCCTGTAGCTTCTCGAGGGTCATGGTTCTTTCCGAGGATTTCGTGGGTTCTTCCTCCACCATTAATACTGGCCGCCATGTATAGCCCTATCATGTGCTGAATAATGGTGTTAAACCCTACAACAACAACAAAAACAACAATGATATATGGTATAATATGTCATGAGTTCAAAGAGAGGGTCACAGGAGTCAATTACATGTCATGTTAAAGAGAGGGTTATAAGAGTCAATGACGTTATTAATAGGTCATAGTGTTTAAGGAAAGAGTTGCAGGAGTCAATGACATATGGTATAATAGGTCATGGAGTTAAAAGAGCATCACAGGAGTCAAGAACATGAAATAATAGGTTAAGGAGTTCAAAGAGAGGGTCACATGAGTCAATGACATGGTATACTAGGTCATGGAGTTAAAAGAGTCAGTAACATGAAATAATAGGTCAAGGAGTTCAAAGATAGGGTCACAGGAGTCAATGACATGGTATACTAGGTCAAGGAGTTCAAAGAGATGGAGTCAATGACATATGGTACAAGAGGTCATGCAATTCAAAGAGAGGGTCACAGTAGTGAAAAACGTGTTATAATTACTCATGGAGAAAGTCATAAGATCAAGTTGCACTCAACATATTTATCGCTGCTACAAGACAAAATATGGCAATAACTCTAACAAAAACAGTGTGAGCAATCCAACAAAAACTGCAGGACTAGTTGTACTAATGAAGGCTCGGCTAACGTGGGTACGTGGGAAAGGCTGCCAGTAGCTTCTCGTGGGTCGGTGGTTCTTCCCTGGATTTGCCAGGGTTCTTCCTCCACCAGTTATACTGGCCGCCATGTATAGCCTATCTTGTGCTGAAAAATGGCGTTAAACCCTAGAACAACAACAACAACAACAACAAGTTGTACTAATGAGTGCCAGCTGGAAGAACAGATGGATTGACAAGCAGTAGAACTATTATAACAACATCACCATGAGTCTGCAAACTACTGGAACCAGGCTGCATTTTCTTCGTACATGTACTTCCAATCATTCATATGTACATTTTCCTTGTACTTCCAATCACTAATATGTCCATTTTCCTTGTACTTCCAGTCACTCATATGTCCATTTTCCTTGTACTTCCAATCACTCATATGTCCATTTTCCTTGTACTTCCAGTCACTCATATGTCCATTTTCCTTGTACTTCCAATCACTCATATGTCCATTTTCCTTATACTTCCAATCACTCATATGTCCATTTGCAAATTTAGAAACAGCAAAGACTGTTCGAACATTGCTGACAAAAGAATGAAGAAACACATCCTGTATAGACTTATTGGTTGATAAGTTGTTGTTGTTGTTGTTGTTGTTGTTGTTGTTGTTGTAAGGTTTAACACCATTTTTCAGCACAAGAAAGGCTACACATGGCAGCCAGTATTAATGGTGGTGGAAGAACCCAGGAAAACCCCGGAAAGAACCACTGACCGACGAGAAGCAACTGGCAAGCTTTCTCACATACCAACATAGGCCGAACCCGCGACTTGAACCCACGCAGACAGAGGTGAGATGGCAGTTATCCGTAATGGTGAGTGCTTCAGACCACTCGGCCACTTGGGGCCCCTGGCTGAAAAGTACAGCAAGGAATTGCGAGTCAACATAGGGATGAACTTCATGTATCATGCACCAGCATTACTATCATTAGTGTCTACGTCAATCATTCCAATTCATCAACAAAACAAAAGGTTCTGAATGAGATCTGCTGGTAAATTTTATGGGTGGTGAAGATGGGGAGATTTTAAATATGAAATGAGATCAGCACTATTTTCATTGTAAGGGACCAACTACATCATGGGGTGTATCAAGTTTCATGGCAATCTTGCATTCAGTTTAGGAGAAGTAGTGACAACAAACTTGTTCTAACGGATGGACAATGGGCATTGATATGGTCCTTTAATCTATGGCCAGTTGAGCTAAATCTGATTTTTCTAAACATTTTCTAAAATTTTCAAGAATTATCGAGTTGCAAAAATAATATAATTTATGTAAGTACATGTATGTGGAAAAGACTTTGCAACCAGTCAGTTACAGCTGCTATTTATCAAATATACTCAATTATAAGTCCAACTGCAAACTGCACAGACCCAGATCTGTTGTCACATAATACACCTGCAGAACTGGGTTTGTGCAGTTTGTTAGGAGCAATCAGAAGAACAAACAAAAAGGACTCTGATCTGCAGGCACATTATGCAATGGCAATTCAGTATCTTTGCTGTTTACAGTTTGCCTCAAGGTATAAGTGACTATTGACAGTATAATGTGTTGCAAATGAATCAAACAGTCATTTACAGAATATATAAAACAAACAAGCTAGATCTGTGTACTGTAAGGACCACCATGCATATCTCAGCATCCAGATCTCAACTCATTTCATGTAGGCAGTTACTCATGTGAAGCCTTCAACTCAACTGGACTTATAAGAATATGTCAAGATGCTGCTGGCAAAACATTCATGTTTGACAATTAGACATGAGAGTCTATCCTAGGACATTTTTGACAATTAGACATGAGGGTCTATTCTAGTATGTGTCAGGCAATTAGACATGAAGGTCTATTCTAGGATGTGTCAGGCAATTAGACATGAAGGTCTATTCTAGGATGTGTCAGGCAATTAGACAAAAGGGTCTATTCTAGGAAATATCTGACACTTAGACATGAAAGGCTATTCTAGGAAGTGTCAGACAATTAGACAAAAGGGTCTATTCTAGGAAATATTTGACACTTAGACATGAGGGTCTATTCTAGGATGTGTCAGGCAATTAGACAAAAGGGTCTATTCTAGGAAATATTTGACACTTAGACATGAAAGGCTATTTTAGGATGTGTCAGGCAATTAGTTAAAAGGGTCTATTCTAGGAAATATTTGACATTTAGACATGAAAGGCTATTTTAGGACGTTTGTCTATTATACATAAGTGTTTATTCTTGACATGCTTGACAATTAGACACATGTATATTCTATGACATGTCTGATATCAGACACATGAATTCTGGGATTCATGCCTCACAAAATGTCACAAAAAAAGCAACCAAATAAAATGAAAATAATGCATTATATTACAAGCGTTACCAAAGTTTACTTCACTTTATCCCATTTTATATTGTAAAAAACTCCTCCATCTATTTTTCTTTTAAAGGACATCACCTCTTGAATACTGAGCTCTTGGTCTAGAACTGAACTTCCTGTGCTGAAAACAGTATTTTCTTTTTAGGCTCATCATGACCTCTAAACTCCAAAAACTGAACAAAGTTTGCTCTAAAAAGGAATTATCTTATAAAAAAAAACAAAAACAATTTTTCTTTGCATCACAATGATATTGACCTTTGACCCCAAACTAATAGGCTTTTCTCTTTTCCTTACATGGAAGCCTTCCACAAACTTTAGTCAAATCAAATGTGCTAGAATTGAAATTAAAGTAAAAAATATTTTTTCCTATCAGTTAGTGACTTCTGTCCTTTTCAGCCCCAAATCAAAAAGTTTCTTTCTCACCCAATGTGTAAACTATCCATAAGCTTTGGTGTAGGTACAATATCGAGACCTAAAACCTGTGCAGAAAACATGTATAATTCTTCAGCCAATGACCTTGGCCTTTTGACCTGTTTCCTTTTTTCAGTCAGTGACCATGACCTTTAACTAGGGGTGAAACAATTCATCGATATATCAATGCATTGATACTTTTGATGAAATGATACACATTTCAATACAAGAGACGGAGAATCGATACAAAACTATACTTACCGTATGCATGTTATTTTAGTCTTCAGCAGTCATGAATAATTATTAGTTGCCTTGTTATTCTGTAAAATTATAATCCATCTGAAACAGCATTTGCAGTCACAGGCACTCATGTTTATTAGTAACAACAAAAATGAGAACAAACACTCGCCATCTACAAGTTAACACAAAGTGACTTGGTTCGTAATCTGCCCTCCCCCCATTCCATGCTAATTATCTTAACCCAGAAGTATGTTCAGCATATACTATACATTCCAAACATGTTCCACATGTATAATGAAGTACTTTACTCATAATTTAATAACCACCTTCATGAGAATTTTCTACTTTGAATTGTATCTGGACTAATTTGGTCAATTTGAAAGCTACGCTAACAGTGTGTTGCAGATTGAATTATGTTACACTGAATTCTCATTTGTGGTTATTGCTTGTTTCACTCCAGGTTAAACAATAACCACCAATCAGAAATCAATGTAGCTTATTCTCTGCGTGACAAACAGGAAGTATTGCCAGAGCAACAGAGAGACTTCACGGTAAAGTCAATTAGATATGTACTTAAGTGAAGATGTTTTCATGGTGTGCCAATGCATGAATCGTAAATTTTGTTTTACAAATTCATGTGCTTGGAGAACAGTGAAATGCAAGAACACCTGCAAAATCATTGAAAGCACCACACATGAAAATGTTCTCGGTGAAGCATAAAAAAAAAAAATCTTTAGCATTCTTGTCGGGACATCTGTTTTTAGGGTAGCAACTGTCACTTCTACATCTGGGTTCTTCAAGCATGACATGAATGGTTGTGAAACTAAATTTAATTAGAATAACTTGCCCAGGAATAAAAATTATGGCGTAGTTTGAATCATTCATGAGGAAAGTTTTACAAATGCATATTTAAAATACCGGCTAAAACCAAAAATGTTTGATTCCACGTGTGGTTTATTAAAATTAATATTCAGCAAATACTTGCTGATGATAGTGATGATATGTATCGATATGTATTGTATCACAGGCTGCATATCATGAATCATATTGATATGTGGTACTGATATATTGTTTAACCCCTACCTATGACCTCCAAAATAAACAGTCATATTTCTTGCCCAGTGCAAGCTATTCACAAAATTTGTTCAGGTCTGTAATGTAGATGTGAAGTTATTATGTAGACCCATTTTCCTTCTTTCAGTGATAGCAACCATGACCTTTGATCTTTTGACCTCAAATCATAGTTTGGTTCAGGTCTGTAATGTAGATGTGAAGTTATCATGTAGACCCATTTTCCTTCTTTCAGTGATAGCAACCATGACCTTTGATCTTTTGACCTCAAATCATAGTTTGGTTCAGGTCTGTAATGTAGATGTGAATTTATTATGTAGACCCATTTTCCTTCTTTCAGTGATAGCAACCATGACCTTTGATCTTTTGACCTCATAGTTTGGTTCAGGTCTGTATGCAGAACTAATGTCTTTGTGCACACAAAAAATATGGGAACATCACAATAAAATATGTTCCAATTTATGGTGGGCATATACAAAAATATTTTTAAGTCCAGAAGACAGCTCTGATGGCCTAGTGGTTAGAAAATCTGCCTTGGATGTGGGAGGTCGCAGGTTTGAAAGCCGGCCGAGTCATACCAGACACTTTTAAAAATGGTACTAACCGTTGCCTTGATAGGCACTCAGCATTAAGAGGTTAGTGTTAGGACTAGTTGGCCAGGTGTTAGGATAATGTAACTGGGTGAGACATGATGCTACATGTCTGTGGCATGATGCAACAGTGCTAGACATCACTATAAACTGCCACACTGCATACATCATTGTGATATGCCTTAAAAATTGTTGATACTACATTAAAAATCCAAATCACATACACACACAATAGTCTAGAAATGTGAGCCAGTGATTAACGCTTGGACTTGAGACCTAAAGGATACAGGTTCAAAACCTACCATCATACCTGCCTGAATAAGTGTCTATAGCCTCCTGCAGATCTGGATCTGTGTAGTTGTAAAAGTAATCAGTAGAACAAACAACATGGAACCTTATCTGTAGGCACATTATGATAGGGTAGATCAGGATATATGATGTGTGCATTTTGATATGACTAATAATGGAGTATATATGGTACCTTTACTAAATATTTGCTCTTGATATTTTGTGACTTCTTTACAAAAACTTCATGTTGCTAGGAAACCAAAAAGCACAAGGATAAAACTGCAATTTCTTTTTGTATTGGAAATACATACGGCACATACAAAGTATTCATGGATTGTCAGATGCATGGAAAAATGCTATGTACCATACCAAGGTTTGTCATGTTCTAAAAATACCATTCCACTTATTGCTGGTTTTGGCACTACAGGACACACAGTACTAATGGTATGGAAAATTGGGAACCAGCCTGGAAATGGGTGAACCTAAAATAGAGTATATATGGGATAGGCTGACCAGGATTGGTTAATAATGTAAGTTATGTTGTAGGAAAAAGAATCTTTTGAGAGCTTACCCTAGTTGTAAATGGAGAAAAAAAATAGAGACATTGTTTTATTGATGAAATTTCAGTCCTTTAACAGTCTTGAGTCTGGAACATTCATTACTAAAATTAGCACCTGACTCTTTGGTGCAAAAGTGAAAGCACATGTTTCAAACACATGCAGGTCCAGAAAATGCTGCAGCTCATATCCTTTCCTCTACACATAAGCTGACATCCAGGTTTCATCTATTTTCTAATACATATAGGTTTGATCATGAGCACTCAAAATTTTTATTTTTATTGAATTTTTAATATCATGGTGTTTGCATAGGTTTACTATGAAAACTGAATTAGTACCATGAGTCCTACAGAGCACTGTAAACCATTACTGCTGCATACCTATTGCTGCTTCAGGATTTGGCAATAATGAGAACTAGCCTTCAACCAGAAACTTGAAATGCTGGTTATTGCCATTTGGGAGATTTACCGGTAAATAAACACTGCTTAAAGGAATTAGGGATGCAGTTGTTTCTAATGGTTATTAGCAGATGCCAGTTGTATTATTTCTTGAATGGTAAACATCTGTAACTGATATAACCTCCAGGGATATGATTAACCATGAGAGTTCCCAATTGGAATCAAAACTGTTTCAACAACTGATGACTTCTTCCAATAATTTGCAATACGAACAAAGAATTGTACCATCCACCATAATAATGCTATCTCTTTATTATGTTTAGGAAAATTATTTTTTACAAACATTATATTATTTGCTTTTATTATGAACTTCCCATTTCCAGTCTTTCAACAACTAATACGCAATCTGAAGCCAAGCTGGGCCATTCAAATTCATAACCTCATCTCAGTAAACAGTGATGTACATAGGAGCCTCGCTAATCCAGACACCTTCGTTTACAGTGAATATGTCCAGATTAATGAGTTTTCCAGATAATTAAATCATGCACATTTTATTTTATGATGTCATCATGCCATATACATGTACATGTATATGCTAGATGTAAATGTACTGAATTTTCAATAATGGTTGAAATAAATTAAGGAATATATCTACTGACTTGTGTTTATTTCACATTATTATAACATGCATTATGATAAAGTAATAAATTGTAGTCATTTTTATAAGTTGTATTTTACAACTGTTATAGCTGCTAATGAGCTGATAATTGATGTCCCCATTTTATTGGGAAATGAAGTCCTATACTGTCCACAGCTTAAATCAATCAACTGTATTTGTACAGCCATCAATAAACTGATTGTTACATACAATTGGTAAACAACAAATAGGCTTAATGACACAATTAATTTATTAATCATATGTTATGTCAAAAAGCGAAGACGTTTTGATCCCAGTGTTTATTTAATTATTAACACCCTCATTGTGGACTAGCTAAAATAGACATTGTTTATACAATCGCTGGCTACTTAGTTTTTCCACACATAAGGTCATGTGATGAATTGATAACTTAAACATACCACTAGAATTTGACCAATCAAAGACTGATCCAGGATGAAATTAATTTTTTTAAGGTTCAAATATGAACCATTACTGAACAGAATTAAAGAACATTTTAGATCATAAAACATGCATTTTCTAAATCTAAAGATGGTTATCTTTCAAGACTCTCCAGAAAAGATGATCATGCACAAAACACCAAAATGAGTCACACAAAACAAGTTTGATTATATTCCTATAAATTGGCATGTAAAGTCATTTCATTGTAAAAAATAAAAATTCTAACTTTATTTTGCTGACCTGCATTATATTGCTAAGTGTGAACAACATAATGAACATAAAGCAGTTTTGTTTCCTTTCAAACCTTTAAATATAAAGAATTCTATAGCAATATATATATACATATACATATATATATATATATATATATATATATATATATATATGCATCTCATAGAAAGTAACATTCCTATTACAGTATAAAAAAACAACGCAAATAATTAGAATATTGTCTTGTAACAAAGAGAGTTTAACCCTGAATTTATCCGTGCCAATAAAATCCAAAAGAAGATTTTTCAAACAATCTTATTTAACTTTTGACAAAAGACTTTCAAAGTTATATACTGTAAAAATTATTTTCTTAAAAAAATCAACTTGTCTTCTTGTAATTTGTTAAACCTATCCCCAAACCTGTATTGATACTGGGGCTTGAATAATTTTTTAATATATAATACAAGGAGCGAAAATTTCTCATTTCAGCTGAGATTCAACAATTTGGACGCCAAATTTGGTTTAAAATGAATAGCAGTCAGTTTTCTAATACAGGTTTCCTCCAAATATTCCCACACCATTTTTCATATTTGGACATATAGGTTGGGGTGCTGGGTTCTTGTAATTGCATACAGAAAATCTGGAATTTGCTGCCACCATGCAGTAGCAACACATGGTAGTCACTTAACATTAACATTAGGAATTCCGTTCCCATTGAATCATGTCTGGATAGCGAGATTTCCAGATAAACAGAGTCTGGAATAACAAGGCTAAAAAATATTAAGCAAAACCAGGATGCTAAGTTTGTTTGCATATTTGTGTCTTATTTTGTTTGTTTCTTTTCTTGAGTGTAACATTTATTACTGTGGTGTAATTTACAAAACTGCCTTAATAATTTGACACTGATATTTTGGTTCTTTGTTATTGGTTAGCAAGAATCTATAGAAAGGACTAACATTATATTGACCAGAAAGAATTTAAAGGACTCCAAGATAAATCTATTCTTATATTCTTGTTAACTTCTGAGTTTTGAAACTATCTCTGATATTCTTGATATACTCCAACATCTAAAAATTGGAAACAAAAATGTAAGATCATGGAATCAGTCTTAGAAAATGTCAAGATAGATGTTCAAACCAAGTTTGATTAAATTAATATTTTTAAAAATAAAATTTTCTTTCAGAAATTGTACCAATCAAAGCAGTCTTCAGATATATCCATGAACTGGGTTTGATAACAATGCATAGTGTCAACTCAAAGACCAAAAAAATAAAAGTTGATGTCATTGAATGAAATATGATTTCAAATGGTCACTCCATGGATTAGAATTATTTTGAAAGTTTTATTTTATCTGTGTGCATTAATATACTGACTATAGTTTGTAGCTGTTAACTTGTGGTTAGCGCTATTTTACACCTTTCTAGTGATGTTAAAAAAAATGTGCCACTTCATGCAAAGCAATTGATGGATGGTCAGACAGCAGTCTTTCAGATTCTTTCATATGCGATTTAGTCAACTATCACAACAGCTTGAACAATGAACTGCCTTTTAAAACCAAGAGCTGTGTAGTCAGTTAAGGTTGGAATTTCTAAACATTCTGACCAATTAAGTTGATAATTAATTATTTTAATCAATTAATTACTAATACGTCATGTAATCATCCTATTTTCAACCTTGCATGAGAATATCTGTCTTGACAAAGATCATGGCCTGGTTAACACTCTGGGGCAACAGCACCATTGAAGATTACTTCTTTCTGTACAATTTTCACATGTGGATATTTTTGTTATTATTTTTTTCTATAAAATTGAATTACAAACATTAGTTCAAAGATGTAAATGCCAAATTCTTGCCATAATTTTGAGGTAAAAGAATCTGTTCAGTGGCCATTTACATACACTTTTGTTTATTATATGGTAACTATGTACTTGACTGAAACTTGGTTGTCTAGCCATTCTATACAAAGGCATAGTTCTTATTCTGTCAACAGTTTTTTTTTTATATAACACTGTGATGTTATAATTTCAGAATCAGAATTTTGTTTTTGTTAAGATTGGCAATCAATCAGTATTACTGAATGATGCATTGTGGGATATCTTAGTCTTTGTCACAAAGTTCCAATACATTTTGTAATGTCAAAACAAACATCTTCATGACCATAACTTGCAGGATGGAATTTCATTAGTACAAAATTTACAAACTTTAAGCTGAACCAGTATTGGTTACAAACAGATAAAATTGCGAAAAGTGATGGGTTATTTTATAAAACAATAACTGACTGAGACTGAAACATGATGAGTGGAATTAGGGAGGATACCATCTAGAGTTCCCTTAGCCATAAAAACTGCTGGGCCAAATGAATATATAAATGAGAATGATGAAGGTGCATAATTTGTCTTTTTGTGGCAGAATATAATACAATTACTGAAATTATGTTCAATAATATTTTAATTTAAAAGATTCTGTAAAATGGAGCCCACAGAAAGTGAGAGGTGTGGGGAACCTCTTACTTGATCCCAAGGTCAATTAGGCCTGGTTCCAAAATGCCTACACAAATGTGTGGCTGTGTTGGAGGTCAGATCTCCGCTATTTCTATTCAGAACCAATTAAATATTTAAGATTTGTTTAAGTTAAAACTCTTGGTCAATGTCTCTATTAATGTGAGAGGAGAAGAGCAAAGAAGATTTTCAAGTGTCATGTTGGAGATGAGATGAGCACCATTTGCATTCAGAACCAACCAGCTACATACATGTACTGGTATAAGAATTTTGGTGAAAACCCCAAGTCAATATAACCATATGCTCCAGGAAAGTTCAGATACAAAGATTTGCAAGATGGCTATCACAGAAGCCATTTTGGAGGTTGGATCAGCATCAATTTAATTCAGGAAAATCTATATAGTGCAATAAAGAAACGTTTTTTTAAATAAATAAAAACATCTTGGTACAACCACCTGTTGTGGAGAAGTAACAGTTTATCTGCAGCAATATTTAAATTTTGCATGATTACCTTTAATTTCTTGTCTTGTTAATCAACCATGCCAATTAGCTGGTGCAACAATGTTCCTCCCACAATGGCAGTTAAAGAATGTCTAACTTCTAAACAAGCCTGCACATTTTACTGTCAGTTTGTCCACACAGGTACAGCCAGAGTTGTTTTTGTATAGCCCATGTATAAATGCCATATGTTGGACCTTGCTCTCCTTCATTGTTTTAACAATATGTATCACTACCACATACTTGTAAAATTATAAAACTCATAAAAAAGAGAGTAGAGTTGAATTTACTGCTAATATCTGCATAAACTTGAGAGACAAAGAGAGAGCAAAACAGCACACTGTATGCATCTTTCAAATCTGGCAGGCTAACCACTGAGCCACAATGGCTCTTGGCTTCAAGTCTGGCATGCTAATCTCTGAGCAATGGCTCTTGGCTCCATTAGTCGTCTCTTTTGACATGAAGAACGGTACATCATGTATATTCTATATTCCAGAACCTGCACGGACACAAATAGTATTTCTGTGAAAATCCCATGTCATTATGGCATATCCATTTATGAGATTTGTTGTTGTTGTTGTTGTTGTTGTTGTTGTAGGGTTTAACGCCATTTTTCAGCACACGATAGGCTATACATGGCGGCCAGTATTAATGGTGGAGGAAGAACCCAGGAAAACCCCAGAAAGAACCACAGACCCATGAGAAGCTACTGACAAGCTTTCTCACATACCCACATTGGATGAATCCGAGACTCGAACCCACACAGACAGAGGTGAGATGGCAGTGATCCGTAACGGAGAGCGCGTTAGACTACTTGGCCACTCGGGGCCCCCCATTTAGGAGAAGTAGCTATAACAAGAATTTCAAGATAAAGACATTAATGACAGTCATTGGCACCGTTTTCATTTAGGACCAACCAGACACAAAAAAACCTCTCAATGAAAACCCAAGTCAGCAAGAGGGACATTGTCTGCTAAGTCTGATTAGATCGGTCCACAGCGATATCCAATCAAAACTGAGACAGAGGGCTTGATTACAATTCAGACCCAAATGATACCTTCCTAACTTGTGAAAATTAATTCTGTATTCGCCTGAAAGGATTGCTGATCAATAGGGTTTACACGGAGAAAAGAAGCTATTCATAATTTGGCGGTAGAACTTAGAAGTAGATTCTAAGGAAAGACAAAGCTTTGAAAAGGTCAGTAAGTTATTTGCTTGATTTTTGCAGAATATTACGGCATCATAATTATAATTATTTGTAGTATGCATACTTAATTACTAGGATAATTTAGTATGTAGAATTACCTTTGTAGTGTTTCGTTTACATGTGTATTTGAGAATGGGCTTGAGCCTTACATAGAGAATTATGTAGATTGTTAGCTTGTGGTCAGAATTAATTTTGTAATTCGCTATTAGGTTACTTCTTAGTAAACCAGTGCATTTATTAATGTGTTATGTTAGAATTTACACATGCTTGAATTGAGAATTTGGGAAATGGTTAAATTGTATGTAAGATTAGTTACTATGGACATATGCATATATCACAGCATGAATATTTGAATATTTGCAAACTTTGTACAAGTTGTAAGGTAAAGAAATGCTTCTAATTATTGTGCTATTATTTAGTATAACGACATTAGGAATATGTACTGATGAAATGGATTTTATTGATTTATGCACAGAAGTAATTGATACAGTACTGCATTATAATGTTTGTTTTACCATACAAGAATGTATGGGTATCTCGATGTGAACGAATGCATGATTGAAGAAATTTAATAGCTGTTATCTGATGATAGGCTGTGTATAGTGTGAGATGAGAGGGCTAAGGAATAAGATTGTACTGTCCTTGTATTTTCACAGGAAGCTTTTTAGAGGACAGAGAACTTCTGGTTCCATTGGGTCCCAAGTCTTCAAGAGTTGGAAATGGAATTGAGACTGTAGCTGAGACAGTCAAAGTTGACAGGAACGTAGTCACTGGGGAAATAGTGGAGGAAGAGAAGGAGTCTGGCGAAAGTGGAGGAGGAGGAAAAGGAGTCTAGAGAAAGCCGAGGAGAAGGAGTTAGGAGAAAGGCTGGGAATGAAGAGGAGAAGCAATTGGGATAAATAGGAGAAAGAAAGGATAAAACAGATGAGTAGAAATACAAGAACAGGTGGAAATCAGTCACACTGCTGATCAAGTGATGCAGTAGGCTCAATAAAGGGTTGAGAGGAAGGAGTGTAATCAGAAATTTGAGTCATTTGATTACTGAATTGTTATTAAATTGTTATTCATTGAATTTCAACTTTTTGAATACTTAACCATCTAACTGTCAGCATTGCTGACTGGGGGCTCTGAGCTTTACATCTATCTTTCACTAAACTTCCAACAAAATAGAGCCTGGGTCGAACTTCTATAATAGTTTAAATCAAATATTGGGAGCACTCCACCCCAACCAAATACATCCCCACACGAGTTAATGAGAAGAACCCCCTAAAATAAGTATTGTTATTATTATTATTGTTATTAATATTATTATTATTATTATTATTATTATTATTATTATTATTATTATTATCTGGTACTTAATTTATACCAGAAATATTTTCCAACTGTTTTTATCAGTGAGCTAAAGTCTGTATCAGATTATTGATTACCAGAAATCATAATAATTAATTTTTTGGGGAAGATATTAGTTTTTACACATTGTAATGGCTTCCTGATGTATGCTTCTGTGTCATAAGGGGACACAATCAGCCATCAAATGCACTCCATGATTTTCATTCTGTGACATTTGGACTTTTCAAGAGTTAGACTGATATAAAAGAAAAGTTTGTATTTTAAGGATTTTAACTCATGTCTGACTTTGCATTATTACTTTTTGGGGCACACCTACTTATTCTGCACTTTAAAGCCATGAATGTGCTGGTGTGCTGTTAAACCCTATCATACATACTACTGGCACTGCCCAAGAAAAACTACTTTGTTTCATTTGCCTCTACTGAGAATAACAGAATCCATTATATGCACTGATGTGAGATACCAAAATCCATAACAAGGACAAAATAAGTGGGCAGGAATGACACTTTGCCAAATGTATGTCCAAAATTCTGATCGAGAGTGTGGGGTTTCCCTATCACATATCTACACATTTGTCTTTTATATATGCTGAATCATAGATGCCACTGATACCATTTTAACTTCAGAAAGACAAGCTGAAGTACTGTCTACAAATACACTGGATCAAAAACATATTTATGGATGTGTTTTGGATTTTTTATGTAGCTTTAACAATTTGAGTCATATTGCTATTATGTCTACCGTGTGGTAGTTTATAGTGATGTCAAGCACATGTAGCATGATGTCCCACCCAGTCACATTATTCTGAAAACAGACCAACCAGTCCTAATACTAACCTCTTAATGCAGAGTGGCACAAAAGGCAGCTGCTTAGTACATAGTATATTTTTATGTCTTTGGTATGACTTGGCCAGGGTTCAAACCCATGACCTCCAACATCCGAGGCAGATGCTCTAACCGCTTAGGCCACTGGAGTGGTCAAAAATATAAGTGTGACTTCAGAAAGCCAAAGAAGAGTATGATCTAAATATATGCTGGATCATCAATATGGGTGTAAGTAACTATAGAAACACACACAGGAGTATTATCTAAATATATGCTGGATCGTCAATATGGGTGTAAGTAACTATAGAAACACACACAGGAGTATTATCTAAATATATGCTGGATTGTCAATATGGGTTCCCCCTGCGGGTCCGGGGTTGTAGAATTGGCCCGACGTGCCTAGCTACGTGTCGTAAAAGGCGACTAAGTAGAGGCAACCTGTTTGCCGTGGGTTGCGTCCCGTGTCGGGGGAGGAAAGGATCCTGGTAGTTGAGCAGTTCCCTGCAATACACTACTTTGGCCTCTACTTCTCTTAGACGGGTGGTCGGGATGGGCCCGGTTCCGACAAATCGGCTGGTCACGCCGAGCCCTAGGAGGTCTTTATTAACTTTCTCACCTTCTTTCTCTCTCTCCTTGTATCTCTCTTGATACCACCGTTGCCCCTATATTCTTTTCCTTTATATTTCCCTTTTCCAAGTCTTAGAAGGCTTCCTAGAAGGCGGTGGCTTAACGGGTCAATCGGGGGGTAATTTTACCGACCTTAGAAATTGGCGACTTCAGGGTCATTCAAAGGTAATTTTATCAACTGAGTATGGCATCTGTGTATCCCTGACACTTGAAAAGTGTCCCCTTGTTGGGCTCCTTGGTGGGTGGGGAGCACGGGTGCTGAATTTTTAATCTAGCCATCATGGATAATTCCCAAAAAAATCAAAATAAAAGATCGAAACCCTTATCAGAGTCTGACGATGAACCATGTAGTGTGGAGTCATTTCCACGCTTCATGGTCATACAGTCAAAAGATGCCACGAAACCGCTTGCCGCACTATCTCCATTTGTCATCGAAAAGACTATCACAGGATCGATTGGCACACCTAAAAGTGTTAAAAAGTTGAAATCGGGTTGTCTTCTTATTGAGTGTGAGCGACGAGGTCAATCAGACAATATCAGGAAAATGAAAACGTTCTTTGATATCCCAGTAACCTCATTCGCTCACACCACACTGAATACGTCCAAAGGCGTGATTCGCTGCCGTGACTTGGCTGGAGTCACCGACGCTGACATCATCGAAGGAATGAAAGATGAAGGTGTCACTGCAGTCCGACGAATACGTATTAAACGTAATAACAATCTGCAGGACACCAACACCATTGTACTCACCTTCAACAGGCCAACTGTACCCAAAGTGGTGAAAGTTGGCTTTTTGCAAGTAAAGGTAGAGATTTACATTCCCAACCCCCTTCGGTGTTATAAGTGTCAAAAATACGGCCATCACGAAGACCGCTGCTCCAAGAGCCAAATATGTGGCCGATGCGGAGACAATGCTCATCAGGAATCTGATTGTAGAGCAACTCCGCATTGTGTCAACTGCGGAAAAGAGCACCACGCAAATTCCAAGGATTGCGATACCTGGAAACAGGAGAAGGAAATTCAGAGGGTAAAATACACAAATAATATTCCCTATCCAGAAGCCAGAAAAATTGTACAGGCAAAAACAGCCCATCCTGGCCCATCCTTCTCCACTGTAGTGAAGAGCAATCCTAAAACAACGAAGGACGCTCAAACACAAACAGAAGCACCCGATTCAACACCAAATTCAAACACCCCCCATTACCAAGCACAGAAAAACACGGCATCTACTCAGACTACATTTAATAATACCCAACAAACTAAATCACCAAAGAATAAAAAATCTCACGGAAACAGGCAACAAAAGGGGTCAGATGACCCCATCAAACTTTATAACAGGTTTGGAGACATCGAGAGCATGGATGCAGAAGAATCTGCTCCATGCGCTCAAGGGAACTCCAGACCTACAAACAAAAAATTCACCCCCGTACTTCCTCCAGAGAAATAACAAAACAAATTCCGTCTGCGAAAGGTCTAACCTAGCTCCACAATCTTTAATTTAAATTTATAATGAAAAACACTATCATACAATGGAATTGTCGAGGACTTAAAGCAAATTACAATGATATTCTCCTGCTTTTAAACGAACATGATCCTGCGGTACTATGCCTTCAAGAAACATTCTTGAAAGATACAGACAATATCACATTTAAAAACTACTGCCTGTTTAACACCTGCTCTCCAAATGTTGATAGGGCATCAGGAGGAGTTTCTGTTATTGTAAACAACAGAGCTCCTCATAGCTTCATTCATTTAAACACCAATTTACAAGCCATTGCTGTAAGCGTCACTCTACATCGAGTGATTACATTTTGCTCTATTTATTTACCACCAAACACTAACCTAGTACCAAACGAACTCGACAATCTTGTTCAACAGCTTCCCGCACCCTTTGTTTTACTCGGGGATTTTAATGCCCATAACATTTTATGGGGATCAAATCATATAAGTGACAGAGGTCACAAAGTTGAAGACTTTATTTCTAGACACGATCTGTGTCTATATAATACCAAAACACCTACATATTTACACCCAGGCACGGGTACATACACAAGCATCGATTTGACAATTTGTTCTCCTTCTCTGCTTTTGGACTATGAATGGAAGGTCGCTGATGACCTTCACAGCAGCAATCACTTCCCAATCTTTCTTGTAAATCTTAACTCTACAGGCGATGAAGTAATTCCACATTGGAATTTAAAGAAGGCCGACTGGGCCAAGTTTGAAACACTCTGTAAAGCTAGGCTGAATGAGGATACAGTTTTCAATGTTGACGACACCATTCAGCATTTTACATCTATTTTAATAGAGATTGCAGAAGAATCCGTTCCCAAGTCCTCGCCATATTGTAAAAGAACCCCAAAACCTTGGGTCACTAAGGAATGTAAGGAAGCCATCAAACTACGCCGAGAAGCATTAAGGAAATTTAATAATCAACCGACGCCCGAAAACTTAAATATATATCGCATTACCCGGGCCAAAGCTCGCCGCATAATCAAAGAAAGTAAAAGAGCATCATGGAAGAAGTATGTTTCTTCTTTAAACTCTCGTTCCTCTGTTAAAAAAGTTTGGGACACTATACACAAAATAAACGGAAAGAGAAAGCAAAACCCTTTCCGACATCTAACACTGAACAATAAGAACTTTAGTTCGAAACGTGACATTGCAAATATTCTTGCTGACAGTTTCTCGAAAAATTCATCATCATCTAATTATTCAGAAGCCTTCCAAAAACTTAAAACTCAAAAAGAAAAGTCACGTTTAAAATTCACATCCAACAACTCGGAAAGTTATAATCAATTGTTCTCACTATCGGAGCTTAGGGAGGCTTTAGATAAGGCCCATGATACATCCGCTGGGCCTGACGAGATACATTACCAGTTTCTGAAACACCTTCCAGAATCATCATTAACATCTCTTTTGAAACTCTTCAATGATTTATGGATTACTGGTAATGTACCAAAAATCTGGAAAGAAGCAACTGTAATACCAGTCCCCAAACCCGGTAAAGATAGCGAAGACCCCAACAGCTATCGACCAATTGCACTCACAAGCTGTGTGTGCAAAACAATGGAACGAATGATCAATTCTCGGCTTGTCTGGTATTTGGAAACTAACAATTTAATATCTCCTTTCCAAAGTGGCTTTCGATATGGCCGGAGCACCAATGATCATCTGGTTAGACTAGAAACATTCATTCGCGATGCATTTATTAAGAAAGAACATTTAGTAGCGGTTTTCTTTGATTTAGAAAAGGCCTATGACACGACATGGAAGTACGGGATACTAAATGACCTGAATGATCTAGGTCTAAAAGGCCGTCTGCCCTCTTTCATATCCAACTTTCTCTCCGGCAGAGAATTCAAAGTACGAGTGGGCTCTACCCTCTCAGATTTGCATGAGCAAGAGATGGGTGTGCCCCAGGGCAGTATTTTATCTGTGACGCTCTTTAACATCAAAATTAATAGCATCACCAAGTGTTTGACTCCTGGTGTGGATTGTTCGTTATACGTTGATGATTTTCTAATATGTTATCGGTCAAAGCACATGCATACAATTGAAAGACAACTGCAGCAAAATATAAACAAAATTCAAAATTGGGCCAATGCAAACGGTTTCAAATTCTCGAAATCAAAAACGGTATGCATGCATTTCTGTCAGTTACGAAAACATCACGATGAACCGAACCTCACACTGGATGGAACACCTATTCCAGTTGTTGAGGAAACCAAATTTTTAGGTATAATCTTTGACAGAAAACTGACCTTTATTCCACACCTAAAGAACTTAAAAGCTAAATGCTTAAAAGCACTTAACCTACTTAAAGTAGTAGCGCACACTGACTGGGGTGCTGATAGAAAAGTCATCCTAAATTTATACAGAACGTTTATTCGCTCCAAACTAGACTATGGTTGCGTTGTGTATGGTTCTGCCAGAAAATCGTATCTTAAAATGCTTGATCCAATTCATCATCAGGGAATAAGACTGGCTCTGGGAGCATTTAAAACATCCCCGTGTGAAAGCCTTCTAGCTGAGGCGAATGAACCACCGTTATCGCATCGTAGAGAAATGCTTTCCGCACAATATGCTCTCAAATTAAAATCAAACCCTCTGAATCCTGCTTTTTCGGCTGTTTTTCAACCCAAATACAAAACTTTATACGAAAATAAACCAAACGCCATACCTTCCTTTGGCATTAGAATATCATCCAGCCTTGACACTACAAATATAGATCTTTCAAAAATTCAGAAAACATCCATCTCCGAAACACCACCCTGGCTAATTAAACAACCAAAAGTACGTTTTACGCTACACGATGGGAAAAAGTCCGAAACAAACCCTTCTATCTTCCACAACTCTTACCATGAACTCCTCACCGAATTTAAAAACTATACCAGAATTTACACTGATGGATCAAAGGATGAGGAAAAGGCTGCTGCAGCCTTTGTTTGTGGAAATCACACAACGCAAGTTCGCTTACCAAATGGAGCATCAATTTTTACAGCCGAAATCAGAGCAATAGACCTTGCTCTGCAACATATAGAAAAGAACCGTATTTTAAACAGTATCATCTTCTCCGACTCGCTATCAGTACTCCAGTCACTACACAATAGAAAACTGGAGAACCCATTATTGAAAAACATACTCGTCAAAAATACCGAGCTGAGTGTCTCCCATAATATAATATACTGTTGGTTACCTAGCCACATTGGTATTAAAGGTAACGAAAAAGCAGATCGCGCTGCTAAAATGGCCCTTTCTCAAGAACCATCTGATTTTAAAATACCATATACTGATTTTAAACCTTGTATCAGAAAGTTCTTACGTCAGAAGTGGCAGGCATCATGGAATGATGCTGTAAATAACAAACTTCATGCAATCAAACCAACTCTAGGAGAATGGACTCCTTCCTACAGAACCATTCGTAGGGAGGAGGTAGTCATTGCAAGAATCCGAATTGGTCATACTTATATCACCCACACCCACATACTAAAAGGTGAAGACCCACCAGAGTGCGTTTCTTGCAATGAACCATTCACTGTCAAGCACTTTATGATAGAGTGCTTTGACCTACAACCTACGCGCGATCGTTATTACGTTGTGTATGACATGAAAGAACTTTTTGATAATATAAACATCACTCGTATTATCGAGTTCTTGAAAGCCGTAAATATTTACTCTAAACTCTGACTTTTATGCTATCACCTTGTGCAGTTTTATGCAATATATATACCGTCCCATTTTAATACCTATTCATATTTTTTACATCTCCCGTTGATCGGGAAGCTTTATTTTGCACCGTTACCATCTTACCGTTTTTAATTTCAACCATTTGTTCTTTTATATCGCTGGTCGATATAGAACCTTTTATAAGTTTTAAAAGATTATACAAGTAACACTTTGTTTGGCGCTAAATAGCCTAAAAGTGCTGATGCGCCGTTAAAAAACAAACAATCAATCAATCAATCAAGTCAATATGGGTGTAAGTAACTATAGAAACACACACAGTAGTATTATCTAAATATATGCTGGATCGTCAATATGGGTATAAGTAACTACAGAAACACACACAGTAGTATTATCTAAATATATGCTGGATTGTCAATATGGGTGTAAGTAACTATAGAAACACACACAGTAGTATTATCTAAATATGTGCTGGATTGTCAATATGGGTGTAAGTAACTATAGAAACACACACAGGAGTATTATCTAAATATATGCTGGATCATCAATATGGGTGTAAGTAACTATACAAACACACACAGGAGTATTATCTAAATATATGCTGGATCATCAATATGGGTGTAAGTAACAATAGAAACACACACAGGAGTATTATCTAAATATATGCTGGATCATCAATATGGGTGTAAGTAACTATAGAAACACACACAGTAGTATTATCTAAATGTATGCTGGATTGTCAATATGGGTGTAAGTAACTATAGAAACACACACAGGAGTATTATCTAAATATATGCTGGATCATCAATATGGGTGTAAGTAACTATAGAAACACACACAGGAGTATTATCTAAATATATGCTGGATCATCAACAAAAGCACAACTTTAGAAAGACAATATAGAATTATTCTCTAAAAAAATGTTTGATCATCAACATAAATGTAATTTAGAAATCCAAAACAGAAGTATTGTAAAACAAGAGTTCTTCGAAGAGTCTGAAGGTCTACTGGCTGAACAGAATTTATATGAATTCAAGATAAGAACATTTCTCCCATTTAACCATAGAGCAATGAAACCATCTTTGATATTCATTAGCAATGACAAAATTTTAAAAAAGCTGCTGTGGTGGACATAGCAGATGCAAACTAGGCACCATTTTCATTTAGGGCCAAAAGGCATCATAAGAAGTCTTCTGGTGGGAACACCATGATGATATGATTTTATTTTGGATGAGAAATAATAATAAGCTTTTCAAGATGGATGCCATGGTGGCCATATTCAATATCAGCTTGGCGCCATTTCTATTTAGCACCAAACTAGATATCATTCCGCTTGGCAGCATTTCTATTTAGTACCAAACTAGATATCATAAGTCTTTCAGTGAAAACAATGTTGATATGACCAGCCATTTTGGAAATGTAGTAACAGCAATAATTTCAAGATTGCCACCATGGCTGTATATTAGAAGTCAAAATGGCACCATATTTCTTTACAACCCACTTGACATCATAAAATGCCTCTCAGTGAAAACCCTATGTTGATATGACTATTCATTCAGGAGAAATAATGATAACTAGATATTCAACAATATGTGGCAGCCATATTTAGTGAGTGAATGGCACCTTTAGGAGTAACTAGATATCATATGTTTTTGTATTAAAAATATCAAGCAGATATGACCATCCATTCAGGAGGAGTAGGTAGTGGTAATATTTTCAAGAAGGCCACTGTGGTGGCTATACTGAATATCACATAAACACCATTTTCACTTTGGACCAAAACTAGACATCATAATAAGTATTCTGGTGAAAACACCCTCACAATAAACTTTTCATTCTGGAGGAGTAGCAATAAGATTTTCAAGATGGCAGCCATAATGGACAGCAGATCAGCACCATTTTATTTGGGATCCACAGGACATCATGAGAAGTCTTTTAATGGAACTCCAACTTGATATGACTGTCCATTCAGGAGGAGTACTAGTCATAATTCAAAATGGCCACTCTGGTGCCCGTAATGGCCATCAAATCAGCCCCATTTTCATTTAGGACAAACAAGACATTTCATTCAGTAGAAGTAGCTACTATGAAATTTTTTAGATGGCCATCTTTGGAAGCTGTATTAGACAAAATACTGGTCCCAGGCCATCTCTGGAAGCCATATTAGACAAAATACTGGTCCCAGGCCATCTTTGGAAGCCATATTAGACAAAATACTGGTCCCAGGCCATCTCTGGAAGCTATATTAGACAAAATACTGGTCCCACTTTCATTTAGGTGCATCATAGAAGTCTTTAAGTTAAAACCTTGTGTTGATAGGACCTACTCATTCATGAAGGTAGTGACAACAATGTGGCAGCCATAACAGATGTCAAATGAGGCACCATATCCAATTTAGGATCAACATGTGTGTGTGTGTGCGTGCGTGTGTGTGTGTGTGTCTGTGTGTGTGTGTAATGGACCATGGCAATCCTCCAAGTAGTTTAGAAGTAGCAATAACATTAAACTCATGCTAATGGACAGACAGACAACAATGGACAGTTAATAGACCATCCCATAAGCTTTTCTGGCCTATGACCAGAAGAGCTAATAAAAAATATGCTGAATCAATGATACGAGTGTAACTAGAGAAACACAAACAGGAATATTGTCCAAAAACTAAACTGAATCATTCATATGAGTGCAACTACAGAAACCCATAAAGGTGTGTAATTTGGATTTTTAATGTAGCTATGATATATGCAGTGTGGCAGTTTATAGTGATGTCTAGCACTGAGGCATCATGTCACAGACATGTAGCATGATATCCCACCCAGACACATTATCCCCACACCAGGCTGACCAATCCTAACACTAACCTCAATGCTGTGCACCTAGCAAGACAGCTTTTAGTACCAGTTTTAGAAGATTTAAAAGACTCTGGCATGACTCAGCTGGGTTTCAAACCTGAGACCTCCTGCATCTGAGGTGGGCGCTCTAACTACTAGGCCACCGTAGTGGTCAAAACCCATACAAGAGTACTGTTATAAACTAATATGAATCATTCATACGAGTGTAACTATAGAAACCCATACAGGAGTGTTGTCAAAAAACTATGATGAATCATTTATCCGAGTGTAACTATAGAAACCCATACAGGAGTGTTGTCAAAAAACTAAGATGAATCATTCATACAAGTGTAACTATAGAAACCCATACAGGAGTATTATCAAAAATATCAGTGTAAAGCCAGTATCAGCTAAATATATTCTCTATCGTCAATATGTGTACATTTTGAAAGCCAAAACAAAAGCACTGTCTAAATAGAATGCTGGATCATCACTACAAGTGTCACTTGAGAAAGTCATACAAGAGTCTACTCTAAAAAGTTAGAGTAGCTCTGGAAACTCACGAAAGAGTATTCTTAAAAACATTTGCTGGATAACTGATACAAGTGTAACTTTCAAAAGCGTAGATGAGTATTTTCTAAAAGTACGGTTAGAGACTAAAAATATATCAGTCTGCAACAAAGAACAGGAATTTCTGTTTAAACTATACAAACATTTGACTTTTCAATACTGAAAATGCCAGAAAACTTTGCAAACATTTGTCAGCAAAACATCCTAATTATAATGTCCCGGGATATGCATATCATAAAATGGATTTCTCATGGAAGCAAACTGTATTGAATAGTTATAGGAATGCGAGAATAAAAGCAGTCTTTAATTCAAGGTGAAGCTGATTTGTCAGACATCGTTATGAAGCAACCACAATTAGTTTCCAATCAACCTTAGTACAAGCTTTATACAGTGACAATGTATCCACATACTAGCAAATCCAATCCTGACATAATGAATTCAGTAAGAAGACAGCAATAATTGGTTTTATTGATTTGAAAGGCTGGTCTTGCCCCTAGCTATTCCAAAAGACATGCAATACATCTCTGTTTCTAATGGTGAAAATAGCTACACTCTGACTTCTCCTGGAACCCAGTAATGTGAATAGACTTTGCTTGCCAGCTGAACAAAATGAATACTAAAGGATGGTGCATGGAAATGTATTTGCTTCTCAAATCCTATCTGCTCAGAAATTAGAAATGAATGTTAATTAGAACTTGAGTTACATGTTCCCAGTAGTCAACAGTGATGTTCTGAACTGTATGTATAAATAGCCTACCGTCGTCTGTAACACAATGCAACTATGAAGATGAAAAACCAAACTAATTAACCTTCATAATCTTCCATCTGCAGCAAAATCTCTTTCAAAATCTTCCAAAAACAACAAAATCATATCTTTGAAAAAATTCTATTTTGATGATATTGCACTGTTAATGGCACAGTATGGCTGGACTATAAAGCTTTGCTTTGTGTAAATGGCAAAGTACTGCTTATAATGCTACCTATGTCTGTATTACATAATAGATGTTGTTGTTGTTGAGTTTAATGCCATTGTTCAGCACACAATAGGCTATACTTGGCAGCCAGTGGACGAAAAACCGGGGAAGCCCCAAAAACAACTACCGACCCATGAGAAGCTACTGGCAAGCTTTCTCACTTACCCACATTGGCTTAATCCGAGATTCAAACCCACGCAGACAGGTGAGATGGCAGTGATACGTAATGGAGAGCGCTTTAGACCACTCGGCCACTTGGGGACCCCATAATATGCAATAATAGTGTTGATAATGCTAACCTAAATGTAAAAGCAGATCACTGTAGCATCAAATTTAGGTGACATGACTTGTTTTGATTGAAGAGTGACATAATTCTCATCAAGCATTCATAGTTACACGACTCATCCCATGAACTTACCTTTTCAAAATCAATAGATGTCCCCAAGCATAATATATCCACAATATTCAGTAAAGGAAGATGGCATGGAAACAAAAATTGTTGAAGGATGGACAAGCTATGCCTTCCAGTAGGAAATATGAAAATCTATGGGCTTATTACAAGATGATAGCTGGTAATGTAAGAATTTATCTCCCTTACAGTTAGAGAATAATGGCTTATTGTTTTGTAAATTTCACAACTTTCTGCCAATATTATTTTGATGCATTCTCCTTCAGCACTATATGTAATTTGTTATTTCTTAATTAAAAAACTCTTCCATAATCAGATCACTCAAATTATGAAGAATCATTGCTATACTGATGTCTCTATAATATCCTGATGTATCTGAACCAAAGCAACTGTACATCCTTATAGTCTACACTGTACATCCTTAGTCTTCAATGTACATCCTTAGTCTACACTGTACATCCTTAGTCTACAATGTACATCCTTATAGTCTACACTAAAGCAAACATATCCTAACCAAAGCAACTGTACATCCTTATAGTCTAAACTGTACATCCTTATAGTCTACACTGTACATCCTTATATTCTACACTAATGCATACATATCTTACCCAAAGCAACTGTACATCCTTATAGTCTACACTGTACATCCTTATAGTCTACACTGTACATCCTTAGTCTTCAATGTACATCCTTAGTCTACAATGTACATCCTTAGTCTACAATGCACATCCTTATAGTCTACACTAAAGCAAACATATCCTAACCAAAGCAACTGTACATCCTTATAGTCTAAACTGTACATCCTTATAGTCTACACTGTACATCCTTATATTCTACACTAATGCATACATATCTTACCCAAAGCAACTGTACATCCTTATAGTCTACACTGTACATCCTTAGTCTTCAATGTACATCCTTAGTCTACAATGTACATCCTTAGTCTACAATGCACATCCTTATAGTCTACACTAAAGCAAACATATCCTAACCAAAGCAACTGTACATCCTTATAGTCTAAACTGTACATCCTTATAGTCTACACTGTACATCCTTATATTCTACACTAATGCATACATATCTTACCCAAAGCAACTGTACATCCTTATAGTCTACACTGTACATCCTTATAGTCTACAATGTACATCCTTATATTCTACACTAATGCATACATATCTTACCCAAAGCAACTGTACATCCTTATAGTCTAAACTGTACATCCTTATAGTCTACACTGTACATCCTTATATTCTACACTAATGCATACATATCTTAACCAAAGCAACTGTACATCCTTATAGTCTACAATGTACATCCTTATAGTCTAAACTAAAGCATACATATCCTAACCAAGGCAACTGTACATCCTTACAGTCTAAACTGTATGTCCTTATAGTCTACACTGTACATCCTTATAGTCTACACATTTTAGGTAACAGTAAGATGGCTGTGTTTCTCTGTTGGTCATAAATGTTGCCTGATGGAAACTTATCTTAGAATATTCTGTTTTAGAGCTGCACAGGATCAAGATTTCAGAAATTTACATGATTGCCTTAAAAGAGCAGCCCACAATTCTTCTGAAAGTGGCCACCTTTAGAATGTGTAGATACCATTAATTACAGGCAATTTGTTCCCTTCTTTCTTTGCTTTCTGTCAGACCGCAATATTAATAATATATTAATAACTTTAATTATCCACATATTCAGCTCAGCCTAAACTGTAGCAACAAACACGGTTTTATTTATCCAGTTTCATGAGTAGCAGACATAAAAAATATTTTCAAAATATGACTTTCCATTCAGAAGTAACAAGGACAAGACTTTCAAGATGGCTGCTATGATATGATATCATAAGAAGTGTTCTGGTGAAGTATGACTTTCTTTCAAGTCTAGTTGTGAGAGGCTTTTAAAAATGGCTGCTGTTGTGGCCATGTTGGATGTCAGATGAGCACCATTTTTATTTAGGCTCTTTTAGTGAAAACCCCATGTTTAGACTACCACCCATCACGTGGAGTAGCAATAACAATATATGCAAGATCACTGCCATGGTGGTTATGTTGAAAGCTCCAATGGTACTATTGTCTCTTATCCTAAGTGCAAGCCATGCACACAGTTTGTTAACTATGGATGGTGGACAGCTCAAATTAATGTGCAGATATGAAATTAGTAACATACAGACAGATGGACGGACACCATCATAATACCGTATGGCAGGCCCATAAAAAGTAAAGGCATATTATCATACATGATATATGTAGCAAATACCTGCCAAATCTTTGCAAAAAATATGGGTCAACTCATCAACAACAATGGGCTTATCAGATAAATATAGTATTGCATATAATGCATATCCACTGCAAATGGTATACTGCATATCCATAGTAAATGGTATACTGCATATCCATAGTAAATGGAATACTGCATATCCATAGTAAATGGAATACTGCATATCCATAGTAAATGGTATCCTGCATATCCATAGTAAATGGTATATTGCATATCCATAGTAAATGGTATACTGCATATCCATAGTAAACTGAATCTTGAATATCCATACCAAATGTTTTATTAAGAGATCAGACTGAGAAGGGTAGGTAATCATTTTATTTACAGCTTTTAAAAGGCTCTACAAGACAGTGTTACATTTTGTAAGGCTCACAGATAGCAGGTGTTTTCTATATGATGCATCACTATTATGCCAGCAGATCGGATCCTAAGCAGCCACTTAAGATCAACAGAGAAATGAAAAAAACAGACTGATAAACCATTATAAATCATGCCAGCTGATCTTATTTTAGGCAACCACTTGAAATCAACAAGGGAAGATTTTAGGCAACCACTTAAAATCAACAAGTCAAGGAAAGATTTTAGATGGCTGAACAAATAAAAGTTCAAAATGTTAAAGAATATTGGCAGCTTTTAGTGGATGTGTTACTAAACACAACACTTACTATGTCAATAAATGAATCTGAACATTTGTAAGAGTACCAGTATGAAAGACGATCCACTCTTTTTAGTAAAGATGATAGAGAAATAAAGATCTATAAAGATTATGTGTGTGTGTGCATGTTTGTGTGTGTGTGATTTGGATTTTTAATGTAGCTTTAACAATTTTTCAGTCATATCGCTACGATGTCTGCAGTGACAGTTTATAGTGATGTCTAGCAATGGGGCATCATGCCGCAAACATGTAGCATGATGTCCCACCCAGTCACATTATCCTGACACCAGGCCGACCAGTCCATACACTAACTCTTAATGCTGAGTGCCAAGCAAGGCAACTGTTAGTACCATTTTTGTAAGTCTTTGGTATGACTCGGCTGGGGATCGAACACCTGACCTCCCGCATCCGAGGCAAATGCTCCAACCACTAGGCCACCGTAGCAGTCTAAAAGATTATGTAAAAGAGGACTTACAAATTTTATTTGATAGGATAATGGAAATGAGCAATTAAAGAGCTAAAGAATGGTAAAAGCTGCGTCCTTGATAATCTATTTAATTAATTATGGTATGTTATTTTCAATACTTGTTACATTTCGTCTGATGATACTGTCAGAAATATTCATAAGGTTCCATAAATAATGTATAAAATTGTATCGCACCTTTTGAGTGTCAAAACGATTTTGTATATGGAAACTTGGGAAGGACACCCTTACATATCAATAAATGTTCCCACATTATAAAATACTGAACAAAGCTTATCTACTTTGAAACCGAAAATATGTATCTGTTATATATAACTTAATGTTTGTGTCATAGAAAGTCATCCTGAAAAGAACATGTCCCTTGAAGGGACTGACACACTACTGGCCAAAATAAAAAGGCATTATATGGAATTCGAGATTTCAGCATTATTTTCTTCTTTTTAACTGCTGAGTGATGAATCCTTGTGTAATATTTCTGATCAATAACAAGTTTTCCAAATTTGACATTGTAATAGTCATCTTGGATATGTGATTGGCACCATTTTCATTTAGGGCCAATTAGACCAATAGGATGAATGTGTGTAAAGTTTCATGCTAATAGCTTTAAGAAGGAGCAGCGATTAAAGAAAAATGTGCTAATGGACAACAGCCCAACCCATAAGCTATACTGGTCAACGACTGACAGAGCCAAAATTTGGGCATTATTAAATCTGGACATATTAAACAATCTTGGACTGAAAACATTTGGAATTTGTGATCACATTTTGGCTAAAAGGATTATCTGGATTTGGTATCAATGACAAAATTTAGAAAATGCCTTTCAAAAATAGGAATGTCAGCCCATACTTTAAACATCGAATCAGGAAGATATGCATATCTAGTACATGTATTACTTTAAAGTACCTCAACATGAAAGTGGCAATGTAGTGCCAATAAAAAGTATAATTAAAAAAAATGTAAAAAGATGGAATAAACCATGAAGTACATAACTGGATCAAAGGACTTGCAATGTGCTAGAAGATGAGTGTCACTTTGTATTTGAATGCCAGTGTTATTTGCCTCCAAGCAAAGTACTGTATATAAAATCTTATTTTTTAAAAAGGCACAGTGAGTTGAAATTGATTAAATTGCTATGTCACATCAAATCAACTGAGGTTAGAAATCTGGGAAATTATATCAAAGGAGCACTAATTGAATGTGAAAATAGGATGCATGCTACTTAATTAAAATGGCATAAGATTACATGATTTTCAATTATTATTACTATTATTCTGTTCTCACGTTTACTATTACTTTCATCTTATCTCCAGTTAATTATTTACTGCATGCGTTATGATCTATTATAATAATAATAATAATGACCTTATTTAAAGAAGGTAACACAATTAGCTAAGAACTAATCTACCTTGAGGCCCTCATACAAAGGAATTTATTTATTTTAGCTGCATCTCTGAAGCCACTGGATATATTGGGTTTGGAAGGAAATAGAGTGGGCATTTCTACTCTCAACTGGAGTACTATTCCAGAGCAAAGTTCCAGAGTATTGGAAACTTTTTTTTAAATAACTCCTTTTTTGGTACTGTTTGGTAGACAGGGATCACAGATAGGGAGTATTACCAGGCAGCCTATACTGGAATAGTGATTGTAAATATCCAGAAGCACTATTATGGGACATCCTGTACATTAATTTGGCTTTTCTCAAACAGATTCAGTCTTTAACAGGTAATATTTTTAAATTACCAGCTAAATTTTCCTTGCTTTCTTTCTGGATTGATATTAGCCCAAATGTTCTTTTTTGAAGCTGTGCCAGCTTTGCTATGTTTTATCATTTGAATTACCCCATACTGTATTACAGTAGTCTAAATAGGGTTGTATGTAACTGTTATAAAATAGTTTCCTGTGCCTTTCAGGGAGAAAATGTCTTATCCTACTGAGAAGCCATAAACTTGAATTTACTTTTTTACTGATATGTTTGATATGTTCAGTCCATGAAAGATTATTATCTACCAAAACACCAAGTAGTCTATCATGACAGACCATTTGCAAATTTTTGTCCTTCCATGTCAGACATAGTTCATCACTATCAAAATCTGTCCTTCTTTGCCATGTTGAAATAAGTAATATTTTAGTTTTACCAGTATTTACCACCATGCCATTGCATGTGCACCAGTTTTCCAGTTTGTTTAGGGCATTCTGTAAAGAAATTTCAAGTTCATACTTTGTGTTTTGAAGTCTGACAAAGTTGTGTCATCTGTATAGAGATCTGGAGATGATATTGAGTCTCTTAGTAAAAGTGGGAGGTCATTAATAAATAAAATGAATAGTAATGGACCTAGAATTGAGCCTTGTGGTACTCCATATCTAATTCTTCCAGGTTCAGACAGAACATTATTTATGTAAACATGTTGTGTTCTCTCACTTAAGTAAGAAGTAAACCATCTAACTGATCTTTCATCACACTGGTAGATTTTTAGTTTCTTTAAAAGGATTTCATGATCCACCATGTCAAAAGCTTTCCTGAAATCTACAAATACAGATCCTATTATTCTACCTTGGTTAAGTACTTGAAGTCATTTATAAGTTATGTACATCAAGGCAGTCTCACATGAATATTTCTCTCCAAAGCCTGATTGATTAGGGTGTAACAGCAAGTGTTTGGTTAAATATGACATGAATGAGTCATGGACATGTTTTTCAATCAATTTTGACAAGTCTGGTAGTATTGAGATTGGTCGGTAGTTATCAGCATCATCCTTAGAACCAGATTTATGAATAGGAGTTACTTTTGTAGTTTTCCATATTTTGGGGACAGATGAGGTTGCAATACTTAAATTAATTATGAATGTTATGCTATCTACAATAGCAGAGGCAGAAGATTTAATGAGTAGTGGACCAATCTGATCAAGTCCTGTAGCTTTCTTGGTATCAAGTTCACAGAGACATTCTTTAACAAAGATTTTTTATACTGGTGGGATAGAGAAACATGCCTCCGTAGAGATTTTGCTGCTGCAGAACTTTTTCAGTTCATTAAAGTTGTTTCCTATCACTGGTTCTTTTCATTTTGTGGTAATGTTGGTGAAAAAAATCATTGAAAACATTTGCAATGTCAGTGTCATCAGTTACTATGGTGTCATTTAAGTGATTGAATTTTATTTGTCTGACTTTTGTGTGTTCCTCCAGTAAGTTCATTGAAGACTTTCCAAATGGAGTTTGTGGTGCTCTTTTTGTTTTCAAGCAATGATTGATAATACATCATATCATATTCTATCTATCATATTACAAGTATAATATTCATATGATACAACTAAGAAAACCATTTTGAATACTCCTTATATACTGGTGACACGTTCTGGATCTTCTCCTAAAGAGCTAATATTTATGTTGCCACATGTGCATAGGTCTAGAACTACTTCTTGAGATCAACAATGAAATGAACAGCAAAAACACTGGTCAACCACCACCTAGTATGTGACCACTGTTCACAACTGAGTTACTGTACTGGTAAATATAGCATCTCTTACTTTCTCCTGTACTGGTAAATACAGCATCTCTTACTCTCTCCTGACCTTGACTGCCAGCACTTAATGATTAATGATGTCCCTCTTGGATGAAAAACCCAAGCAGAAACTGAATAACTTGTTTGAATTAAATCTGAATATCAATAAAGGTCAATGATATCATCTGGCAGAAACAAAACACATGTTGTACCACCCTACATTAATCACTTAATGCTGATGGTTTCTTAGATATTATGAATTTTGTTTAGCTCCAATGTCAGACCATGAACCCATTAAAGATTTTACAAAACTCTGCATAATATTTTGTATTTTCTACTTGATGAACCCCACAGTAAGGATAATACATCATCTATCTTTCTTATACAGTGAAGAATTCTCTTTTTACACATGCCTAATACAGTCAGTTCACTTTTCAGCAATCTAGTGCAGAAAGATTTAAAGGACTGAGGCAATTTACAATACAAAATGTATTGTTATTTACCATGTAACATTATAGAGACTAGTACTGAAAAAAACTACAGTGCTAAATTTATGTACCTCATATTTTTTGTTTTAAAAAAGTCTCTAATATTCTTAAAAGCTCTGTGAAAATGTTGTTGCCATGACCTTGATGTTGTTCCTTGAATCACTTGGGGTTCTGTCTCTTTGTGGGTAAATTAGTGTGTGTGTGTGTGTGTGTGTTCACAATGATGGCAATCTACTGTATCACAGGCCTACATACAGCCTTGGTAATGCAATGGTTTACCTACATACAGCCTTGGTAATGCAATGGTTTATTTATATACAGCCTTGGTAATGCAATGGTTTACCTATATACAGCCTTGGTAATGCAATGGTTGACTTGTATACAGCCTTTGTAATGCATTGTCTGGCCTATATATAGCCTTTGTAATGCATTGGTGGACCTATATACAGCCTTTGTAATGCATTTATGAACCTATATACAGCCTTTGTAATGCATTGGTGGACCTTTATATAGCCTTGGCAGACCTGCCAACCCTGACGAATCCATCTCAGCAAGGCAGTTTTGTCTGTAAGATTGACCAGTTTTCAGTAAGGTGTAACAAAATATCAATAACTAATACTGTAAAGCTGGAAAACATAATTAAAAGTTTGACGCATCGATGATAAACATTACGTAAAACTGAAAAGTTTGTAAAGTATGCATATACTTTATTTACCACAAGCACAGTTGCACGAACTCTAGTTCCAAATCCTATGCAGCTGAATGGCTTGTTGGTATCTCTCAACATGACATAATTCTTGAAAATTCTTTTCCATTTCACCTGACGATGGCAATCATATCTCCTGCCATGAGACATACTCAAATTGACATGTGATGACCAATAAATGCAATTGTGTAATTTCCAGCTGTTATTCACAAGAATCTGAATACTGCTTTTATTCTTCTGTGTTGATTATTAACACTTTTCTAGAAGCTTATTTTCCCTTTCGTCTTTAACATGCATTGTTTTCTGGACACCATTTTAAAAAATTCTATAATCAACAGTCTGATCACGCAGACAAGTCACATGAACAAGTAAGTCCAGTTTAAAGCATCTATCGTGCTGCTGTAAACTTAGTCTGGTTCCCAACCTAATTCTAAGCTAAAACCCAGATCCAAATAAAACACAGATGAACCTATTACCTGGAATTTTGGACAATGGTCATTTTCCCATAGATTTTGCTAGTATGCCATAAGTTTGCATTTTAAGGGTATTTTTCGTAAGACTTGTGGCAAAAGTTAGCAGGTCTTCCTTTGTGAAGCACTGACTCTTTAAAGATGTTATTAAGATAGTTTTACTAAGAATGCAGTAAACAACAGTAATATGGCCTCAAGGTACAGCTTGCTTAATTGTATCAGGGTTTATGTGAGTGGATGTGATAAATGAACTCAGATGTAGTGTCCCATCACAATGGTGATCTCTCTTGAGAGAGCAAGAAACACGATAAATGCAAAATCTAATGTTGGTGGTGCCACACCATCTCACTGACCTGCCCATGAAGTAAAAGTCAATATAATCAATTTGAAGAAAGAAAAGCTGTCACTTAAATCTTGGCTGGAAAACTCAAGCTGGAAAACATTTCTTAGGTAAATTCAAGCCATAAAAATTGAAAATAATCAAACAGTTGTTGACCTGAATACCAAAAATGGTTCAACATCACCGATGCATCAACAAATAATGACATTTTCTATGGCAATAGTATATCATGATGCAAACTCCAAGTATAAATACAGGATGATAGAATGAAACATGAACTAAATGATATAATTATCTAAAAATGAAATTTTCTTGTTATCTATCAATTCCTTCAAAGGAATAAAAAAGGCCACCTAAATCAAGACTAATGGTCTACTTCTATAACACCTACATGTACAATATTTAAGACTTCATTACAACTGCTCTCTTTTCACATTCAAGTTAACACAGTATTTCAGTCAATCTATTAATCATCTAGAGGGTTGAACGTTTTTGTAATACTTTGTGGATTTTTTGTGTATTCTGATAAATATTTTTTCCCACCCGACGATTGTTTGCATTTGTACTCTTACCCAACAGAATAATAATTAATCCAATTCTCCTTAACGTGTCTCTAATCATTTCAGAGTATACGAAAAAATGTTCAGTGAACACATAAAAAGAAAATAATGGACAGAAAACATAAAAACTTTGTTTTGTTTTTCCTGTAAACTGACCATTGTTCTAATATATTTCTTGATACAAGTGATGTTTTGCAAACATGGACTAACTTGTATATTTTACTACAATCTTATTATGAATGTTGATACTATCGTGATACATATCACAATAAAGACAACTGTCGCAATACAGCATTGCTGTTGATCCCCAACTCTATTCAAAACCCCAAAAGACAATGTATTCACATTATAATTTTCTGCCCTAGATTTCAAGGGCTGTCTTGTACTATTTTTCAGGCATACATGTGTCTATATGCCAGGACAGTTATGCTTTGTTTGGCTGAGGAAGTTTGGTTGATGATAAGTGTATCTCTCTAAAATTTGCTTGGTTTGACCTTAACAGAAGAACTTTTGTTGGAAGACCAAAGTTTGAAGAATGCAACTATTAAAGGGGCCATAACTCTAAAATGATAATGTGAAATGCTGAAATGCAATGTCCCATAGTAACAGGTGAAATTTAATGTGGAACAGGTGAAATTTAAGTCATTCATTATCCGACTGTAATCTTGCATGCCAAATTTAGTTGAAATCAAAGTTTAGTAATGTTATGCTGTGGAAACCAAAGGCAACAGGTTTAATTTATTAATGGGTCATAACTCTTGCAAACAAGACCAAATCCATTAAAGGCATATACAAGTCAATGTGACAATGTTCATACTAAACTGCATCAGAATATATGCTGAATTGTTCTTGAGCTACACCAGTTAGCAACATGCCATCCTGAGCCATGCAATAACCTACTGCAGTGGAAATGCAATGTTGATTAAAAAGGGCAAAACCTCTCATCAAAACTGGAGCCCCCATAATGAAACTTTTCATAGGCACATATGTGTAATGCACAATTCACCTACTTAATGGCACCCAAGTGTTATAAGAGTTGCTGAGCTACAATATGTACTTGCTCATAAGACAAATCCAACTGCAAACTGCAAAGACCCAGATCTCCATTGAAAAAAGGATCTGGCAGATTTGGGTCTGTGCAGTTTGTCACAAGTAATCAATAGAACAAACAATAAAGACCATGATCTTCAGGCACATTATGTTATGGCACATCTGGATCTTTGTTGGTTGAAGTTTGACTCAACTTATATGCGAGTACATAAGGTATGCTAGTTACAAGAAATGTGAATGGATGGGCTTCAGGATGGATGAGGAAACAAACAGAAAAAGCACTGACTATACGACTCCAGCATCTTGAAACACAATCGTAAAAATTTCAAGTCGATGACTTTTTGTTGATTTGTGACAAGAAAATCATACATGTATTGATATCAACATACATGCCAACTCTGAAAGAGGTATAAGCATATATATGTATTATTTGCCATAATCATAGGACACTATGAAGAAAAGTACATTTATTTTTCTACTACCTTCAATATGATGTAGACTAGTTCCATAATACAAACAACAAGTGCGGGTCATGCTAAGCATGGATCTAAATAGGGCCCCAGGTGCAGGCCACACACAGCATGGATCCAGACATGGCCCCAGGTGCAGGCCAAACTTAAGCATGGATCAAGACATGGCCCCAGGTGCAGGCCACACACATCATGGATCCAGACATGGTCCCAGGTGCAGGCCACACACAGCATGGATCCAGACATGGTCCCAGGTGCAGGCCATGCTAAGCATGGATCCAGACATGGTCCCAGGTGCAGGCCACACACATCATGGATCCAGACTTGGCCCCAGGTACAGGCCACACACAGCATGGATCCAGACATGGCCCCAGGTACAGGCCACACACAGCATGGATCCAGAAATGGCCCCAGATGCAGGCCATGCTAAGCATGGATCCAGACACGGCCCCAGATGCAGGCCATGCTAAGCATGGATCCAGACATGGCCCCAGGTGCAGGCCACACACATCGTGGATCCAGACACGGCCCCAGATGCAGGCCATGCTAAGCATGGATCCAGACACGGCCCCAGGTGCAGGCCATGCTAAGCATGGAAACAAACTTGGAATAATGTGCTGGTCACACTAAACATCAAAACAGGCTAGACATCATCTCACCAAAATATGTTGACTTTTAACATTAAATTTCAAACATGTGACTGGCCAAACTTCATCTAATCAGATTACTGGATCTCAAGCTAAAGTCCTAGAACAAAACTCATGAAAACGAGGCTTAATACTCCCTACCCTCAGGACAACACGATGTTGTGACAGGCTGTTGGATGCTATAACATCAAGAATATGAACGGCTTATCCAAGACATTACTTTCTACAACAGCTGAAGCAGGAGTAGATATGGATGTTGCAACTGTCAGGTTACTACCAAGAAAAAGCATGATTAATGTTGGAGGTTATCTCCAATGGATGCCTTATTATGTCTCTTGTATCAAATGAAACCTCCCAAAATGCATTAGATAACAGGGTTTGTGTGAACTAGATCATTTATATCAGCGAACATTTTTTCTCTCACTTTGTGTGTTAGTACAGATATTACCTGAACTCTGTAAATGAAGCAGAATATAGACAAGGACCTCTTTTCTGTTTTACGTAGACCACTGCTTCCTTGCTCTGAATGCTAATTTTATCTTGTACAAAAAAACAAGTGATTTCCAATAGAATTTATTCAAATAACCAAAGTTCCTTGCAGAAATAAAATATATATTTATATTTACACCTTTAAGGATACACTGTGACTGGTAATATCCATTCCTTTCATGTTCATGTGTGTGCCCATCCATGTACGTGTCAATGCATGTTTGTGTGCATGTTTATCCATCTGTCGCTAATTTACATTATAATCTGAATTTCCATCCATTCATGTTCATAGGTTTATCCATGTCCATGCATGTTTGTGTGCATGTTTATCCATCCATTGCTAATTTACGTTATAACCTGAATTTCCATCCATTCATGTTCATAGGTTTATCCATGTCCATGCATGTTTGTGTACATGTTTATCCATCCACTGCTAATTTACGTTATAACCTGAATTTCCATCCATCCATGTTCATAGGTGCATCCATGTTCATAGGTGTATCGTAGCCATGTTCATGTGTAAATGCATGTTCATAGATGAATCCATATTCATGCACTTGTACATCCATCTTCCTTGAAGTTATCTTGTAATCTGATCTCATTCAACACTGACTGAGGAAGACGATCATATTTACAATGTAATATATTATAATAATTGAGGACGAGTAGACGAAAATAAAAGTTCCAAATCCTTAATGCATCCCTCTGTGTGTGTGTGTGTTTATCTTGATATTCACAATAACTCAGTAATTACAATAATAATCACAGAATGTCACAGACTTGCCTGCCCTGAGGAAATAGTCATTGGACTCAGCAAGCAACAAATAATGAATATATCTACCCAGTACAAGATCAGTAATTACAATAATAATCAGAGAATGTCACAGACTTGCCTGCCCTGAGGAAATAGTCATTGGACTCAGCAAGCAACAAATAATGAATATATTATCTAATCAGTACAAGATCAGTTATAAAATGGCTATGATACAAACTTTCTTTTGACACTACCAGTACCATCAATAATCCAAATACTCAAGCCACTTAACAATGAACAAATCCAAACTAATAATCAAAACTGACCTTTGCTCCCAGTGAAAAAATGGCCCACTGACAACAGTACCATTGGTAATCCAAACAACCACTACTCAGAACTTTGCTCCCTGCAAACTAATGGTCTAATGACTACCAGTACCATCAGTAATCTAAGTAAATAACAAAAACATTCATTTTTGCTCCAAGTAAACTAATGTCTTACTGGTCATAATACCACCAGTAATCAAAACTGATAATCAAAACTTGGACCTTTACTCCCAATGAACAAATGGCCTACTGACTACTGGCATTACCAACCAGCAGTCCAAATTACATGTAATACTTAAAACTTTATAATTGCTTCCAGTCAACAAATGGCCTACTGACTATTGGCATTACCAACCAGTAGTCCAAATTGCATGTAATACTTAAAACTTTATAATTGCTCCCAGTCAACAAATGGCCTACTGACTACCAGCATTACCAACAAGTAGTCCAAACTACATGTAATACTTAAAACTTTATAATTGCTTCCAGTCAACAAATGGCTTACTTACTACCGGCATTACCAACCAGTAGTCCGAACTACATGTAATACTTAAAACTTTATATTTGTTCCTAGTCAACAAATGTCCTACTGATTACCAGCATTACCAACCAGTAGTCCAAACCACAATACTTAAAACTTTATAATTGCTTCCAGTCAACAAATGAACCTGTCTCTATGGACTTAGTACATACAATCGTGATGAAGAGGGTTGTTGTTGTTGTTGTTCAAGGGTTTAACGCCATTTTTCAGCACAATAAAGGCTATACATGGCTGCCAGTATAACTGGTGGAGGAAAAAACCATGGAAAACCAAGGGAAGAACCACTAACCCACGAGAAGCTACTGGCAAGCTTTCCCTTGTACTCACGCTAGCTGAGCCTTGGACTCGAACCCGCACAGACAGAGGTGAGATGGCAGTGATCCAGAACAGTGAGCGCTTTAGACCACTCTGCCACTTGGGGCCCTCTGAAGAAGAGTGAACCATACATCAATGCTGCTTGAGTGCTTAAAACCAGTATTGCCGTCACTAACTGATGTTATTAATACCTCTCTCTCATCCGGTGAACTCCCATAATTTTTCAGAACTGCCATTGAAAAGCCTCTGCTGAAGAAACCAACACTCAACCATAACGATTTAAAAACTCCCACCAAGTTTCTAATCTCCCATTCATATAAAAATCTTAGAAAAGGTTTTTCTATCCCAGCTTGTATCTCATCTTATTTCGAACAGTCTTTTTTAGCAATGTACAATCGGCATTTTGCCCTTGCCACAGTAATGAAACTACTCATCAAAAAGTAGTTAATGACATTCTCTCTGCTTTGGATAGCAGAAAGATTCCAGTCCTCACCCTCCTTGATTTGTCTGCAGCATCTGACACAATAGACCATGATATATTACTTCACCGTCTCCAACACATATTTGGCATTCATGATACAGCCTTACTGTGGTCCAAGTCCTACTTGGTCAACAGGACACATATTATTGTGTCTGCAAATGGAATACACTCCAGCCCAGTTAATCTATGTTGTGGTGTTCCAAAGGGGTCTGTTCTTGGACCTGTTCTCTTTATTCTATAAACTCAGCCTATCTCAAGTGTCATAGATCATTATCCAGTGTCTCAAAAAATGTATGCTGATGGGTGTAGAGAGGTGCATTTCTGATGTGAATCATGGATGACATGTAACAAGCTGCAGATGAAAGATGATAAAACTGAGGCCATTCTGATCACAACACAAAGACTTTCCCAGTCATGTCCTTTACCTCAAACAATAAATACCAGTAACACCAACATTAAATTCACACAGTCAGTAAGAATCCTAGGTGTCACTCTGGACAGTACTCTCATGTTGCACCAACATGTCATGAACACATGCAAGGCTGCATATCTTGAGCTGAGACGTATCGGCTTAATTCGCAAATATCTTCCATTTGATGTCATTAAAACACTTGTGTGTTCATTAGTACTTTCAAGACTGGACTATTGTAACAAAATTCTGTCTGGTTCATCTCAATATCTACTTCAAAAACTTCAAAAAGTTAAAAACACAGCTGCTCGGATCATATTTAGAGTACCACGATCAGAGCACACCTCCCCGCTGTTCTGAACCCTACAATGGCTATCCATTCAATTCAGAATCAAAACACAAAATTTGTTCTCTGTGCTACTTTTCACTGAAATACTCCAGTCCAACATACCTATCCAACCTCACCCATGTGTACACACCAGCAAGATACTTATGCTCCTTGTCGGACAATAGTATACTCATTATTCCCACTATGAAAATGAATTCATATGGACAATGTTCTTTTGCATACCAGGGCCCAGCAACGTGGAATGAATTGCCCACTGAACTTAGACACAAAGACATTCAAGAGTGCTCTTAAAACTCACTTATTTCGACTGCAAGAACAAACTTAAAGGCCTAATAATATTCCCTACCTTAAATATTTTCAGCATGTTTTCTATGTTTTTTATTTTCATGGTTTTTGTTTTTTTTGTAATAATATTATTATATGTTTTTTTATGTTAAAGGTGTTGTCTAATGTTGTAAAGCACTTAGTGCTTCTAAAGATTAGGCATTATACAAAGTCCTCATTATTAGTATTTAACAGTGGCACATATACTAATATTGATGATAAAACCATCAGAAAAGTGAGCTGTATCTGCTAGTACTAGTGAGACCAAAAGCAATATCTACTGAAAATGTCAGGAGAGGTCCTAATAACAAATATGCAGCCAAAACATGAAGAAAAATCTCAATAAAGAACATTCCCCCCAAAAAATCTGAAATACCAACACCTCTCCCGGATTGTGACAGAATCCCCCCCTACCCCCATTGGTCTTACTGTTAAAGCCCTGCCTATTATACATGTACAAACCTTCTGGATTTCCTTCTTGGATTGTGATGGAATCTCCTCCCTGTTGGGCATAATGTTCTAGTCCAGCCAACTGCATGATATGGGACAAGCCATTCTCCGTCACCATGGTACCTAGGCGGTTCTTCTCACGGCTAAACAGCCGCAATGCCTGCAGGCAAAGACAGTGGCACTGTGAAGAGGATGCTGTCTGAAGTCGCTGTAACAATGCATCTACCAATTTCTGAAGACAGAAAAAAGAAAAACAAGATGACCAAGTGAACCTGATATCTCTTACCTAGGTAACTGACATGTTGGCTTGTGAATGCACATTCACTTGTATATAAAAACTGAAGAAAAAAATATGTATGTAGTAGAGGGGTACAAAAATATGTATGTAGTAGAGGGGTACAAAAATATGTATGTAGTAGAGGGGTACAAAAATATATATGTAGTAGAGGGGTACAAAAATATGTATGTAGTAGAGGGGTACAAAAATATATATGTAGTAGAGGGGTACAAAAATATGTATGTAGTAGAGGGGTACAAAAATATATATGTAGTAGAGGGGTACAAAAATATGTATGTAGTAGAGGGGTACAAAAATATGTATGTAGTAGAGGGGTACAAAAATATGTATGTAGTAGAGGGGTACAAAAATATGTATGTAGTAGAGGGGTATAAAAATATGTATGTAGTAGAGGGGTACAAAAATATACATGTAGTAGAGGGGTACAAAAATATGTATGTAGTAGAGGGGTACAAAAATATGTATGTAGTAGAGGGGTACAAAAATATGTAGCAAGCAGAAGGGTACAGAAATGTGTATGTAGTAGAGGGGTACAAAATATGTATGTAGTAGAGGGGTACAAAAATATATATGTAGTAGAGGGGTACAAAAATATGTATGTAGTAGAGGGGTACAAAAATATGTATGTAGTAGAGGGGTACAAAAATATGTATGTAGTAGAGGGGTATAAAAATATGTAGCAAGCAGAAGGGTACAGAAATGTGTATGTAGTAGAGGGGTACAAAATATGTATGTAGTAGAGGGGTTCAAAATATATATGTAGTAGAGGGGTACAAAAATATATATGTAGTAGAGGGGTACAAAAATATGTATGTAGTAGAGGGGTACAAAATATGTATATAGTAGAGGGGTAAAAAATATGTATGTAGTAGAGGGGTACAAAAATATGTATGTAGCAGAAGGGTACAAAAATATGTATGTAGTAGAGGGGTACAAAAATATGTATGTAGTAGAGGGGTACAAAAATATGTATGTAGTAGAGGGGTATAAAAATATGTATGTAGTAGAGGGGTATAAAAATATGTATGTAGTAGAGGGGTACAAAAATATATATGTAGTAGAGGGGTACAAAAATATGTATGTAGTAGAGGGGTACAAAAATATGTATGTAGTAGAGGGGTACAAAAATATGTAGCAAGCAGAAGGGTACAGAAATGTGTATGTAGTAGAGGGGTACAAAATATGTATGTAGTAGAGGGGTACAAAAATATATATGTAGTAGAGGGGTACAAAAATATGTATATAGTAGAGGGGTACAAAAATATATATGTAGTAGACGGGTACAAAATATGTATGTAGTAGAGGGGTACAAAAATATGTATGTAGTAGAGGGGTACAAAAATATGTAGCAAGCAGAAGGGTACAGAAATGTGTATGTAGTAGAGGGGTACAAAAATATATATGTAGTAGAGGGGTATAAAAATATGTAGCAAGCAGAAGGGTACACAAATATGTATGTAGTAGAGGGGTAAAAAAATATATTTGTAGTAGAGGGGTACAAAATATGTATGTAGTAGAGGGGTAAAAAAATATATTTGTAGTAGAGGGGTACAAAATATGTATGTAGTAGAGGGGTACAAAAATGTATGTAGTAGAGGGGTACAAAAATATGTTTGTAGTAGAGGGGTATAAAAATATGTAGCAAGCAGAAGGGTACAAAAATATATATGTAGTAGAGGGGTACAAAAATATGTATGTAGTAGAGGGGTACAAAAATATATATGTAGTAGAGGGGTAAAAAAATATATTTGTAGTAGAGGCGTACAAAATATGTATGTAGTACAGGGGTACAAAAATATGTATGTAGTAGAGGGGTACAAAAATATGTATGTAGTAGAGGGGTACAAAAATATGTTTATGTGCAGTAGCATTTTATGGCACATCAACACAATAGGGGCTATACGCTGTCAAGTAAAAGAAAAGCTCAAAATAATATAAAAATAGACTTCACAAACTTTTTGTCAACAAACCCTTCCAAGTAAATGCAATCATGAAGTACAAGATAAAATATAAAAAAGCAGAGATGATAAAAGTCTGTAAAATGTATACAACATATGATAAAGGAAACATGTAAATGACCACCAAAGCATATGGTCAAAACAGATTATCCAATCCATGTTTTCTCAAACCCTTCCAAGTAAATGTAAACATGAAGTACAAGATAAAATATAAATGCAGAGGTATTACAATTCTGTAATATATATATATATATATATATATATATATATATATATATATATATATATATATATATATATATTATATGTAACACATACAAAATCAATAACTCATAGTCAAAATCAGTTATACCATCCACATTCCCTCATGAAGTCCAAGATTTTCTCAGGATATACATCATCATACAGTTTTGTCATGCAATTCATGTCAAAATACTCGTGTCACAGGGTGGAAGTCGGTACCCTCAACAACAGAGAAAGAAAAGCTTGGAGCACATAGTTTCTCGCTGCGGACTCTATTGATGCTGGTGTGATTTTTCTTCTTTCCATAACTATGTACATAGAAGCACTTTCTCATCATAAAACAGACAAGTTATTTACACAATCAGCACTGTCCCATTGAACTCTCCCAGCTCCTTGAGATTTGACCCTAATTTATAAATTGTAAATTGTTCATAGCCCTACCCTTCAAGTATAACCACTTATCTGGCATTACAAGGGGAGTTAATCTGTGTAATCTGAATGTACTCCTGGGTCTGTCCTTAGGCTTACCGCCAAGGACAAGCTTGGACTCTAAACTGAGAAATCTTTAAGATTTGCAATCATTGAGCTGCAGTGTCTCAGTGATTATGGCATTATGGGTTATTATATTTTTCAAATTAAAAGCTAAAAAAAACCATTTAATATGTGTAAATAATCATGCTAAACATATTAAATGCCCTTGTTACTTGTTGTTAATTTGTATTGTATGCTTCAGCTTTGTCCGTAACTGAGGTAAGAGTTTGAGCTCACCTGACTAATACCATTTTTTATATAAAAGAATATGTTTACTTGGATTTGAGTTAAGAACCTTGTTTTTTTTCTTGAAAATTCTACCTGATTTTAGACATTTTTTTCAAGTTATAAACAGGCTGTTTACTAATGTTTGCATTCAAGGTCTATTTTTTCTTAAATAAAATTAGGTGGTTTTGGGACAGAACTTTTTACCACTGTCTGCATCATTTTATTGTCTTAGACTTTTATATAAAGTTCTAGACAACAGAATTAGTTCACCCCTCCTTTAAGTTCCGTCTCTGGATTTATTTATTGTTGTGTTAAAATGTAATTTGAGGGAAATCATTTATTTAAAAATTATTCATTGGAATTACAAAGTGATCACTGATATTTTGGACCAAATCACTACTTCAGGATTATTATCAATTCTTTCAAGAACATTCTGGATTTTATCACTGTGATAAATCAAGATCTGGTACATCAGCACAGTCAAAGCTATTGGTACATCAGCACATTCAAAGCTATTGGTACATCAACACATTCAGTATAGTTCCTTTTAAATTTTCCCATGGTAATCTAAGGAAATAAAATGTTTGTTGAATTTTACTAAACTTGTTTGGGTTTTTTTCTGTTACATGTACATGTACTTAGTTTAAGACCATAGAGTTTCAAGACCCCAAAATAATGCACAATACATGTGGTAATGTGTACACAACAAATGCTTCATGTAATATAAGAATCGTAGCAAGTGTCAAACTCGATCAGATTAATCAAACTTATTAAAAATGTTTTAGCAATAATTCTCTGGAAACAAATTTAAAAACTTGGACATGGTATTTACAAGAAATAAGTTATACATAAACCAATCTTTTTCTTGCACATAATATATAAATATAAATGTAATATTTAGGTCCATTTGCTTTAAGGTGTTTTGCCTTGTTGCTTTAGTCACTTTTTGTTGGGCAATGAGTGTAAGTGAATTGCTTAGGGGCACAACATGGCAGCTGACTTGACCTGGTCTGTGAACTGAACCTAGTACTTCTGCAAAGGATTTCAGCACACTATCCACTGAAAGCGACAATCGAGTATTATAAATATAATTAAATTCTCAAATTATTTTCAACTTAAAATGGTGCTTGCTACATTACTATTTTATCTACAGTTTGAATGATAAATTAAGCATTTTAATTCCTAATATGTATTATTTTCTTTGTTTTTAACTTGTTCTATGAAATGTATGCATTTTGTGTGGTTTGGGGGGGTCTGAAAAGGGGAGGAACTACATTATCTGAAAACCTGTAATTCTAAATACAGGTAAAACCCATTATAATGCAATGATTGGAGCAACATCACAATATAAGTGGGATCGTGTTAACAAATTCTCAGAATATGTCAAACTATCTTCATGTTACTTCCTCATGACAATAAACAGTGCTGACTGTATTCAAAGATCTTTTAACTTTTCTGAACTTGAAAGCTTTTCTTTAATTTTGTAAACAAATATAACACTGCAATATGTTTTTGAAAATTTAAGAAGTTAAGGCAACATTAAAACGCAGTACTGGGATTAAAACTCTGCTAGGGATACGAATAATCGACTTTTCCAAGAGCATGTATTTCGGCTGTTAAAAAGAGAGGTCACCGTAAATTAAAAAATGGGAGCCTTGCTGACATCATGTTATAAGCAGAATCACATTATAATGAATCATGTTATAACTGGTTTTACCTGTAGTACTTATCATAAGTTAATTTCCTGGCTTTATTCTAACAACAAAAAATCTGGGTCAGTGGATGCTTACTTTGTTTCAATTCATATGTTGTGAAAATAACCCTATCCTTATCCATATTTGATGGCACATCAGCGCCATTTGTCCAACATTAAAAGGCACCCATGCCAGGATGCTCTGAAACAATGTTGGCCAAATTCCGTTCGGTGGGTTTTTTGAGATTTGAGAGTTGTGTAAATACTTTTCTACTTTCATTAATGGCAGCCATTTTTTTATGGTGGAAAAGTATAACTTGAATAAATCTTACAGACATTCAAGCTATACCTGGGTCACTTTCTGTCAAATTTCATCGAAGTTTGTTATGTATTTAAAAAATCTGTTAGGGTTTTCAATTATAGTAACCAGCAATATTTGATGGCAGTCTGCATTATCGCTATGAACTCAACATCCCTGGTCAAATTCTGACTTTCATGTCAGAATGCTTGTTATCAAACTTGTTCACTTTCTGTTGACTGGTTTTTGACAAAACATTTAAAGTTTCTTCTTTATTTTTGTAGTGGCAGCCATATTATAATGATGTACAAGTATCATATAAATAAATCTAGAAGAGCAGAATGTTTTCTTTCAAACTTGGTCAAATCATGTTATGCAGTTTTTCACAAGATGCCTCATTTACCATTAATAACATTGGCCTGATGTTATAGTAGATCAGAATACTATAATGCTTTCTGCCAAATTTTGTCAAATTCTGTTGAGTGGTGCATAAGAAGCAACCATTAAAAGCTTTTTTTTGTAACAGCAAATATTTTTGATGGCATATTAAGTGCAGGGCATGTGCCAATGATGATGGGCCCAAAAGTCAGTTTTGCTATGTTAGTCACTCTGTTGATGACATCCATGAAGCCAAAAGCTGCCATCTATTATGACTTTACAAATCATTATTTTTCCTACTTGTATGGTTGGTTGGTTGGTTGTTGTAGGGTTTAACGCCATTTCTCAGCACAAGATAGGCTATACATGGCGGCCAGTATAACTGGTGAAGGAAGAACCCTGGTACACCCAGGGAAGAACCACCAAACCACGAGAAGCTACTGGCAGGCTTTCCCACGTACCCACGCTAGCCGAGCCTTGGACTCGAACCCACGCAGACAGAGGTGAGATGGCAGTGATCCGGAACAGTGAGCGCTTTAGACTACTCGGGGCCCCCTCCTACTTGTATGAAACTTTGTGATATCAGCCCTTCTTAAAACATCTTTTGCAGACATTTGTGCAAAAAATGTATGTAATAAATTATTGTGGGTATTATGAAATTGTTCTATGTGCATGTATTTGTGCAGTTACTAATGGCTATACCATGCTACAGAAATTGGAGCTACCATATATACTCGCATATAAGTCCAACTGCAAATGGCACAGACCCAGATCTGCTGTCACATAATATGCTGGCAGATTTGGGTCTGTGCAGTTTGTTAGGAGCAATCAGAAGAACAAACAACACAGACCCTGATTGTCAGGTACATTATGGTACATCTGATCAAGATCCTTACTGTTTGCAGTCTGACTTGTCTTATAAGCAAGTATATATCTTACTTGAATTTCCCATGATGGAATAACAGAAACTAGTCAAGGTTCCAATATATTAATCCATGGAAATTATCAACCAATTCATACATGACCAAGTGGTCAAACCATCATTGTGCACTTGGAAATTACTTGTAGCCTTTGGGTTCCAACTTTTCACCTGTCCACCAACAAATGTTTCCGCACAACTGATAGTGAATGATCTCTATTAATTTAAGCCAGTTCAAATTCTTGTCTGCTCAGATCTGGGTGAGTCAATATTACAAGTCAAAACTTTAAGGGACCAACCATTTAATATTAATCAAAGGTAGCATGACCTGGAATGTTCTTTCCAACAGGCTGTTTCTTTTTTTATTATCTCAAGATCATTTTTTTCAACTAATTTGATGGATAGAATTAGTTCTTTTATTCTACAAATCCGAGAAAGAGAATATTTTTTCAAAACTATTTGGGAGTTGGAAATGTTTTCAACAAAAATCCCTAGCCTCCTTAAAATTAAATGGTCAGTCCCTAGGGCCCCATAACAAGGCCATCAATTATACCTTTACAATATAAATTAAGTGTATAGCATTGCAAAATAAAGTCTCAACCTGATGACTGCATGATGGATAAAGACAGAGTTTTCCCAATGAAGGATCACTTCAAAAAATACCCCAAAATAAATATTCTCTTATACTCACCTCCTTAAGTTCATCCTTTATATCAGGAAATGTAAATACCTGGGCATTCTGAAACAGAAGAAAAATAGTTTTAATAGTTTGAAATAACCCCCCAAAAGAAAAATAAACTTTTTAAAAAATGGTTTTTAATCTAGACCATGATGTATCCAGCAAGAGCACATATTTCTACGTTTCTGTAAAAAAAAAAAACGAAGAGTAAATGTCATTCCTAAATATGTGCATCTAATACTATTATTATCATCATTAAAATTGCAATGAATAAAAATCACAACACAGACAAGTACACTAAATAAGAATAATCTAAAACCATGCATTAATTTTGAGTCCAAAAAAGTATTCATTTTACGATGCAAACATGCTTCTTTACCCTTCATTTCGTAAAACAAGAAACCATACATCAGGCAAATCGTTAAATATTCTTTATGAACAACCATTCCAATTGCTTTCAAATCTCCCTTCATAACAAATCTCTCTTCATAACCATCATCACACTTTTCCTCATTTCTACGACCATTTCCAAAAAAGTCTTTGGAGGGAGTGATTAAAAATTAGTAACAAATTCTCTCTGAAACCAAATACTGCATTCAGGTAGAATCTGGATTCTGCCTGCCATTTTTAAAACAAGTCTGCTTAATGTTAAAAGTATCTTCTTTCATACATTAAGTGACATACAAAGACATTTCATAATTGGTGCAATCACTTAGTGATTCAAGCTTGGTTTATGTACATTTATTTCCAAGTTGGAGTAGGTAATGTAATCAAAGATCTGCAAGCAAATCTGATTTGATGTGATTCTGTATACATGGTTTTACATACATGCAGATTGCAGGAACATGTCTTGAAGACCTGTTTTATTTTCATCTGTTCTGTAAATAGATCAACTGTTTTTATTTTAAAGTTTATATTTAGTTTTTCAACATCTTTCATCACAAACTCGTCATTTATATATCTTGACCTTAGAAAAGCCTCCAATATTTTATAACTATACAAAAAATAAGAAATACTGAATCAGAAACAGAATAATAATGAACATCAAAATGCACACTTAGACCACTATATATATATATATATGTATATGTATATGTATATGTATGTATGTATTGTCCAATAAGAGTACCCAATTTAAAAGATATACCTTGAACTATCTGAGAGTTATGCTCAGAATATTAAAGATGATATTAGATGGAAACCCTAAAACCAATGGCCAAAAACATACAAAATACTGAAACCAAAGAATTGTAAATTCCAAAAGGCCCACATGTACCACGTATTATAAGGGTACAAATATTCTGAATAGTTTATGTTCAAGAAACAAAAGTCAGGATGAGGGAGGGAGGATGACCCACCCCCCAAGAAAACATGAAGAATATTGATAAATTGTGAACTACCTGTCCAATATATGCACCAAGTGTCACAAAGATACCAATCATCAATATTATATTCATCGAGTGTCACAAAGTTACCAATCATCAATATATTCATCGAGTGTCACAAAGTTACCAATCATCAATATATTCATCAATTGTCACAAAGATACCAATCATCAATATATGGACCGCGTGTCACAAAGTTACCAATCATCAATATATGCACCAAGTGTCACAAAGTTACCAATCATCAATATATGCACTGAGTGTCACAAAGTTATCAATCATCAATATATGCACTGAGTGTCACAAAGTTACCAATCATCAATATATGCACTGAGTGTCACAAAGTTACCAATCATCAATATATGCACTGAGTGTCACAAAGTTACCAATCATCAATATACTCACCAAGTGTCACAAAGATACCTAGTTCTATAGAGATATCAAGTAACCTTGAATGGTTTGAGAGCTATGCTCCAGAAATGAAAATGAGTATGGACAGACATAAAGATATACAAACAAATAGTGACAGCTACATTAAACCACATTACAGACTGAGAAAATAAAAAGGATCACTCTACTGAAGTTGGAGGTATTCTTCCATAACAAACTCTGTTTGTTGTTGACATTTGTTTTTCTCAATTTACATACATAAAGATATATAAAGCTGCGAGTTTCAAAGATATTTGCAACCAGATTAGAAAAGTTTTTAATCAGAATTTTCCAAAATAATTTAGATACTTTTTATATAAATATGATATTTATTACATATAGTGTCTCACTTATTTCTTTTAATATTAAATTATATTATTTCACTCCATGCATGACAATAATCCATTACATGATCTCCATTTCAAAGATGAACTTCCCAACTCTCACACTTACGGCATATAAATAAACCATCACTGACACTGCAATCTGAAAACTGTTCAATAAATATTCAACCAAATTGTGTCATTTTTATGTGCAGAACATGATCTCGCCTAACATTACCAATTACACCTTACACATAAAATGATCACAGCAATTTACTGTATAACTGGTGATATGGGTTTCTTCAATAAACCGTTACACTGTGTACCTGTGCATCAAAAGCTAGTAGCTGCACTACATCTCCAATCATATACAGGCCAATAGAACTGCTCCACTCAAAAAAGAAAAGAAGAGGCCCAACTGGGTATAATTTTGTTCATCTCGATTAAATAGCAATTTACTGTTGAACTGGTAATCTGGGTTTCTTCAATAAACCAATACATGTACCTTTAAAGCTGTTGGCTGCACTGCATCTTCAATGATCTATGACCTAAAATTCATGTGTGTGCAGAAATCTTCCACAACCAATCCTTGTGTCCATCAGGCTTTCTTTGGCCTGTATTTACTTTACAGTGCTGTAAAGACCTAATGAAAACTGCCTCAGGCAAAAATCAATCTTTGTAAATTTATTTTACATAAGATATGGTACCTGCCACCCCCATTTTTCAGACAATGGCCAAGCCTAAAATGTAAACATGTTTATAAACACCTTCATAAAGATCGTTGGAGATTTACACCAACTGTTGGTATGGGAATAATTGCAATTTAAGAATCTGTGATCTGCCATGAAGTGTAGCAAAACTTGTCGCAATATATATATATATATATATATATATATATATATATATATATATATATATATATATATATATATATATATATATTTGTATTTTACTTAAACCAAAGCTTGAACTTCAAAGATGTAGATACATGTATTCTATAACTCAGCTCACATTAACATCAATTAATGACAGGGTCCAAGGATGAATCAATCATTGCTGATTATGAAGGTTATTTTGTGGATCTTAATTTTTGTACTCAAATATGTTGGAATTATTCTGCTTCTTTTTTAAGTGAATCAAACAGTCAAACTGAGTCAGTCAAATATGAAATACATCGGATTATTTCAAAATTACAATGCACATTCAGTAGGTTCTTGATTATCACAATAAATTACATGTCACAGGCACTGAACTCCCAGTCATATTTATAATAGTATAGCTATATTTTAGGGTATCCAAATTAAAGGTAACAGGCACTGAACTCCCAGTCATATTTTTAAAAAATTATAGCTATCATTCAGGGTATCTGAATTACATGTCACAGGCACTGAACTTCCCAGTCATATGTTTAAAAATTATAGCTTTATTTCAGGGTATCTGGTGTACAAAGTTATAGGGAAATAATAGGAATTTTATCGGGAAATAAAAATATACCAATTGAATAGCACTTCTTTAAGAACTTCACCACAAAAATTAGCTAACCTGAATAAGATAATGTATTGAACTAACAGTAGTCAACATCTCTTAATCTCCCACTTGTATAAAAACTCCCACTTAAACTGCGTAAGAGCCAACATTCTCAGTATTACCATATATACTCGCGTATAAGCCTGGAAGAAGGAGGGTTGGTTTATACATGGGCCAATGTCTAAATTTGACAGTTTTTAGGTCTGTTTGTTGACTACTCTAATGGCTGTAAATCTTTGGACACGAAACAATGTTTTTTTCGTGCCATAAGATATAGGCATGTAAAAAAAAATAACTTTTGGTTACTCGACAATTATTAAACTGTTATAAAGTACTATGACTGATTTTGTTATTATTTTGCATGTGCATATTTTCTGATTTCTCCAACATGAAATTAAATAAAGGTAAATACAGACTTAATAATTTGCAGGCCAGTTGAGTTTACCTGGGAGACTAGGCTGAAATATAATGTACAGTACTTACACAGTGCAAAGCATGCATAGCGTCACGTAAATCCTTATTTATTCCCAAACATATTACATGCAGATTTTGCTTTATTCATTGTTTTGACCAAATTGCATTCTTCCAGATAACATTTCAGCTAGTCCTTAATACTGTTTCATTTATGTTGAATCACACGCTTACAAATGGAGGTAATATTTTTAAAAAGGTATGCAGATTTAATTGTATAAGGCTTATAACCAGCATAACTTACATAGATCAACTAAGATCAACATCAAACAATTTTAGTTTTGTGTTTTGGCTGAACAAACATCATAACTTTCCACACAATGTAAAGCTTGCTGTTTCGGCATCCCCTATGTTGATAGTTGGCGAATTAGTCTTTCGTTCTGCGACAGCAGTAAAGGCCAGTTAATCATTAAAACTCTGAAACTGGCTTGTGTTAAGAGGGAATTATGACCGGCAAATATACCAGTACATTTATGTGTAATTGCCTTACATTCCACAATATTAGCACGATTATCGTAGTTTTGTATAACGGGGCATAAGGCATACCTATGAACTTTTCCAAAGCCAAGTAAGGAGAATGAATAAAAAAAAATAGAGATTGGGACCTAAAGTCTGAGGTTTTTTTATAGCATTTTTAAAGCCTTTTTTCACTAAATATTGATCAATCTTCCTGGTCCAATATGCATGAAATTCGCAAAAAGACACTGTTTCTCCCTGTGACGCACATGATTTTCCCCCAGGACATGCCCTATTTTCATATTCGGGTCAGCTGTGGTCAAACTGCACAATAGCTAAAGATTAGTCTTAAATAAACAAACAAGAAAGCCAACGCGACTAATTAAAAGTTAATCCTTAACGATGCAACTATTTTGTGAAAACGACTGGACCTCAGTTTTAATTCAAACAAACCATGTTCTACACTATTCTTGCACTAATATGCAAGCACCAGCAATTGATTGGCAAATAAAGGATTCCCAATTTTGTTTAACTAAGGGTACCAAAATATAGCCAGCCTAGACAGTTTCGTATTTTCCCCTCACATATTCAACCATATTCCTTTATTGTCAACTCGTGAAGCATTTGGTATTGTTTACTGTAAAACATGTATTCTGAATTTTTAATTTAGTTTTATGAGGACACATTTGCTGTGTGGTATTTATTTTCATTCTTTCTTTTAATTTAGCGATGGTAATTAACATTGGAATATTCATTATAAAAATGACAGGTGTTCACTCGTGTAAATTTCTTTCCTGGGAATGACACTATAACATATGGAGTTACAGCAGTCATAGTGATCATTCTTGGGATTGAAATTACATGTGGATGGTTTTATTGTTGTGGTTAATTTTTTTAATTTTTTATTGTAGAGGTAAAAAAAAAATCATTAATTTATGTGAATGTTTAAACTTAACATTCTATTCATGAAGAAGCCAATTCTTTTTGTGAAGTAATTATTTCATCACAACAATAATTCACTGGTGATGCAACTGAACATGTAGGACTTTTCTTTCTTAGAAGAAATGAAAATCGAAGACATAATGTAATAGTTGGGAGTTCTCTGCAAAAATCAGAAGATACGAAATCAGGAGATACGCATGGAACACCTCCAAAATGGGATTTTTTTCCCTCCTGGAATGAAAATTGATAGGTATGGTCTAAGGTCGCTTACATCAAAGCAAAATGCAACTCAGTTTTTTTGAAGCATTATTTCTGAAATTCATTATTGTATTTTGGAGATATCATTAAAGTTTAGCGTAATGGTGCCCGTATCATTTGACTCCAAGGGATGCACTTAATTCTGCACATAATCAAACCTACAATGTACATGCAGTGACGCCATTATGTAAATACATTTAGTAGCCTAATTACGAGCAAACCGTATTGTTGTTCATTGTCTCATCATACTAAGATTGCATTTTAATGAGTTAGGTATTTACAATATCAGAGCAAAGTAAAAATGTAATTACCGGTGCAATGATCTAAAATGTCCAATGCAATAATGCATAATCAAACAATCGAGTCAAAAGGGAGAGGTAGTGTTAAAGCAACTCGTGATTGCTGAATTCTTGTCATCGTTCCATCAAATTATACACAAATCTAAATTAAGCAGAAACAATAAGAAATCTGAAAATTAAATAAATTACTTTTCAAACACATTTATACCACTTCTTTTTAATAATCATGCACGCCAACCTTGAAATAAGTATACATGTATTTTTTAAAATATAAGTTTGCCTAAATAAATGCATTTTGAACTTACCTTGTGCAACTTGAGAATGTCTCACAGAGTTGTGGGTCAGCTTATATGCCGGGCATGCACTTTCAGTTTTTATACCTGATCAGTTTGGGGGTCGGCTTATACACAAGCGGGCTTATACACGAGTATATACCGTATACTACTTATTCCAGTAGAGATGGATCCAACACTCTCATTATATATACTGCTTATATTACACTTTGTTTCTATGGTAAGACAAACATTTTTAATGTGTAAAATTCCAAGTATCAAAGGCACCTCTACATACATAATTGGTTTAAAATGTGTACCTCATTCAAAAAACTTTAATCATTTAAGAGTTTTATGCTCCAGAAACAGAAATGTTTTAAAGCAGACAACCATAGTGATAGCTTCTTCGCCCATATTGCATACCAGGGGATAAAACATACGATGGCTTATTTACCCATAATGCATATCTGGGGATAAAACATATGATGGCTTATTTACCCATAATGCATATCTGGGGATAAAACATAATGTTCTTTTAATCCTGCATTAATAATAGTACTTTTATTACCTGATGGCTTACACCAACCATAATTGATCAATGGCAAATGTTTCAATGAAACCTAATAGATTCTCTTAGCAACCTCTGTTATTTGCAGTCATATTTCACAATGATGTTGTCTGATTAATTATCATAGAGTTTTAAGTGAAACAAGAAGATGGCATCATCTATATCCCCAGCCAAATCAAACCAATACTGAAGATAACAATTTCTCAAATGCAAAATATATCTTAAGAGTACTAGTCTGATATACAAAGTGTCATAGGGAATGGCACACGCACGCACGCACGCACGCACGCATGCACGCACACACACACACACACACACACACACACACACACACACACACACACACACACACGTTTGGTGTTTTGTTCCAAAAAGTGTGGATGACGGATGGACAAAATGGACAAAAACACTAAAATGTTGAAGCTGAGAAATGTCAATGCAAAGACTTATCTAAAACCTTTGTCTAATAGGTTATCCTAATTCCATACAGTTATCTAAAAATTTTGAAGTTCTGCTCTGGAATCATAAGTATGATGAATAGATGAAGGATAAACACAAGGAACAATCAAAATAAAAACATCAATGCTACTGAATTGTGATTTGGAAAAGACACATCCACTTTACACCACCATTCTAATGAACATGCCAATTTTCAGAGATACATGTATATTAAAGTTTAGGAATTTGGCCCAGAAACTAAACTGTGGATAGATGGTCCACGAGTACCTTACATCTCTGAGACAGTTGGCTTATATAATGTAACAGACGACCATTTCACCAAGCAGGCCTATATAATATTGTAAGAAAATAAGTTGTTGTTGTTGTTGTAGGGTTTAACGCCATTTTTCAGCACATGATAGGCTATACATGGCGGCCAGTATTAATGGTGGAGGAAGAACCCGGGAAAATCCCCGGAAAGAACCACCGACCCACAAGAAGCTACTGGCAAGCTTTTTCACATACCCAAATTGGCTGAATCCGAGACCTGAACCCACACAGACAGAGGTGAGATGGCAGTGATCTGTAACGGAAAGCACTTTAGACCACTCGGCCACCCCAATAAAATAAGTAAACTATTTCCCAAACTCGATATAATGATGATTCTACCTACTTCTCTATATCCTGATACAAACTCGATATAATGATGATTCTACCTACTTCTCTATATCCAGATACAAACTCGATATAATGATGATTCTACCTACTTCTCTATATCCTGACACAAACTCGATATAATGATGATTCTACCTACTTCTCTATATCCTGATAAAAACTCGATATAATGATGATTCTACCTACTTCTCTATATCCTGATACAAACTCGATATAATGTTTCCAAAGATAAAGGCACAATTAATAAGCATAACCTCCTCGAAGACAAAGCTTTACTTTGTGGACAACAGTCATATGGCTTTCACATGAACTGAAGTTGTAATTCAAAGGTTGGAAGGGGGTGGTCTCGATTTTCTTTACTCTTGGTAATTACATTGGGAAGTGTTTCAGGAGAAAAGCATATCATTGTTTGTTGTCTTTCATTTTATTAACAGATGAAATCACAAACAATAAATTTTAAAATTTTTGCAATTAATGGCCTTGACTATATGAAATTATGCAAAATACTTGTTATAACAGATAATGACAAATGTTTTGGGTATTTTAATAAGCAACTGACAAACTCTGCTACACCTATAAATCTGCCTTGAAATATTCAGGAATTTCAAAAGTTTTGAGAAATAATTCTCTGGAAATACATTTATAAACTTGGACATGGTTTTTATAAGTATATTCGAAGAAAAAAATATCAAAAGTTTACTTGAAACTAAATATATATACTTGTGTAATGAAATTCGGATAATACAATTACAACTCTACATAGAGTTTATGCAATTGTACATCTTCTCTAACGATATTTCTTTTCTATAATTTTTTTCCGTTAACTTTTTTTCATATTAATACCTAAAGACTATTTACTAGCTACATTTAAGAACAGTTCTGTTGAAATTATGCATCCTGCGATTTTTCATTTAATATATGGCTTGTATAATTTTACGATGGGAAGAAATTTCTAACCCCAAAACTATGTCTAAATAATCAATATCATAGGTTACTTTCGTGGCTTTAATAAGGAAAGACAGATATTTTAAGGAATTTTTTTTATAATTACATGCTGAATTTTATTAATATACACAGATCTAGAGATACCAAGTTTCATTGAGATACCAGGTTTCATATATCTCACTTGTACTAACTGTAGTTGTTGTTGCTGTAGGGTTTAGTGCCATTTTTCAGCACATGATAGGCTATACATGGCAGCCAGTATTAATGGTGGAGGAAGAACCCGGGAAAACCCCGGAAAGAACCACCAACCCATGAGAAGCTACTGGCAGCTTTCTCACATACCCACATAGGCTGAATCCGAGACTCAAACCCACGCAGACAGAGGTGAGATGGCAGTGATCCGTAAAGGATAGTGCTTTCGACCACTTGGCCACTCAGTGCACTTTGTACTCCAGTTATGTTGTCAAAGGTATCAATATGTTACAGATGAAGCGAAGCAGGTTTATTGTCAGGGTATAGAGTCAAAGCAATATGTCTCATCAATGATGGGATGTGTACAGGTAGTTGTGTTCCTGCAGAAGAAATATAAATTGCATTTTGTTCCAGTGTGACATGTATAGTGTGATATCTTCATCTATTTGAAAAAGTTCAACATTGAGAAGAGATACGAGTTAAACCCATTTTAATTAGGGTCATGGGCCATTCAATATTTAAAACTGGTCTGCAAAGCACGCTAAGACTCCACTCATGGGTCATACAAAATAGCATGCTAAGACTCCACTCATGGGTCATACAAAATAGCATGCTAAGACTCCACTCATGGGTCATACAAAATAGCATGCTAAGACTCCACTCATGGGTCATACAAAATAGCATGCTAAGACTCCACTCATGGGTCATACAAAAAAGCCACATACATCTTCTTCTGATTCCTTAGTCATCACAGGCATCTCACATAAGCTAAATTTCTGATCTCAGCAAGCTGAGCAAGAGGCAAATCCAGATATTGTTTTTGAACCATAAATAGTTAATTCCAAGGCTAATTTATGCAAGTTGGCAAATCAAAACAGCCAGTCCTCTGTTGTCAAGAAAGATACAACTTTTAATTAGAAGAGAAATGTAGACTGGGAAGGGTGGTAAAACTAATTTTAATTATGCAAATACTTACCTGTTGCTATTGTGTAGCTTTAACTTTTACATGTCAAACAACATCTGCCATTTGATGTGAATATATCCTCCCCCAGAGTGTAGAATTCTCAAAAACACATGGTCCACTCATGCAACTGGCATGCCCATGAACATAATTGTTTTTTTTTTTTTATATAGAAGATAACTATGCCAGATTTTCAGAGTGGGAGGGTAGGAGGGTTTCTGCAATAACAACATGTAGGTACTGCATAATTATATTATTTTTACCCCAAACCTCCCCCCCAAAAACTTATATTTTAATAGCAGCAACATCTTACCTGTTACTACTGCATAGCTGAATTTGTCCATTAGGTGGGTTGGTTGTTATGGATTGAATGCCAAACCCACGTGGCCAGACACGAGATGTCAGTAATCTGTAAAGGTAAGTGCCTTAGACCACTCTGACACTTGGGACCCTTGTTAGGTGGATAGGCTGATACTAAACATATCCAGAACTGAGAAAAATGGAATGTGTTCACCATCAGAGGGTGAGAGAAAATTGATATAATGTAGGTGTTCCTCTGGTACACATGCTGTGCTGTAACTATGGGTCACAAAGAAAGATGTCTAAGCTTTGTAGTGCTAATGAGCAAATGCTGTAAGCTCCTTTGAACTTAGTGACATTCCACCATGAGATAGTGCAAGCCGAAATATCAACAAAGTCCTTAAGAGGAAGGAAAAGACGTTTCCTATCCTTCCTTTTTCCCTTTGGAGGCATTAAGATACAAACGTACAGTGCCCAAACTGGGCATAAATGCCTATTTTAATCATTGCCAGCAAAGATTTGACTAAGACTGGGGATCTCTACTGGTAGTGGAGCTTCCAAAAGTAACTGATTTTTTGTTCTAAAAATCAGGTTCACAGGAGAGAAACCGATTCTTAATTCCCATGAAATCTGGAGAATATGAGTACAGACAGACAGACAGAGAGACAATGCATGAACCTCACTCCATCTTCTCATACGCCAAAGTGAGTAAAAACAAGATCTTGTGTGTGAGGTCATGAAAGGAAGTTTCACTCAATGGTTCATAAGAGCTTGTGGTTTATGACCATAAAACAAAAGACAGATTCCGTCTGGAATTAAAACAGTGGGAGACAGGTCTCTGCAGCTCACAATACTTAATGAGACCAGTAAGGTGCAACTCAGAAGCAACTGCCATGCTCTGAGAGAAATCAACATTCTTTGAAATGGCAACACTATAGCCCCTGACAGTCGATACTGAACATCTTGTGTTTTCAAAAAGAAATAAAAGCAAATAAGCAGTGGAAGTCACAGAGGGGCACCTAGAATCAATGTGTTTCAAGGTGTGCCAATCAAGGTGGTTTGGAGAACCACAAATAAGAAAATCTCCACTGGGCATCATAGACTTTGTATGTAGAATCTCTCCTGGCCAGATTGATGCAACTGGCAAGCTTACCCAAAACTTGTTCAAGTTGATAGATCACTTAAGATGAGCCAAATATGAAGTGGAGAAATTGTAAGAGGACAACAAAAGATTGCCCACCCCCCAATCGCCCCCCCCCCCCCATGAAGTAGAGACCTGGAATGATCTATCAACATGTATAGAATACTGCTGAACAATGATCATTCGGGTCATTCTGGGTCTATGAGAATATGACAATGAGAGTTCTAACTTTTTGTAGAACTTGAGGTAGCAGTTGGAAAAGTGAGATGGTGTATGCAAACAGAAAAATGGAATGTACTAACAATTAGAAGGTGAGAGCCACTTATCGAACATTGGTGTTCAAGGCCACAAGTTGTGCCACAACTATAGGTCCCAGAGGGAAAAAGAACCTGCACTTTGTTGTGCTAATGAGTGGAGGCAGATGGACAAGAAAGCAGTATGGGATTGTCAAATTGTTGTCTCCATGAAGGCTGCCAAGGAAGAATGAATGTCATTCCCTTTACAATGAAGACAGCCATTGTTGACATAAAATTCATTAATCTTGCTGCATTCCTCACAGATGCCAAAGCAAGAAGAAGAAAAAAGTCTTGAGTGTGCTGATCTAAAAGGAAGCCTTATGCAATGGTTGACATGGGGTTTTGGTTAAAGACCATAAAACACAAGATGGATTCCACCTAAGCATGGGAGAGTGGGAGACAGGTCGCTGCAGCTGAAAATACTTAATGAGATCAGCAAAACTTTAATCCAAACCAACTGAAATGCCCAACAGAATTTTAATATGTTGGAAATGACTAAGCCCTTGATAGTCAATACTGAACATATTTTATTCTGAAAAAGAAAAAAAAAACTTGCTTTGGCAGATATATCACAATCACTTCTGATGAACCAAATGTGTAAAAAGTGTAAGTTGCTGGATAGGAGGTTTATGTTGTGTTAAAGAACTGCCTCCTAACCATGCCTTCAACCCAACTGTCTAGGAGGGGTCTCATTTGAGGTTGTGGATTGGGCTGAGGCTGCATCTGACTGAAGAATTGGGGCAATTTGCATTAGCATTCTTCCTGACCTTCAACTCTAGTGAAACCATGGTACAGATGAGTCCTCCAAAAAGGGTCTTGGCTTCCAATGGAGCAGCCATTAGAAGGTCTTTACCTTGTGCACAAGTCCTGCTGTGAACACCACTGACACAGAAAACACATGCCAGGACAACATGGTCTCAGCTTCCTGCATGTAATGTAATGTGGTTGGATTCAATGTGACCTCCTTTAGCAAAATCAATGAAGTAGCTGAGAAGAAGTCAGCATAAGAAACCATGGTGCTTAAATACTGGGGTTACTGTCAAACAGCTTCTACTGCTATTATGGGAAGTAGTGCACAGGCCCCAGCTGAGATACCATCTTGGCAAGAACTGGCATCCAACCAGGGAGGTTTGAAAGTCCACTTTGGGGAGTATACCCAGTATTCAAAGCACAGACCATAAGTCTCAATGTAGAGGGTAGAATGAACCATCTTTTATGGAGCCAAGTGATGTTGTGATATTACCTCAGTTGTGATTAGGAAAGAGAAAGAACATGTCTAGTTGCAGCTAAGCCCCAGAGATCTTTCTAAAAGGGAAAGGATATTCTTGGACTGTATACCAGTAGTGTATATAAAGGCTGATTCTGGCTCACATCTGTTTTAGAAGGGTTATTTTTATCAGAAAAGCCTTCCGACTTCAGAAAATAAATAAGGAAAAAATATCAGGATTTTTGGGTACAAAGACACTTCAAATAGTTTTTGCTTCACCAGCAAATATGGGGTACAGAGTAGTTTCACAGTGACAGAATATTTAAGTTGATATACCAGGTGGACTTACCAATCACCATACATTTACCAGTCACTTAGATGAACTGACCAATGATTGGTGCCCAGTCACCAAATGTTGATCAGTGACTAGATCAGTTTGGCAACAAAGAGATGTGAGAACAAATTTCATCTGATTCATCATTCAGCAAAGTGTATTGCTCCTCCTTCCACCTGGAAGGGACTGATATGCACCCTGGAAGTGTCAGGTGTGTTCAAACTTGTGGGAGGGTGCAAAAGGCTACAAAGGATGTGAAATGAGCAGTGCATATCCTCCCTCATGGAAGGCAACAGCACGTTACTCTGAACATGAGCATTCGACTTCTTCCTCTCTGAGTGGGGAGGATCTACAAGTGGGGAGGATCTATGAGGGTGGAGGATCTATGAGGGTGGAGGATCTATGAGAGCGGAGGATCTACTTGAAAATTCATTCCCTCCTACTTGAGGGGCTTCACCTGTCTTAGAGCAGTCTGGTCCCATAAGACTGAATGAATATAAATGGCCACTGTTGCTTAAAAGGTTTGAGACAACTACTCAGAATTTTGGTGTCATTTCTCACGTCAAAATGTTCATGTAGATTGTTTTCATCATGCATTCACTGTTCTGGGAGAGAGATACTTTTTCTCCGTCATTTTGCCCTACTTGTACTACAACTGTATTTTTTAACGTGATGTCATCACGTTATACTCGCTAGTCCACCCAGTTATGCTACGATGGAATCTGATTAATTGCATTAAATCACAACATGTAGCCTGATATTACAAGACTAAACTACCTGGGACTACATACATCACCCAGGTGTGTGATCTAACACCTTCCGTTTACTCCATTAAGTAGTTCCCGCACCACTCCTGTGGAGACGGAATTGCTGTCATCACAAAAAAAAACATAACTGACTGTCTCAGCTACACCACAAATTTCAATTTCAAACACACAAACAAGTCAAAAATTCACTCCAAGTTGAACCAAGGTCTGTTCATTTTTTCTGCCTCTATTGCCCTCCTCCTAGTTGAAAAATCAAGCTGACTGAATTTCTCTTTTTCTAAAGCAGTTTCCTAACCTCGAAACAGTTCAATCTAAGCCTCCTAGAGTATGGATATTAGAAAGGTGGCAACCTATTATTCTTGGAGATTTCAATTTTCACTTCAACCATCCTGAAAATCAATAAACATCAAAACTCATGGATTCTATTCACATTTTCAATCTCAGCCAGTTTACCAATCCACCAATAAATATGATCACATTTTATACTGGATTCTTCATAGATCTGATTATAATATTCCCATGAACTTGCGCCAGAACACACTTGCATCACATGCCATCTCAACATATCAATCAACAATCATCCCTTCATCTCTGTTTGCTACTAAGTGAAACCTCCTTATGATAAATAGAACCTAACTAATGCATGACATCCAAGCAAACAAAAGATCTTAGTTTTGTTTTTTAATTTCATGGTGTTTGCTTTTGTAATCTTGTCATTGTATTTTTGTGTTTTGTGTGTTATCCAACATTGTAAAGAGCTTAGAGTTTCTAAAGATTAGTTGTTGTAATAAGTCCACATTATTATTATTATTATTATTATTATTATAATATTAAATTATTATTATTATTTATATTATTATCATTAAATTATTATAATTATTATCATTATTATTATTATTTATATTAAAATAGTATTATTATTATCATTATTATTATTATTAAAAATTATTATCATTATTATTATTATCATTATTATTATTATTATTATTATTATTATTATTATTATTATTATATGCTCCTGGTACCAAGGAGTGTTCTTCCAAACTGAAGAACTAGTCATCATGCAATGGGCCCCTTGTGGCTCTGCAAGAGTGAAACCAGAAAAATTAGAATCTGCAGAGAATTGCCCTTTACAAGCACATCTGAAGTTGGCCAGATTCCAACATATTTTGTAAAATGACAAATGATTCTTTTGTGTGCACTTCGAAACATTTAAGGCAATCTGAATGAATGTCCCCACACTTTCCCATTGACTGTCACCACATTGTTCTCTGAAATACAAAGTTCTGAAACAGAACAATAAGACTTGAACTTACCGACAATATGTTATGACATCATACATGAAACTCACCTTTTTGCATATAGTGTGTGCTATACATGTACCCCAGTGTATGCACAAGGTAAACAATGAACTCACGCGCTAAGAATTTACGAGCCTTTTCTAATTAACATACAACAGTTCAACTGTCAACCTTATAGTTCTCTAGGATGGAATACCAATTCAACACGAGTCACGTGAATAATTTTTACCATGCAAAGGTAAAAAAAGAAAAAGCACTAAACTGATATTTATTCAATTATTTAAAACAATTCCAACTAATAAGACCTTTGTTGCATTATTTGTTAACACACATGACTTACCTGAAACCAGCTGTATATTGATAAAAAGTGGGGTTTATCCAAACCCCTAATGGGTGGGATACAACATTGTGATGAAAGAGGTTACTTCCAGAACTCATTTCTAAAAGGTGGATAGGGGTCGCCAGCATATAAACACAATATGGAACATATACATGTTGTTGTCGTTGAGTTTAACGCCATTTTTCAGCACAAGATAGGCAGCCAGTATAACTGGTGGAAGAAGAACCCTCAAAAGCCCAGGGAAGAACCACCGACCCACGATAAGCTACTGGCAGGCTTTCCCACTTACCCACGCTAGCCGAACCTTGGACTCGAACCCACGCAGACAGAGGTGAGATGGCAGTGATCCGGAATGGTGAGCACTTTAGACCACTCAGCCACTCAGGGCCCCACAGATACATGTAACACTGACATAAAATATTGTTGAAGTGGAGACCACAGCGTGGTCAAATACTCACTACAATCAATTTTTCTCTAGTCGTGATCTATGACTACATCCAGTAACATGATGTCCTTGAAAACAACTGTTCTGCGCATGGGCATGTGAGGTGCATGAGTGGACAATATCTTTTTGATGATTCTCCACTCTTTCGACGGGGGAGGGGGGATGTATTCACAATGAATGGATGAGATTTTTGGACAAGAAAAAAATTAAAGCTACGTACTGGCAAGATACTTCTGTTATTAGTGTTTTGTCATAGTGCACAAAACAAAGATCAGTGATTATTTTAAGTTAGTGATGATTTCGTTTATAGGATGGAATAAAGGGAGAAGAATACAGCAACCCTGTGCAAAACATGAACTTGGAAGAGAACAGTAGTATTTTATAATTTTGTTGAACAGTGCACATAAAACAATCTTGATATGGTAATAATAGTAATAATAATAATAATAAAGTTTATGATATTCGGTGTAGTATTTACTCAAAAACTAATTCCGATAGGTGAACCTGTGAACAGTGCTCACTTGTGTACAAAGGCTGGGTTTGCCTTTTTTTCATGGATGGATGGATGCTATTGACAGGTCTGACTGGGCATAATCGTGACAAATGATGGAAAACTTGTCACAGGCAGCAATGGGGGAAAAGACAGCATAACATATTTGTTAGTGGCTTGTTACCATGATCATAATGGTAAAAAGCTCAGCCAAATATATACACAATTATCTCATTAGTATGTTTGTATCTCACCCATTGCCTAAGCATATATTCCACATTTGATCATAATCAGATTGTAAATATGTGGGCTCTGTGTGGTAACTAGCTCAGCCAATCAGATGCAAGATCACCACATTAATGAACTTGTCCAAGATCTTGATGATATAAGCTTACATTCCAAGTTTAATCAAGATCACAAAAACATTGAAAATATCTAAGATAAAGAACTATGAATGGCATATGGCATATCTGTTCTACTAGTCTAATGATATGCAAAAGTTCCACGTAAACTGCTCTATATTACTTGAGGTCTGCAGTTAGCTATGTAAACTGCTCTATATTACTTGAGGTCTGCAGTTAGCTATGTAAACTGCTCTATATTACTTGAGGCATGCAGTTAGCTGTGTAACTGCTCTATATTACTTGCGGTCTGCAGTTAGCTATGTAAACTGCTCTATATTACTTGAGGTCTGCAGTTAGCTATGTAAACTGCTCTATATTACTTAAGGTCTGCAGTTAGCTATGTAAACTGCTCTATATTACTTGAGGTCTGCAGTTAGCTATGTAAACTGCTCTATATTACTTGAGGTCTGCAGTTAGCTATGTAAACTGCTCTATATTACTTAAGGTCTGCAGTTAGCTGTGTAACTGCTCTGTATTACTAGAGGTCTGCAGTTAGCTGTGTAACTGCTCTATATTACTTGAGGTCTGCAGTTAGTAATGTAAACTACTCTATATTATTAGAGGTCTGCAGTTAGCTATGTAACTACTATATTATTAGAGGTCTGCAGTTAGCTATGTAACTACTCTATATTACTTGAGGTCTGCAGTTAGCTATGTAAACTGCTCTGTATTACTAGAGGTCTGCAGTTAGCTATGTAAACTGCTCTATATTACTTGAGGTCTGCAAATTATATATGTGTTAACACTGTGTAAATAGACCATTTTAACTATGTTGAGCATGTTCAATGGGAATGTAACAATATTGAAACAGGATTAAAAATATCAATATTGTTGAGTCAATACAATATACTGTATTGCCACTCCTATATTGCATTATATGCATAATACATGGTCATTACATATGATAATAATGCAATTTTTATAAATTCATTAACACTTGAAACTAAACAAAATTGTAACATTTATTGCTTTCTATCAGGATATGTACTGTGATATGTAATGTATCAGGAGATATGTATCATACTGTGATATGTAATGTATCAGGACATATGTATCATACTGTGATATGTAATGCATAAGGACATATGTATCATAATGTGATATGTAATGTATCAGGACATATGTATCATACTGTGATATTGGTGACGAAACACACACTGAATGTTCATTGATTATAAAACAATTACTGGACAGGGAAGAATTTAAAAAATAACAAAAGACATGAAGAATGGAGGCTTTTTGCTTAACTGATTTTTATCTAACTGTAAGAATGGCAGATTTTGGTTTTAACCAGGTGGTCCAACATCTTCAACACAGTGGGCCACATGGACCAAACATGTAAAGTTGATGGGCCATACATGTAAAGTTCATGGACCAAACATGTAAAGTTCATAGGCCATACATGTAAAGTTCATGGGCCATACATGTAAAGTTCATGGGCCAAGCATGTAAAGTTCATGGGCCATACATGTAAAGTTCATGGGCCATACATGATGCATATTATATTAATTATAATTACAGAACTGACACTATGAATGCAGGCCTGTAGTTGGACCATTCTGGTCTAAATTGTGGAATGTGTGGTCTGTACCGTACCATGGCAGATTTTGATCTACACTGTAAAATAAGGGGTTTCCTTATCAGCCAGAAGCTACCTATTTTTTCTTAACATCTGGCTAATTAAAAAAAAAAACTATGGTGGGAGGTCCCCCCAAAACCCTCCACCTACTTTGGCAATTCAACCTCCAATTTTAACTATAATGGAAAGTCCTGACAATAATAAAGGACTAGATACTGTAAGGATCAATTCTGGCCCTTAATCCGATCCCGATGAAATTTACATAGATAAAAGATGTACATCTCTTTTCCTTAAATATGTATTTCATTTATTCCAGGATCACTTTTAATAAAGGGGCACCTGAGTGTCTGAGTGGTCTAAACTGCTCAACGTTCCAGATCACTGCCATCTCACCGCTGTCTGCGTGGGTTCGAGTCTCATGCCTGGCTAACGTTGGTACGTGAGAAAGCTTGCCAGTAGCTTCTCGTGCGTCGGTGGTTCTTCCCAGGGTTTTCCAGGGTTCTTCCTCCACCAGTTATACTGGCCGTCATGTATAGTCTACTGAAAGATGGCGTTAAACCCTACTACTACAACAACTTTTAATAAAGGAAAGCATCCATTAAATAAGCAATGGTTTCCTTCTCTGCTATGGTATTTATACTTGTAGATTAAAGATACACTGGCTAAAAAGCTCCATTCAAGCTTACTGTTGAAAATATATACATCGTAAATTGTGTATTTATACACAATGTACATAACAAGTAAGGATAGGACTAAAGATTATTAATTTTTGTTTTGCAACTTTTCTTAAATGATATATATATTCCCACTATATTTGCTCAGTAACCTCTGATGGATATTTTCGTTTTTGTTTCGCTCATGATTTGCTGTTGAAAGTCTTGCCAGAATTGCCAGAGAAAAAAGGGGGAGATATAAGCAAAGAAATAATGCAAGTAAGCACATATAAATCACTGAAGATGATAATGAAAGAAAACTTATTTATACAAAACTGAAGGGTCCAAAAAATATGTTGCCTTGTGAGTTTCCTTCAGGTAATGTTAATTATGTACAAAACAATTCTGTTCTCCCTAAAGAAAAAAACTATTTTATACACGTTTTTGCATTTACAAATAGAGTAAAACTGATAAATGCACAGAAGAGTCCTTCTCTTCAAGAAATACTTCATATGGAATGCACTGCAATCATGGGCGCATGCAGGAGTTTTTGCAGGGGTGGGTCAGGATTTTTTGAAGGGGCAGGTCAGGATTTATTGCGGGGTGGGGTCAGGAATATTTGTTGGGAGGGGTCATTCAGTCACGGCTGGGAGAGTTAGCATAGTAAGCAGTCTGCAACTAAAGCTAATATTTACTAAGTGTTTTGAACAGAATCTTGTGACATATTTTCAGCTTCATCTGCATGATTAAACTTGTCAGAATTTATATATATATATATATATATATATATATATATATATATATATATATATATATATATATATATATATATATATATATATATTTGCAGTATGACTTCCAGGGGGCATGTCATGTGACAATCCTTGACCTATGCTGTGGGCGCCATGACTGCAATCAATTTTATTTCTTCATCTTATTGTTAGCTGCATGGAGCCCAAGTTGTACACTGAAGTTATTCATTAAACGGGCACCAGGCCGACCAGACCTAACACTAACCTCTTAATGCTGAGCACCAAGCGAGGTCATTAAATGGCAAACAATTGAAGTCTGATGATAAATATATTGCATTTTAAATTTATTCAACATTGATTTCAATACTTATATAGCTTACTTGTATGTAATTCACATTATTAATTCATATATTCGTTGTGTTTGTCCAAATTTATGATTGTGAATATTCATACAAGAGCAAAATACAATCTACCAACAAATTAAAACAATAAATGTTATACACAGTAAACATTATTTCCGCCATCACACCATATCTTTCAGATCCCCTTGTTGTTGTTGATTTCCTTTACACCTCTTCTTTATTTAGCAGAATCTCAATATTCTGATTTATGTAAAAACCCTCCCGAAATGCAAAAAAAAAGAAAAAAACAATACAATTTAAAGCTGATATTAATTATCAGTTATTTTAAAAGACAGGGGGTGGATGACTTGCTGTGATACTGTGTAGTTGATACTTTAGGCCCTTATGGCAACAGACAGCAGTTTGTCTTCATTTTGTTTTTGTTATGGATGAACACATATGGGAAAATATACGAAATCTGCATGCATGTTATATGTTTCTGTCAAAAAATAAAACTTGTTCTCATTCTGAGGTCTTTAAAAATGTGAAAATATTGCAAAATTTGAGGTTTTGATAAACATATACCCATTTAGGAACCACTTTTATTCTTCAGTGTTTCACAATATCATATATATATATATATATATATATATATATATATATATATATATATATATATATATATATATATATATATATATATAAAATTGCTGCACCAGTAATAACAAAGTCACTAACGCATATCATAAATTTAAGTATAAAGAGTGGTAATTTTCCAGAAACACTGAAATGTGCAAAGGTTACACCTATCTTTAAGAAAGGAGAAAAGGAGGATCCAGGGAATTACAGACCAATATCAATTCTACCTGTATTGTCAAAACTATTTGAAAAGCATGTAGCCATTCAGGTCTATAAATTTTTCGAAACATACTCTCTATTTCATAAAGCTCAATCAGGATTTAGAAAGTACCACTCGTGCCAAACAGAACTTACCAAATTAATTGATCTTTGGCTGAAGGAAATGGATAATGGACATATGACTGGGATTGTTTTCCTTGACTTCAAGAAAGCCTTTGATCTTGTTGATCATGAAATTCTGCTGCAAAAGTTCAACTGTTACAGATTTGACAATCCTTCTTTAAACTGGTTTAGATCATACCTAAACCAAAGGTCTCAACAAGTAAGCATTGGCAATATTAGCTCTCAAACTCGCACTATTCATTCAGGAGTCCCTCAAGGCTCAGTTTTGGGCCCTCTCCTCTTCCTTATCTATATCAATGATCTACCATTAAATAATGAATCCACAAACACAGATTTGTTTGCAGATGATGCAACTTTGTATACATCTAGTTCTGATACTGAAGTTATCCAAATGAAATTAAACTCAGACCTTATCAGAGTCCAAAACTGGGCACAACAAAATAGGATGGTAATTAATGAAGGTAAAACAAAATGTATGATTTTGGGGACATCACAAAAGCTACACAAGTCAGGGAACCCAAAACTGTCTCTTGCAATAAATAATCATCCATTAGAAAATGTCAAACATGAAAGGCTTGTAGGTGTGTCTGTAGATAATAATTTGTTATGGAATGACCATATTGATAAGCTTTGTAAAACACTGTCATCCAAAATTGCCCTTCTCAGCAGAATCAAGAAATATTTACCTATGGAAACTCGCAATTTATACTACAAGTCATATATTCTTCCAACAATGGATTATTGTTCTAATGTATGGGGAAACTGTGCCAAATCTGAGCTTGACAGGATTTATAAACTTCAGAAACGAGCAGCACGTTTAATTTTAGATGCATATGTTGATCTTCCCATAAAAGCATTATTTACAGAACTCAAATGGTTCACAATATATGACAGGATAGATTTTCACAAGGCAGTTCTTTTATATAAATGTCTACATGGAACTGCACCAGAGTATCTTCAAGACTTATTCAGGCCTTTTTCAGCACAATACCAGTTGAGATCAATATCACATGGAAACATTCTAATACCAAAACCAAGAACAGAGCAATTTAAAAAGAGTTTTCAATACTCTGGCACAGTTCTGTGGAATAAGCTTCCACTACATGTAAAATCTGCTGAAAATATTAGAATATTTAAGAAAAGATATCATGAGCATGTATGTGTTTCTAACAGATAATGGAATTTAGTATTTTAATACTAAACATGTTAAAATAAACAGTAATTATTGCCATCCTCATATAATGTGCATTGTTATACTCTCCTTAAGAGGGCCTCAAGGGAAAATAGTCCTTGACTAATGAGTCACCCTCTATAAATAAAGCATTATTATTATTATTATTATAATATATATATATATATATATATATATATATGTTACAGACCGCTCCGGTGGCCTAGTGATTACAGCGTCCTCATCGGATGTGGGAGGTCGTGGGTTCAAAGCCTGGCCGAGTAATACCAAAGACTTCTATTAAAAAAATGGCACTAAACAGCTGCCTTGCTAGGTGCTCAGCATTAAGAGTTAGTGTTAGGACTGGCTGGCATGGGGTCAGGATAATGTGACTGGGTGGGACATCATGCTACATGTCTGCGGCATGATGCCCCAGTGCTAGACATCACTTTGAACTGCCACACTGCAGACATCATAGCAACATGACTGGACAATTGTTGTTGTTGTTGGGTTTAATGCCATTTTTCAGCACATGATAGGCTATACATGGCAGCCAGTATTAATGGTTAAGGAAAAAAACCCGGAAAGAACCACCCACCCACAAGAAGCTACTGGCAAGCTTTCTCACATCCCCACAATGACCGAATCCGAGACTCGAACCCACACAGACAGTGGTGAGATGGCAGTGATCCGTAACGGTGAGCGCTTTAGACCACTAAGTCACTCTGGACCGCCTGGAAAATTGTTAAAGCTACGTTAAAAAAACTGTTAAAGCTACGTTAAAAAATCTAAACCACAAACCACATACTGTGGACATATAGTTATTGTGGTACAATCGTAACAAATGTGATACAATCATGTAACTTTATCACTAATTTGGGGGCCAAAATCGGTCCTAATTCAACATCATTCTTCAGAGTTTCATGCAATAATGTAAGATCTGTTGTCTCCATGCAATCCTTAACATCTCTGGGAAAATCGTCTCCGTAGCACAGTCTTCATTTATTATTATTATTATTATTATTATTATTAAGCTTGTAATTTCATGTCATTACCATAAAGTGACATATAAAGTTAAATAACATGATAGATTCTATATCATTTGTTGTACATCACCTTTACCTTTTAGTTATTTCGTAAGAATGTCTCTCTTAATGTCCAAACCATTTTGTGTTCATTTAAGCAGAACTGCCTGTTTAGATGCAGTTAATTTATGATCATTATAGAGATGCAAGGTGAATTCCGATGTACTAACATCTCGTTTATCAATGGTCCATAGGCGACAACCAATATTCCAGTAAAAGGTTCTTAATACATATTTTTATATTTTGTACAAATATCAAATTATTGATGCATACTGACCAAGTGAAATTCTTAAAGAAGTATCTCAAACTGAAGCACAAAATGACTGTTTTATAGCAACTGTGATACCATGAGCATGTTTATATGACACCATAGCAACTGTGATACCATGAGCGTGTTTATATGACACCAGAGCAACTGTGATACCATGAGCATGTTTATATGACACCATAGCAACTGTGATACCATGAGCATGTTTATATGACACCATAGCAACTGTGATACCATGAGCATGCTCATATGACACCACATCTAAATAATTATAAATCAATTACAATTTTAAGTAAATGAATCTTTTGTCATTATCAACTACTTTTCAAAAATTTGTAAACTTGGGCCAAAATAGACCTTGTAGTACCTACCACTTTTATCTATTTAAATGACAGATTTTTGTCAAAACTGAAGTTAGTAATGGTGTTGGTAAACTTGGCATAAAAATCTCAGCAATGGCTGTTTCTATAAAGCTGCTCAAGTCCTTATTCAATCAATACAGACCTAACTTGCCTAATTATTTCTGCATCCAATACCTGACAAAATTTCAGCCATCTATTTTCAATCATGATAAGATGGTTTGCCAATTCCATCATCTGGGCTGCTAAGCCTAATATTCATCCCTGCGTTAAGGCCCATGAGACTGGCAGCTCTGCTTTAAAATCACCCGACAAATGTACCTGTAAATGATGTATAATCAATCATACAAAATGATTACCCACATATACTCTGGAAACCCCTTCCCCTACCAGAGGGAAACAATTCCAATGTTGACCAACCAGTAAACATTATGCAAGAAAACAGGTCCCATTTTTTTTTTCTGTGTAAATATTGGGCTATTTACATGAAATTTCACTTGCCCAACAATGGCTTTTTAGTGTTTAGGGCTAATCAGGCAAGAAACTGTCATCCCCTGTCTATGTACATCAACCTTTTCTCCAATAAAGAATCTTCAAATATTGGGTCTGAGGTTACATTTATGACTGATTTGTTCAGCTATAACCATTACACTTTTTAAAAATAAAGCTCCATCTTGCAAAGTATCAATTCTGAAGAAGAAAAATAAATCACCTGGTAAAAAGTTGCACTTCAAACTATTTCCATCCTAACACCTTACAAAATGTTTGATCCAAGAAAAGGCACGCAAAACTTTTCATAATTTTGAATGAGAGTGACATTGATACAAAGTTTTCTTATCATGGTACCAATTATTTAAACTGATGACTTGCAAAAATTAACCATTCCTAAATTAAAGGCCATGGAAAGAAACAAATTTAAAAAAATAAAATCTATATAAATCCAAATTATTTGATTTTGATGAATAATTCCTCTTCAGACAAGTATTTCCCTAATGTACTAATTATGTAGAGATTACAGAATGAAGACTAAGACAGTGGGGTCCTCTAATTTAAAAAAATGAAGGGGAACAATGTAAAATAAAAAAGTTTTCTTGATGGCAAACTCCTAAAACATAAAGATTAAAATTAATTTATAAAACAATTAAGATATGATGTACTGAAAAAGAAAAAGTTCAGTCAAAGGCCTGAGACTTCATCTATTGTGTTCAACAGAAAGGCAAACAGATGACACCTAAATGAAAAATGCCCTTAATTTGTAAAAGTGTATTGCTATTACACAGTATTATTTTAGCAACACAGGGAATTTGCGATTACACCATTTATAAGAAAGACTTGCAATTCTTAACTTCAAAGACATCTGTTACCCAAATGAATGGTACAATTTTGTTATCCTCTCTTTCAAAGGGTGGTTTGAATAATTTATGATATCTTAAAGCGATGTACAGTATTACAAATAAGACCAAGACATGCGTATCTACACTGTGAGCAAAGTAAAAAACTTTGACCTAAAACCTTAACAAACTGTCGATGATGAAAATGGCAATACTAATGTGATTGCTATGTCTCATGTACCATTAAAGTAGCAATGGAAAACACTGATGTCTCATGTCCCACTGAAGTAGCAATGGAAAACATTGATGTCTCATGTCCCACTGAAGCAACAATAGAAAAGCATTTGTTGTCTATGTCAAACTGAAGTAGAAATGTTAATACAATTGCTATTTCATGTCCCACCAAAGCAGCAATGGATTTTTTTGTTGCTATCCCATGTCAAACTAAAGTAGCAGCGGATAAGTGTTTCTGTCTCATGTTCCACTGAAGGAGCAATGGAAATGTTTTTGCTGTCTTATATCCTACTAAAGAAGCAATCGAAAAGCATTTGCTGTCTCTTGTCCCACTAAAGCAGCAGTAGAAAGGGGGGGGTGTTTGTGTGTGTGTGTATGTGTGTGTGTGTGTGCATGTGTGTGTGTGTGTGTGTGTATGTAACACTTGTGGATATTCTTGGGATTGAGACTTAAAGCTAGATGTCTTGTAAAGAGACAAGAGACTGCCCTCTTTGTTCCTACCATACAGGTCTAGTGGTTGGAGCATCCACCTTGGAGGTCACAGGTTCGAGTTGAGTTATGATCGAGAAGACGTGAATTCATCCATATTAAGGCTGTCATCACATATGAATTAATCATTTTACAATCATTTCAAAACAAGGATGTATACTGCAATCTTATTGAAAAACTTATTTCTTAAGCCAAACTGAAACGGACTCAAATTCAAAATTTGAAACTTATAGTCCTTATACAAAGACCCTGATAACATAAATCCAACATGGAGGCAGGTGTGGATCCCATTTTGTTTCTTGCATGAAAGTAAGTTCTTGTTTGCTTAAAATCAGAATAAAATAGCACAAAAAAATCTGGTAAATGAATGCTTGATACCTCACTTGTTTTGTCACTGAAACTGACAATCCATAGTAATTCTATGGTTAGTATGCCTAAACTGTGACTGAAAGATTTCTGGTTTGAATTCTAACACGGGACCAGATTGGGTCGACTACCCTATGGGCAAATACCTTTACTCCATGCAATCTATTTGGCACTAAATACATACAAACTTGTTTTGAAACTAAAACTTACGTAAATGGCAATTTGTGTTTTAAGAATAGAATCGGCAACATGAATATTTTAACTGCAGCATGTACACTATTTTCTTCATAAAAATCAGTCTGGAACCATAAGTCTGGGGAAATAATGGCAGACATGACTGTTCTGGGAAATACCGTTTTATTAGATTGTCTTTTTTCATAAACCATTGGGTAAATATGTTCAGGAAAATATACAATTCTTTGAAAGCAGAGTCTAAATATTATTTTATTAAAGATTTAGCATTAAAATTATGTATGTTATCAATATATGGGACAATGCAGTAATGTGGAATTTGAGACACAGTAAGGTCAAGGTTGTATTTTGAGTTTACTCATTTTGTTGTTGTTGTTGTTGTTGTTGTAGGGTTTAAAGCCATTTTTCAGCACAAGAAAGGCTATACATGGCGGCCAGTGTAACTGGTGGAGGAAGAACCCTGGAAAAGCCCGGGAAGAACCACCGACCCACAAGAAGCTAATGTCAAGCTTTCTCACATACCCATGTTAGCCAAGCGCAAGACTCGAACTCACACAGACAGAGGTGAGATGGCAGTGATCCGGAATTGTGTGCGCTTTAGACCACTTGGGGCCCCTACTCATTTTTGTGAAAATACAAAGAGAAAAAAAACAGCAAAGCAAATACTATTCAACCAACACCAAACATGTAGACAAATAAAACTTTATGTTTGCAATGTTATCAATGAACTCTTGTAACATAGCTATAAAATAAGTGATTACATTAAGAAAACCCCTCTTTCTAAAAACTGATGCACTTGCATGTTGGCTGTGTTGATTTGGTTGAAAAATGGATTTACTTCATTCATATACTAACTTTATTTCTTCCGTGTGTTGTCTAGGAACAGTTACAGTAAAGTTTTATCATCAACAAAGAAATTGGGATGAACAGTATGATCTGGAATATGTGTACATTTGCTTGCATGTACATGGTACAGGAGTTGTTTCAAACAAGTTTAGAAATCTTTTCAAATGTCATTTTATTGTGAACTTTCAGACAGTAAAAAGAAAAATTCTTGATTAAGGGTAGTTGATTAGGCATTTATACTAATTTGCAATTAGAATACTGTAATCTACTTAATCAGTTAAAATTCATTACAATGTATAGCTTCTGTTGTTCTCATTTTAAGTCACATTGCCAAAATACACTGAATATGAATATGGTAGTTTTTAAACATGCACCAAATGTGTTTATAATATAGATAGAACTCAGAAAATTGTCTACTTGAACATAAAGTATAGCATAAAACCAATGTTAAATGCAAGTATGCATACTGGGAAACAGAAGGCATAATTCAAATAAGAGAATGAAAGCCCCCCCCCCCCAGACAACAACAACAACACACACACACACATACACACACACACACACACATTGCATGTCTCACTATGCTTCCACTTCCCCCTCAGCTCTCACATCTTCCTGTTCTTTCCAAAAAGGAGAAGTGACAATGCGGGATGTTCCAAATACAACTTTTTATAACTTCAAAGTACTACTGCATGATGAAATGAGCTATTAACACAATGTGTCAGCCAATTACAATACATGAAAGGTGCCAACATCACAGTTAAATCCATGCATGAGCCTACTTTCTTGTTAAAAACCAAGCTGCAGAGAATTTGCCAGTTTTTACCTTATGCTAATCTGTGGTTTGTTCTTCAAAACTTGATGTGATACACTGAAAAACAACTTGCAAGTTCTAATAAAACAGAAATTACTGTCTTTTCTGCTTCTTTTGGTAGATTTTTATTAGTAAAATTGAAAAATGATAAGCCAGAGGGGTCGTACTTAATCACTGCCATGTGCTATTGATGAAGGAAAGAATGGTTACATTTACAAAGTTTTATTGAATGATTTAACCAGTGCAAATACACAGACGAATTAGGCTCCAGCAGTTTATTAGTACAATTCAAAACCATGAAGCTTGACTTTATTGGTGTTTACCAACGATGGAACACATGTTCTATCTTAAACAGAAAGCAACTCCAACTTTACCAATGCATGAATTTGGGGCTACTGCATTCACGTCTATTTGATCTAGATTAACTGCCTGACATCACTTTATTGACTTTAATCTATATGAACTTTAATTTACAGGAAGCCATCATGTGCTAGGCTGATATCACTTTATTGACTTTAATCTATAGAAGTCATCATGTGCTAGGCTGACATCACTTTAATGACTTTAATTTACAGGAAGTTATCATGTGCTAGGCTGACATCACTTTATTGACTTTAATTGACAGGAAGTCATCATGTGCTAGGCTGACACCACTTTATTGACTTTAATTGACAGGAAGTCATCATGTGCTAGGCTGACATCACTTTATTGACTTGAATCTAAAGGAACTTATCATGTGCTAGGCTGATATCCCTTTACTGACTTTAATTTACAGGAAGTTATCATGTGCTAGGCTGACATAACTTTATTGACTTTAATTTACAGGAAGTCATCATGTGCTAGGCTGATATCCCTTTATTGACTTTAATTTACAGGAAGTTATCATGTGCTAGGCTGACATAACTTTATTGACTTGAATCTACAGGAAGTTATCATGTGCTAGTGCTAGGCTGACATCACTTTATTGACTTTAATTTACAGGAAGTTATCATGTGCTAGGCTGACATAACTTTATTGACTTTAATCTACAGGAAGTCATCATGTGCTAGGCTGATATCACTTTACTGACTTTAATCTACAGGAAGTCATCATGTGCTAGGTTGATATCACTTTATTGACTTTAATTTATAGGGAGTCATCATGTGCTAGGCTGACATCACTTTACTGACTTTAATCTACAAGAAGTTATCATGTGCAAGGTTGAGATCCCTTTATTGACTTTAATCTACAGGAAGTCATCATGTGCTAGGATGATATCCCTTTACTGATTTTAATTTACAGGAAGTCATCTTGTGCTACGCTGACATCACTTTATTGACTTCAATTTACAGGAAGTTATCATGTGCATGGTTCAGAGCAGACATTGTCCTTTCATGTTCTCACAGAAACCAGATCAGTTAATTATGGTCATGTTCAAGCTTGATGTACAAGAAAAACATATAAAATACCAATGTCCCACATCAGTACCTGGGAAACTGACCTAAATGAACAACAAATGTGTGATGGACAGATACACCAATGGACAAGGACATCACTGTGTGATGGATCAATACACCAATGGACAAGGACATCACTGTGTGATGGATAGATACACCAATGGACAAGGACATCATTGTGTGATGGATAGATACACCAATGGACAAGGACATCACTGTGTGATGGATAGATACACCAACTGACAAGGACATCACTGTGTGATGGATAGATACACCAACTGACAAGGACATCACTGTGTGATGGATAGATACATCAATGGACAGGAACATCAATGAGTGATGGATAGATACACCAACTGACAAGGACATCACTGTGTGATGGATAGATACATCAATGAGTGGTGGATAGATACACCAATTGACAAGGACATCACTGTGTGATGGATAGATACATCAATGGACAGGAACATCAATGGGTGATGGATAGATACACCAATTGACAAGGACATCACTGTGTGATGGATAGATACACCAATGGACAAGGATATCACTGTGTGACGGATAGATACACCAGTGGACAAGGACATCACTGTGTGATGGATAGATACACCAATGGACAAGGACATCATTGTGTGATGGATAGATACACCAATGGACAAGGACATCACTGTGTGATGGATAGATACACCAATGGACAAGGACATCACTGTGTGATGGATAGATACACCAAAGGACAAGGACATCAATGAGTGATGGATAGATACACCAATAGACAAGGACATCACTGTGTGATGGATAGATACAACAAAGGACAAGGACATCACTGTGTGATGGACAAATACACCAATCGACAAGGATGTCACTTTGTGATGGATAGATACACCAAAGGACAAGGACATCACTGTGTGATGGATAGATACACCAAAGGACAAGGACATCTTTCTGTGTGATGGATAGATATACCAATCGACAAGGACATCACTGTGTGATGGATAGATACACCAATGGACAAGGACATCACTGTGTGATGGATAGATACACCAATAGACAAGGACATCACTGTGTGATGGATAGATACAACAAAGGACAAGGACATCACTGTGTGATGGACAAATACACCAATCGACAAGGATGTCACTTTGTGATGGATAGATACACCAAAGGACAAGGACATCACTGTGTGATGGATAGATACACCAAAGGACAAGGACATCTTTCTGTGTGATGGATAGATATACCAATCGACAAGGACATCACTGTGTGATGGATAGATACAATAAAGCACAAGGACATCACTGCCTGATGGAAAGATACACCAATCAACAAGGACATCTTTCTGCATGATGGATAGATACACCAATTGAATAGGACATCACTGTGTGATGGATATATACAACAAAGGACAAGGACATTACTCCGTGTGATGGATAGGTACACCAATGGACAAGGACATCACTCTGTATGTGTGTGTGTGTGGTTTGGATTTTTAACGTAGCTTTAACAATTTTTCAGTCATATCGCTACGATGTCTGCAGTGTTACAGTTTATACTGATGTCTAGTACTGGGGCATAATGGTGCAGACATGTAGCATGATGTTCCACCCAGTCACATTATCCTGACATCAGGCCGACCAGTCCTAACACTAACCTCTTAATGCTGAGCGCCAAGCGAGGCAGCTGTACCATTTTTGTAAGTCTTTGGTATGACTCGGCCAGAGATTAAACCCACTACCTTCCGCATCCTAGGTGGATGCCCTAACCACTAGACCACTGGAGCAGTGACATCACTGTGTGATGGACAGATACACCAATGGACAAGGACATCACTCTGTGTGATGGATAGATACACAAATGGAGAAATACATTATACTGTACTCCAAGTGAGTGGGAAAAAACACAAAGTTGATAATAGATGGATGGATAGCTACATGCCTCATGCTGGATGGACACTGACCACTAAATGATGACAACAGATGGATGGACATCTACACGCCTTATGCTGGATGGACACTGACCACTAAATGATGACAACAGCTGGATGGACATCTACATGCCTTATGCTTGATGGACACTGACCACTAAATGATGCCAATAAATGGATGGACATCTACATGCCTTATGCTGGATGGACACTGACCACTAAATGATGACAACAGATGGATGGACATCTACATGCCTTATGCTTGATGGACACTGACCACTAAATGATGCCAATAGATGGATGGACATCTACATGCTTTATGCTTGATGGACACTGACCACTAAATGATGCCAATAGATGGATGGACATCTACATGCCTTATGCTTGATGGACACTGACCACTAAATGATGACAACAGATGGATCGAGAGCTGCATGCCTCATACTGGATGGACACTGACCACTAAATGATGACAACAGATGGATGGACAGCTACATGCCTCATGCTGGATGGACAATGACCACTAAATGATGACAGATGGATGGACTGCTAAATGCCTCATGCTGGTTGGACACTGACCACTAAATGATGACAACAGATGGACAGCTATATGCCTCATGCTGGATGGAGACTGACCACTAAATGATGACAAAAGATGAATGGAGAGCTACATGCCTTATGCTGGATGGACACTGACCACTAAATGATGACAATAGATGGATGGATAGCTAAATGCCTCATGCTGGATGGACAATGACCACTAAATGATGACAATAGCTGGATGGAGAGCTACATGATGAAGGACATATTCTGACCACCATGTTTCATCTTTTTTTAAATGCATTATAAACAAGACAAAAATGGTATATTTATTTTTTCCAAGTAATGCCTCTTTTTCATGAATAAAGATCTGAAGTATGATCCACTCAACGATAAATACTTTATGACAATTAGCCCTGAAATGTTCCTGCTGAATGATGACAAGTTCTCTAAATTAATTGCCAGGAAAACTAAATACATGTATTTGATTAAACAGATAGACAAGAAAAGAGAAACACTGCATCTGGGTAATACATGTACACATCATATATTAAAAAGAAAGTTTTTAAGCAACCTATATGACATGAACAGATTTGTGGTTTGGATAAATCTCATCAAAGGCAATGTGTTCACATATTATATATCGTCCATATATAATCAATAGCTAATTCTCATAAAATACAGTGCAACATTTTTTGCCAGCTGCACAAGAAGGTAGTTTTAAAGAAATTCTTTCCCGGAAGTGCGTTACAAAACCAAAATGCATCTACTTTCTGTTACCTACTGCTTTTACATGCTCTCCGACAAAATTCTCTAGATTGGCTTAAAAGTACACTAAATGAAACAAAAATAATGTCAGCTATGTGTTAGATTATGGTGTCTCAGTAATAAAACCCAGACTAGATAGAATTACTTTTAATGAAAGTTATGGAAAACATTATGTTACCATGGCAATAATGACATCATCTAATGTCTTGATCAATAGCACTGTATGATTGACCTCTGAAGGGTCTACTTGGAAAACAATTATCCCAATAAGGCAGTAGTAACTGCTAATAAATAAAGCAGATGATGATAAAGAGAAGCAACAATCTATAATAAAGAATACATTGTTTGGCATGTTAAGAAGGTTCAATGTATTTGCCTAGCTGTTTAGCTTGGCTGAAGAAAAGAAATAACAAAATCAGGCCAGACATTATAGCGTGTACTTAATTATAATGTATGGATTTAACAATTTTTTATAATATTAAGAGCCTAAAAATTTCAACTAAAACTCTGAGACAATTATGTACTTTCATAAATACATATCAAAGCAACAGATTCTGAATTTAGCTACCAGAACATCCAACTAAAGGATAGGAATTTATATATATATATAAGGCAAGGTTGGCAATGTAATCTCTAGGGCATAATATAAAAATTAATCATTTTTTAAAAATGCCATTCAAAATATTTCTACAAATCATACTATGCCTATAAGAATGAATGCTAAGCATCAGAAGTACATGATACTGCCGGTGGACTGCTGCATTTTTTCCGGTGGTACATACAACAGTACTTTTTCACTGTACCAGTACATAAGTAGTTTCTGTCACTAAAGAAAATGGAACTTCCCAAAGATTCTTGCTATGACTTTAACATGACAAAGTAGATGTTGTATCTGTCACAAAATAATGGTGAATATTACAAATATACTTATGTCTATGATATGTTTGACATGTGTCACATATGCCAGCGAGGGGTCTAAATGGAATATTGTGAAACATATTCAGGCCAAATCCAAATTTGGAACAAATTTCAGTCCCAAAAAAAACTACGTTTTATTTACTTACTAGCATATATGAATGTGTTTAGTATATGTACTCCTTTGTAAGACTGTAAATCATTCTATGATTTTACCGCACGTTCTGAGTCTGAATTTTGCGTGATTTCTTAAGTCCACTAAATGTATTCTCGTTTTTTGTGCAAGTGTGTTTTATATTGATATGCCCTCATGGATAAATATCTTGTCTGAGTGTTGGCATCCCACTCAAAGTTTCCCTGCCTATTCTATCATCAGTATACATGTAGCTAGAAAACTGTAGGCTTTAGTAACAATGCTTCCTAATTTTTATCAATAGGCTCTCTAATGTCAGCACAATGTCTTTCCCATTACTGCTGTAATATAAGTTTAATCATCCCATTTTAGTTATAGCCTTCATATTACAACCTATACAACAATTAACACACACACATAACAAATTCATCTAATACGAGGTACTGGCCATTTAATTTTCTAAAAGAAAATATTTATCCTCAAAATAAAATCACACCCCTGCCCACCCCCAATTAAATGGCAAGTACCTTATATAACTAAATGAATATCTCATGATAATTCATATTTTTTCCAAAGACTATGATGGATAGCCCATGATGTAATTTTGCTATTTTTCCCACTATTCAAAAAATGAAATTAAACAAAAAAGTATCAGGCCCCCTAGCATAGTCCATAAAGTAATTGCTGTATAACGTGGTAGGTATCACAGTACTTTCCAAAACACCATTAAAAAAATTTGTTGTACCCAGCTCTACTCATTATTTGTCAACCATCATAGCAAGCCTGTAAATATAGTTGTTAAAAAGGGATCCAGAACAAAGCATTGTAAATCCAACATGGCATGATTTCAATTAGGTCCATTTCCCAAGACAGAAGGTGCCATGCCAGATAAACACCATAATCTTTTTTTCTCATATACATGAAGCAGCTGTCAATAATAATACACGTTTCTGTTTCTCTTATGGCACAGGGCCATTAATGGCATTTTACGGCTAGTATAAAAGCAATATTTGGCTGGCATTTCTCTCCACGCAGACATCTATGACTTCACCTTGGCAATTCTATGCACAGAGGTATATGTGCCTTCTGCTTGGCAATTCAATACACCCAGATATCTTAGGCTTCACCTTGGCAATTCTATGCACCCCATATATCTATGACTTCACCTTGGCAATTCTATGCACCCCAGATATCTTTGACTTCACCTTGGCAAATGTATGTACCCCATTATATCTTAGGCTTCACCTTGGCAATTATATGCACCCCATATATCTATGACTTCACCTTGGCAATTCTATGCACAGAGATATCTATGACTTCAGCTTGGTGATTACATGCATTAAGATATCTATGACTTCACTTTGGACCCCAAACTGTATCTTTCAACAAAAATTTGTGTCAAAAATAAATTTTCATGAATAAAGATAAAATTTAACTTATCAGCACATGCACAGGGATCACACATCATGACAATGCCAGTATGCCCCATGCATAGGGATCACACAGCATAACAATGTCAGTATGCCCCATGCACAGGGGTCATGCATCATGACAATGCCAGTATGCCCCATGCACAGGGATCACACATCATGACAATGCCAGTATGCCCCATGCACAGGGATCACGCATCATGACAATGCCGGTATGCCACATGCACAGGGATCACACATCATGACAATGCCAGTATGCCACATGCATAAGTGGTGCATATAACAGCAAAAAGCATCACCAAATATCAAAAACTACATGTCAGCCATTGTAAAACCTCACAATATGCAGATGGTAAGACACATTTTAATTACCAGAAAATCACTGAATGCATCTCTTTACTCAAATGCACAGCCATTTAGCACATGATTTAAAGACAAAAAAATGCAGAAAAGAAAACAAATTTCAATGTATGTCATAAATACAGGAAAAGATTCAACAATGTCCGATTGAACAATTTCATAGTTTTTGTTTATATCTGTACTGCCTAACCTATCATTTGATTTTGCTCTTTGGTTAGTTTGGGATTTCCTTTTTAATAATAAATCCAAATTGAAATTCTGCTGGTTTAATGCAAGGACCATTATCTACCTTTGATTAACATGCCACAACACGAAAATAATGTCCAGTAGTTTCAGTGCCTTCCCCACATGCAGACAAGAGTGTCAATTATGCCTATTGATAGGGAGCTGTAATTATTTCTCAGTTTTGCATGTATAATCAATAATTTTCTATCCCCATGCCAAAAGGCTTTTAAAGCACATGAACAGGTACTAGATTTTGTAGGCTGGGATCATTTGAACTCTCCTTGTAATGTAATCTGACATACATCCTCAGAAACATTATTATATAAATTGACCCTAGCTTGTATAAATGTCAGATCTATTACACAATGGATATCGACTTGTCTTATTTACATGGGGTGGGTGGGTAAAAATACTGGAGCAACACCACTGATCATCCTGTAGAATGTTGCAAGATTTTAACTCATGCAGACTCTCCTGTAATACACCATGCAAGATACATGTACCTACTACTATAATGACTACAGCTGAAATGAGAGTTCCTGTTGGTACTGATACTGTAGGAATCCAACATAAGACCTTTTCCTCTTTTTACCAAGTGATTGTTGACACCATCTTTGATAATCTTCTGAGATAGCAAGATTTTCAAATTGGTAACTGTGGCTGTCATATTGGATGTCAGATCAGGCACCATTTTCTTTTTTATGACCTACTAGCCAGCACTTTAAGTCTTTTGGTGAAAACTCCATGTAGCTGAGACCATCATTAGAAGTCTTTTGGTAAAAACCGCATGTAGCTGAGACCATCATTAGAAGTCTTTTGGTAAAACCCCCAATTTTGTAGCTGAGACCATCATTAGAAGTCTTTTGGTAAAACCCCCAATTTTGTAGCTGAGACCATCATTAGAAGTCTTTTGGTAAAACCCCCAATTTTGTAGCTGAGACCATCATTAGAAGTCTTTTGGTAAAACCCCCAATTTTGTAGCTGAGACCATCATTAGAAGTCTTTTGGTTAAAAAAATACATGTAGCTGAGACCATCATTAGAAGTCTTTTGGTTAAAAAAATGCATGTAGCTGAGACCATCATTAGAAGTTCTTTGGTTGAAAAAAAACATGTAGCTGAGACCATCATTAGAAGTCTTTGCTAAAAAACCCATGTAGCTGAGACCAGAGTGGTTGATGTACACAATAGTAATAACAAGATTTTCACGACAGTCATCGCTACCACCGTGGTGGAAGTCAGGGTGGCATTTTCATTTAGGACCAACCAGAGAAAACCATATGTAAACATGATCATCTATCATGGAAGAACAGTGATAAGAGTTTTCACATTGCCACCATGGCAGCCATATTGAAGATCTGATAGGTACCATTTCCCTTTAGGACCAAGAAAGTCATGGTAGCTAAGTTTGTACAGCACTGGACTCGTAATCCATGAACCATGGGGGTTGATACTAACCCAGGATAGCTCTGGTTGAATGCCTTCATGTCACTGGGAATGGCTCTTAGTCTTAGTTCCCATTTTTCTTGCAACCAATAACATATTAAAGTGCTCTTAAAAACAATAACAAGTTATTTAGGACTGCCTAGACATCATAAGCCTTCTGGAGAAAACCCCATATAACATCTCTTGGGAAGTTACAGTGATAACAAGATGTCAATATCACCATCCCTCAAGGTAGTGTAGCCATAACAAGATGTCAATATCACCATCCCTCAAGGTAGTGTAGCCATAACAACCATAACAAGATGTCAATATCACCGTCCCTCAAGGTAGTGTAGCCATAACAAGATGTCAATATTAGGGCATAACCGATTAGCATTTTTCTACTGATTTCCGATTCCGGATTTGGGGCATGAAATTTTTCCGATTCCGGATACGATTCAATTAATCGGAAATGCTAAATTAAAAGGTTTTTCAAATTAACTTTTTAAACCGTGTTACACACGTTTTGCATATCACACCGATGTCACAAGGGGAAGGATATGGCAGGACTATAGCAAAATGCAACGAAGTTCAAAGCCACAAAGAATCCATGAAATTTTTTATTTTTTTGCCAGTTCCGACCCATTCTTTGTTCAACAATTAGTTGATCTTGCCGCCAGGCTTTTATTTTCCCGCCTTAATCATTTATGTCAGCAAGCGGCCAGTTCCATCCTGTACTTTATTCAACAATTAGTTGATCTTGCCGCCATGCTTTAATGTCGCGGTCAAATAAAAATAAAACAGGCTTTTGTTTGGTCCTATAAAGTTGGCCTCTTGCGGAATAATTTTCTTTTAATACCTCATTAGCATGTGTCAATGTATTCAATATTATGCCTTCATTATTGAGAATGTTGACATAAACGGGTAGGACTGTATTATATATTTTAATAAATTTAAATCTTTCGGTCTAACTCAAGTATTATCGTTTCACCCCGTTGTGTTGACCACATTGGACTTTTCTGACTTCTTATTTAACTTTATTAACGCACTATCGAATGACACGCAGTGTTAGACACGGTGCTATAGAAATTCAACTTTATTATTTTTATTATCCGAATCGGTCGTTCCTGCCTTGTCCGACTCCGATTAATCGGAAGTTCATACTATCCGGTGGAATCCGATTTCCGGATCAAAAGTCGGTTATGCCCTAGTCAATATCACCATCCCTCATGGTAGTGTAGCCATAACAAGATGTCAATATCACCATCCCTCAAGGTAGTGTAGCCATAACAAGATTTCAATATCACCATCCCTCAAGGTAGTGTAGCCATAACAACCATAACAAGATGTCAATATCACCGTCCCTCAAGGTAGTGTAGCCATAACAAGATGTCAATATCACCATCCCTCAAGGTAGTGTAGCCATAACAAGATGTCAATATCACCATCCCTCAAGGTAGTGTAGCCATAACAACCATAACAAGATGTCAATATCACCGTCCCTCAAGGTAGTGTGGCCATAACAAGATGTCAATATCACCATCCCTCAAGGTAGTGTGGCCAAGATGGCCACATTTGAAGTCAGATTGAACAATTTTTATTTAGAACCAACTTGAAAACATAAATAAAACCTCATGGAGTAAGTTTACTGGTGAAGACCTCATGGAATAAGTTTACTGGTGAAAACCTCATGGAATAAGTTTACTGGTGAAAACCTCATGGAATAAGTTTACTGGTGAAAACCTCATGGAATAAGTTTACTGGTGAAGACCTCATGGAATAAGTTTACTGGTGAAAACCTCATGGAATAAGTTTACTGGTGAAAACCTCATGGAATAAGTTTACTGGTGAAGACCTCATGGAATAAGTTTACTGGTGAAGACCTCATGGAATAAGTTTACTGGTGAAGACCTCATGGAATAAGCTTACTGGTGAAAACCTCATGGAATAAGTTTACTGGTGAAAACCTCATGGAATAAGTTTAATGGTGAAAACCTCATGGAATAAGTTTACTGGTGAAAACCTCATGGAATAAGTTTACTGGTGAAGACCTCATGGAATAAGTTTACTGGTGAAAACCTCATGGAATAAGTTTACTGGTGAAGACCTCATGGAGTAAGTTTACTGGTGAAGACCTCATGGAATAAGTTTACCGGTGAAGACCTCATGGAATAAGCTTACTGGTGAAAACCTCATGGAATAAGTTTACTGGTGAAAACCTCATGGAATAAGTTTACTGGTGAAGACCTCATGGAATAAGTTTACTGGTGAAGACCTCATGGAATAAGTTTACTGGTGAAGACCTCATGGAATAAGTTTACTGGTGAAGACCTCATGGAATAAGTTTACTGGTGAAAACCTCATGGAATAAGTTTACTGGTGAAAACCTCATGGAATAAGTTTACTGGTGAAAACCTCATGGAATAAGTTTACTGGTGAAGACCTCATGGAATAAGTTTACTGGTGAAGACCTCATGGAATAAGTTTACTGGTGAAGACCTCATGGAATAAGTTTACTGGTGAAGACCTCATGGAATAAGTTTACTGGTGAAAACCTCATGGAATAAGTTTAATGGTGAAAACCTCATGGAATAAGTTTACTGGTGAAAACCTCATGGAATAAGTTTACTGGTGAAAACCTCATGTTGATATGACTTTCCATTGAGAAGGAGCAGCAATCACAATATTTTTAAGATTGCTGTCATAGTGTCATATTAGATGTCAAATTGGCCCAACTTTAATTTATGACCAACTACACATCATAAAAAGTCTTTCAGTGAAAAGCCCATGTTGTTATGACCATCCATTCAAAAGGGAGTAGTGATAAGATTTTTAAGATGGCCGCATCTTATAGCATATGCAAATGGGATTTATGTAATAATTGAATATTTAAGTTTCTCAGTGTGTATGTGTATATGTGATCTGGATTTTTAATGTAGCTTTAACAATTTTTCAGTCATATCACATGTCTGCAGTGTGGCAGTTTATAATGATGTCTAGCACTGGGGAAACATGCTGCAGACATGTAGCATGATGTCACACCCAGTGACATTATCCTGACACCAGGCCAACCAGTCCTAACACTAACCTCTTAATGCAGAGCACCAAGCGAGGCAGCTGTTAGTACCATTTTTATAAGTCTTTGGTACGACTTGGCCGGGGATCAAACCCACGACCTCCCGCATCTGAGGTGGATGCTCTAACCACTAGGCCACTGGAGTGGTGTAGTTTCTTGGTAAAAAAGGGTTTTAAAAAAATCAATTACAAATGGAAGTAAAAATATTTTAAAATAATGACCAATATTTTTAAATTATCTAATAATAAAAATGTTAAAAACTACTAATTTTTATTTATTTTTCAGGATTATTCTTGTTGTATTGCAATAACAATAATAATAATAATAATAATAATAATAATAATAATTATAAGAACAATATTTGCATCATGTATATGTATTTTTTTAAATATTTAGTCAAATTGCTGACAAATTAAATACTATCCAAATATAATTACAACATTGTTACAATTTGTTTTGGCAGACACTTTTATTCTGACTGCATTATTGTACTTGCATGATAATTTTATCTGATAATTTTCACCATGGTTTCAGCTCAGTTTTAGATTATAGTTGATGATGCAGCAGTAGGCATCTTTTAAACATTATAATGTACTTTTTATTCATTGATAATAGCAGACTCCAAATCACACCCCTGCACCACATCGTGTATATTAGGATGCTCTGTCTCCTGAACATAACATGGATTTAATAATGCACACACAACACTGACATCTATATTTTTCCAAATTACAAACGTTTTCACTGACAGAACATGGTATGGCTTGAAATATGTCAAGTGTGATGGTATTACACTAAATCTGAGCTAGACTGTGCTTCTGCCTGGGGAATATTTTCTGAGGCTGAAGTGGGGTACAAAAGAGAATACGTTAGATCCCGACTTTAGACACTGGGAGAGTAACGTTGATATGTAAGGTCAAAGTGCTAACCCTACTCAAAAGTTGGAATTCTCAGAAACTTCAGTCAGAAATTTTTTATCTAAAATATGTATAAAAGAATAAAGCAATTAGACTCTAAGCCACAGTACAGTGACAATATAGGCCACAAGACATTCTTAAAAATCAGGTTCTAATTCCCCCTTGGTCATTGTATAAAAGGGCAGTAAGATGTCAACCAGCCCCCACCTCCCTCCCAAACTATCAGGGTCAACAACCTATATTTTCAGCCAAACATATGATGATCCTGTACAGTAACGCTGGGATCCAATCTTAAAACAGAGGATGCACTCCAACCTTATACCCCTAGCCGAGTACAGTTCTCACCACATTCCAATTGTTATTGGACTGACACTTCAAGAATGGAAGCAAAGTTTTACTAACTATGGATACCTTTAAAAGATCATTTTATGGGGTACATTTAAAGTTATTCACATTAAGTAAAAATCACAAGATTATATTGGATATCAGCACCATGGCAACAACTGGTATGTGGCAAGAACTGGTCTTCCCCCCTCTGCCAGTATTAGTGTACAGAGGTTACAAGGAATATCAGAATATATCCTAATATACCCCAAATATATTTCAATATCTTTTTACGTGCATTATATATATATGCTTTTAAAGAATCATGTATTACATGAAAATAATGGAAACATTTTGAATTGCAACTGATGGTTATGATTTCTTTGCATATAGCAACACATTGTGTTTTTTTTTTAATACACTCATGGTACTACTGAATTTGTTGTCTTTTTTCTCATGTTTTATTGATGGCTTCTTGGAGAAAAATGTAACCTCATCTCAAAATTGAACTGAAGTTGAATGACAAATACAAAATATTAATTAATCAAAAGGTGCATAAATTCAGTAGCATAACAGACAATTAAATAACATTTGAAGAAAAGACAAAAATTCTTCATAATACCTGAATAGTGTATTAAGGTTGTAGTGTGTTCTAATTATATTTCCTAGTCATCTCAAATGGCTAATGGCTTTGTGTTAATTAAAATTTAATTCTTCTTAGTGAAGAATCAAGCAGGAGTTGTGTTTTTGTGTTCACGTGTTGTGTTTTTGTGTTCAAAATTCTTGTTTCTTAGTTACTGCAAATGGATAGGCTCTTTATTAATTTTGTTTTCGTTTGTGAAACCAACTACCACACCTACAGTTTCAAATTGCATGTGTTTATCTGTTGTACAAGATATTGTAGATTTTGTATCTCTTAATGTGCTGTCAATTTACCAGTATTTGAAGTTATATTTACTGTTTCAATATATCGGCCACATACAATCCTGGGAATATAAATTCTCATTTTAGTGAAGTAAACATCTGGGGAGTCATGTTATCGTCCTATTCTGCTCAATTATTTCAACTTGCAAGTTTGTTTTTTATTGATAAATTTAAAACAAATAAAAACATAAAGCGAATAAAAATATTTTGTCGACTACATAAAAAAACACAATATGAATTATACTTGAATTTTGTTGGATGTATACTGTTTTAATTCATAAAGTAAACTGATCATTGTTTAATGATTTCCTTCAATACTATCAAACTGCATTTATTTTTTGGTTTCATTCAATATGTTGTACACTATTTCGACTTAATTAATTTAATTATCTCTTTTTAATCATTTAAACTGACTGAAAGACAATAATGAGACAAAGAAAATAGAATACATTTTATTAACTGACTAAAGTGAGAAGAGAATAAAGGAAACACAAAATGTCTTATAATTGTATATTCATGTGATGTGTGCTCACTGATTACCTTTATGGTTTGAAACTGCCTGTATTTATTTTTAATGTTTAACATAAATTTTATTTGTTTCCTTTTTGTACATATATGTTTTCTGATTCCTTGTTCTGGGGGCTTGTGTTTGTTTAATTATTTTCCTCTACAGATTTCTTCTGTTCAATAATATTTTGTACAATTCGTTATTTTATATCGGTCTACTAATACCAACTTGAATTATTCTTAAGAGATGCACATCCATTTGGCATTTGGGATTGCACAACTCCTTAATCAAGTAATGTGTAAGATAATTCAAAATGAAATTTAAACATCTCTATTTAAAATTAACCACTGAAAATAATTAATGGGAAATGAAAACAGACAATAAGGTCTGTGTGTGTGTGTGTGTGTGTGTATGTGTGATTTGGATTTTTAACCTAGCTTTAACAATTTTTCAGTCATATCGCTCTGATTTCTGCTGTGTAAAAGTTTATAGTGATGTCTAGCACTGAGACATCATGCCACAGACATGTAGCATGATGTCCCACCCAGTAACATTATCCTGACACCAGACCGACCAGTCCTAACACTAACCTCTTAATGCTGAGCGCCAAGCGAGGGAGCTGTTAATACCATTTGTATAGGTCTTTGATATGACTCGGCTGGAGATCAAACCCACGACCTTCCGCATCCGAGGAGGACGTTCTCACCACCAGGCCACCGGAGTGGTCGACAAAACGGTCTTTGACTTCTACTATTTTGACTTTTAGAATACATAAAAAAGATTGGTGAAACATTTGTTTTTTAATATATGTATTAAAATCCCAAAAACGTATAACCATGCCTCCACATGGTGCCAGCGGGAAACAACATCACATCTAACATGACAGAGTGACTTTGTGTATTGGATTAATCTAAGTGAAACAAAGAATTACAAAATTATGAACTTCAGTTATTTATCAACCTTTCTAATGCCTATATCAAACATATGATACCCAAAGAGCATACAATGTGTATATAATGCAGCTTTGGGTGTATTTGCCAGACAAGTAAATACATACAAATATAACTTTAATAAATACAGTATGCTATATAAACAAGGTATTTGTTATTTGGGTATTATACAAAGATGAAAAAAATATGAAATCCTAAAAAAATTATGTCATTTTAAACAATTTTGAAAAAGAAAATAAAAGCCTAAGGATTTTATGTATAACAGTAGTACACGTTTTTATAAAAAAAAAGAAGGAAATACCAAACCAATATAGGTTATGCTATACAAAGAAAATCTTAACCATCTAATGCAGCACATCTATTTGTCTGGAGTTTTTGTATAATATATGATACCTAAAGAACATACAATTTTGTATATTTTAGCATATCAATGGTATATTGGGGGGCATTTGGTGCATTTTTTTTAATATGTTATAGGTGCTGTCTAATGTTGTAAAGTGCTTAGACCTTCTAAAGATTAGGTGCTATAAAAAGTCCTCATTATTATTATTATTATTGGTATTATTATTATAATTATGATTGTTGTTGTTATTAATATTATTATTTTAGTTATCATTATTGTTATAATTATTGTTATTGTTATAATTATTATTGTTGTTGGTATTGTTTTTATTATTATTGTTAAAATTATTATTATTGTTATTATTATTACTTCGTTATCATTATTATTGCTATAATTATTATTATTATTATTATTATTTTATTATTATATGGGTGGATTAAAGCATTATCGTATTTCAGTATTTCATGCTGCATTTACCAACATTTTTAAATATGCACAGAGTTTATCAATATCACTGAAACAATTCTTTTTAATAAAAATGATTAGAAACTCCCCGCCCCCATTTACATGCTAGTCCTACTGAACAGTTGATAGCTACAATAATGTGCATGCCATAACTTGCTCAACTTCAATTGTTTCATTTGCCTTATGTTCTTCACCTCGTATAATGACAGGTTCAGTCTATAACTCATGTCTTTGTGGAATATATAGGACAATTTCAATAACTCATCCATAGGATTATAGTGATTTGTTTTCTACTAATACACATATATATTTGATGAAAAAATTGATAATGGATCTGGATGAACTGCCTAGATATGTGCTTTTGATGCTTATGTAGGCTCTACAATGACCAAGAAACTATGCAGCGGCTTACAAACTTGAAACAACATTTCTTTTTATTTCAACATTACTAAGGTTAAGTTAAAAACATGTTTAAATGTACCCGCCATGTCGGCCAATTCTGCGCATCGGGTAATTCTGCACAATGATAAGTCATTTCTGTAAACATTGGATCATGTGTTATTTTGGGTCAAAAATCCATTTTGTCTCCAGAAAGAACAATCATACATTAATTAAGGAAAGTGATATTCATAAAATGTACAAAAATATCCCACATTTAGACTCGAAATGTACATAAAAATGTGATTTCTAAATGGCAACGTGAAGACCCACTCCATGACCTTCTTGAACCTGTAACCCAGAAAATGCGATTTACTATGCATCTTTTAGAATCATACAAATAAATACATTCAATAAAAGATGGAAATGTGTACCTTAAAACAAAACTATTTTAATCCAAGTTTCCAATTTTGCAAGAAGTTGTCTCACACCTACAAAATCGTCTGCTACCCAACGTGTCTGCTTGCCGCTAGAACATAAATTGTGAACAAATTCCCCAGCGTATAGTCTGTTTCTAAATTCTGTAGTAATTTTTCCCCATCAACAAGACGTTGTACTCGCATTAAATCCTATTCATTGTTGTTTCTCTTCCATGTAATAGCTTATTTTTCATAAAATGTTGAACTTTACTAACTTTTTTACAAAATTGGTTTAGTTTGCTTAAAATCTCTTGCCATTTATTGGCATTTTTACGTTGAATTTTGTAAAACTAGCTATAAACCTGACCTAATTACTCGACTGAACTGCTGATCCAAACAGTGCAAAGTAATATATTTCATTTCTGTAGCCTGATGGATAAACATTACATCCTTTCAAAGCTATGCACAGAATAGGCCGACATATCGCAAGTCAGAAAAACGGGGGGGGGGGGGTATCCTCTGTGTCCAAAATTAATATTATTTTGAACAGAATATTCTGGTGACAACTGCATCTTTTCAAATGGTAAGCATGGCTGTATTTTATTTTTGTCAATCGCTCGAATTCGGTATGCGTTTTGCTTCAATATTGGAAACGAAATCCTTAGGTATGCAGAAATGCCCGACAGCAGTGTAAATATTTTAAGAAATTTGTAGCAGCATTATCAGCGTGGTATCTAATGTTGTGTAATGTGTTCTCATTAACTTCTGCTCTTTCACAGCGACGCCAAATGTGATGAAAATCACTGAAACATCTTTTAAAATAAAATAATATAAAAATTATAATAAATTATCCTCATATTAGCAAACATGTGCAAATATATAACTGAATTGGAAATGGTCGTCCCTGTGTCAATGACAGCCATATACACGTTCGTTTACACGTTTACAGATTTTGTAAACGTATACCTGAAATAAATGAACTTAGAGTTTACACGTGTCAACGTTGCAATCTTACAAGTTATACCAGTGTACAGTATAGTATACTAAATTTCCAACCAGTAATGTGGTCTTTACAAAATCATAAATGGAGTTTCGCAGCTTTGGGCTCAATGAAACAAGCCTGAATCTTTCAAGAGAAGTAAATAAACTTTGGGGACATCATGTAATCAGCTTATTATGCATTTTCTTTGCGGCTTCTTACCCTAGCATCCTTATAAAATGCATGCTTTTCAACAGCTTCACCATTACATGAAATACTTGCCTTGGTTGAAAAATCTTGCAAAGTTTTCATCAGGTCCTGCTCGCTGCCCCCTTTAAGAATTTGTAATGTATTTTCATCCATTTTCCTCATTCGAATCAAAATTTAAAATCAGACGAAGCTTGCCTGCATCTTTCGTTAGTATTAACAAATTGATTTTGACAGACGGAAGAGCATAAATTTACCACATTGTACTGTCAACTGATCTTTAAAAAATGTTCAATCGATGCACATTTGGCTTTACCAGACTACGCACTTACTTCCCCTGTTTATGTCTCGGTTTTTAAAGCATCTATTTGAATTTTATTAAAACATTACATTTGCTTAGACTGCTTTGAATGAGTTAATTTAGGAAACAAATTAGGTGGTAACTTGTTTCATTCTTACTGTTGTATAGTTAAACTATTCTGATTTGCTTTTTGACATAAACAGACAGCATGAGATAATAATATTTGTATGATATGGAATTGAACTACCTGTTATAAATAAATTAGTAATAGTAGTACTAGTGTGAAGAAAATAATATACAAAATTTGAAACAGGCAATGTTGTGGTACATTTGACCAAATTTTCTTTACTTTTAGTTTAAGTGTGCAATCACCTTGGAGCATCAAGAATAACTATAGCTGCTTTTTTTTGGAAATTTCAGTAATCTTTCTTGATTTTTGTACCACTGTTACCTCAGACTGAAAAACAATATTCTAGCTGCAGCATGGTATATGCATTGTAGAATATCTCGAGGGAGATAACTTTTTTAATGACCTTATCAACTTGCATTTTCCAGCTCAAGATTTTGTCTATCATGATGCCAAGTAGTTTTTCATTTTCAGATTGTCATATATTCATTCCTTTTATCTTGAAATCATTTTCCTGAGCTTTTACTCCTGCTCAACTACCTATAATCATGGCTTTTGGTTTGCTGCATACCATTGTTACCACACAGGTTATTTTATTATTACCAGATCTTGATTTAATTTAGTGCTAATCTCATAGTCTGTTGATCCAGTATTACCTTGTGTCATCTGTGAAAATAGGGGTGGATAGCTCCATGTCAAATCAACACATAAAGAGCAAATCATTGACATATAGAGCAAATCATTGACATAAAGAGCAAATCATTGACATAAAGAGCAAATTATTGACATAAAGAGCAAATCATTGACATAAAGAGCAAATTATTGACATAAAGAGCAAATCAAGACATAAAGAGCAATTCATTGACATAAAGAGCAAATCAAGACATACAGAGCAAATCATTGACGTAAAGAGCAAATCACTGACATAAAGAGCAAATCAAGACATAAAGAGCAAATCATTGACATAAAGAGCAAATCATTGACATAAAGAGCAAATCAAGACATATAGAGCAAATCAATGACATAAAGAGCAAATCATTGACATAAAGAGCAAATCAAGACATAAAGAGCAATCATTGACATAAAGAACAAATCATTGACATAAAGAGCAAATCAAGACATATAGAGCAAATCATTGACATAAAGAGCAAATCATTGACATAAAGAGCAATTCATTGACATAAAGAGCAAATCAAGACATAAAGAGCAAATCATTGACATAAAGAGCCAATTATTGACAAAAAGAGCAAATTAATGACATAAAGAGCAAATCAAGACATAAAGAGCAAATCATTGACATAAAGAGCAAATCATTGACATAAAGAGTAATGGTCCGAGAACTGATCATTGAGGACCAACAGACTTTATCTGAAAGTTTATTTAAAATAGAAACTTGTTGTTGTCTGCCTTTATGATAGGTTTGAAACCAAGTTAAGCTTTCATGATTAACTTGATACATGCTGAGCATTTCCAGCAGGATTTTGTGATTAATAGGGTCAAAAGCACTTGTGAGGTCAAAAAAAGAATGTGCATACAAGGTTACCTTGATTGATTGCATTTACTCAATCTAGTTAGTGTAGTCTGGCATGAATGTCCTTCACAGTACCCTGACTGTCATGAATGTAGCAAGTTAAAAGATTCCAGATGGTTTCTAAACTCACTGCAGACATGTCTTCCTAATATCTTTGAAAGTGGCGATAAAACTGATATATGTCATTTCAGAAAGATTTTATGTATTAAAGTTATTCTGGGGACATCACCAAAACTACTGTAACAGTGGGGACAGTGAGTTATTCTGGGGACATCACAAAAGCTACTGTAACAATGGGGACAGTGAGTTATTCTGGGGACATCACAAAAACTACTGTAACAGTGGGGACAAATGGTTATTCTGGGGACATCACAAAAACTACTGTAACAGTGGGGACAAATGGTTATTCTGGGGACATCACAAAAACTGCTATAACAACCCAGATTATTCTTACAATTCTTACAATGAAAAATAGTCAGTTAGACTATGTAAAGGCATGAAAAGCTTCCATGACTTAATATGGTGATAGCAAATTTGAATGGGACGACCATGCAGATAATATCTGTATGTGCCCAAACTTGTCCTACTTTCTAGAATCAATAAATATTTACCTACAGAAACTTGCATTATGTACTTCCAACTCTGGATTCTTGTTAAAAATGTAAGGGTGAACTGTGCCAAATTTTAGCTTGACAGGAAATTTTAAAAAAATGGAAGCAAATATTATTTTATTGATTATACAACAGCATTGTTTACAGAATTAAAATAGGAAAGTATTTTCACAAGGCAGTTCATGTATATAAATTTCTTCATGGCTGCTGTACCAGGATTTATTAAGGTCCTATCATTATCTAACACTTAACTACCGGTATTTGAAAATCAACATCACATAGAAACCTTCATCCAGGAAACCATGAACAAAACATTTTAAGAAAAGCTTCCAATACTATGGGACAGCTCAGTGGAAGACGCTTCCATTGCAAAAATATTTAAGATTGAATCATGTAGAACATGTCTGTGTTATAAAAAAATAGAATTAAATATTTAAAATTCCAAATCCTAAAAGAGACGTACATGTATTATTTCAAACCATCAGATTAACAAACCAAAGAGAAAATACAAGTTCAATATTTTGTTCTGGAATTTATTGCAGGATTAATCTTCAGATTTATAATTTCCTTGTTTTGAATTTTCAATATTAGCAAATTTGTAGTTGTAAAATTGTATAAAAATGTCTTGTATATATAAATTCAGTGTCTGAATGTCTCTTTTACAAATAAGTCTTACGGTATATCAAAGCATTAACTGTTAAGTTTACATCAAGATCCTGCATACAGTTATTTCAAAATATATTTTTGATTAATATGAAACAAAAATTTACATATGCAGTAATATCCTCCTACTTTCATGATAATGCATTTATTATTATTATTATCATTATTATTATTATTATTATATGTTGAACTAAACAGTGATGTAATTACTATTAACTTTTTATAATGTATATTATTACACCTTCTCTTTAAGAGGCCTCAGGGAATATAGTGTTCGCCTAAATAAATCACCCTCTGAATATAAATAGATAAATAAATAAATAAATAAATAAATATTGTTAGCAGTTATACGCGTAACGTTACAGTTTGCAAAAATTGCCTAAATATAATGCTGTATATAGTACAATCTAACACCAACTAAACTTGTTACGCTTTATTTCATTGGCTCCATTCACGACTATTGTCCAATCAATACAGCTCTTTTAATGTTTGACAGTTGTTAGTGAACAAGGAGCAAGGTAGTTATTAACGCTGATTCAATTTTGTGTACGACTCATGTGATGAATGCAAGTGGTAAGAGATATAAGCAAGAAAGAACTATCCTATACATAATACATACACTGCTTAATTTGTTAACTTTCTTATGAAACGCATGCAGTGGAGTCGTGGCACACGGTGAAGGGGGTGGGGGTGAGGTTAGAGTTTCATCCATGTAGGAATTTATTCCTGGTGGAACGGCTCCATTGGTACGAAATTAAGGTAGATAGTGAAAGTCTCCATCATAATCTCGGAATTTATTGTTAGATGAGATGTATTTTTAAAAATGTGTTTATTTTCATAGCAGGTACATTATTAGTCCAACAAGTTGATCTCCACTTTGTCTTCTTCAACTTTACTGGTGGCGGAGACCAGTCGGATCAGGCCGTATTTCATATCGAATTTTTCACCCTCACATCATTTCTGACTATCAGACGCTCGCCAGTAATTAAAAAAATTTATTTCAGTCGACCTTTGTATGCAGATGGTAAGTAAAATCCATCTTATGTTGACCCATGGCATTAAATCCTTAAGAACACTCACTTTTTGAGTATTAATCCATGTTAGAACAGAACACATGCATCTATTAATGACCTTTTTTTAAATTGCTGATGCCACAGGGGTTCGTTACAAAGAAAATTAGGAGTATCCATCCATGAATCATGGGACAGGGTTGGGGTCTATCCTGTAACAATATAACACAAGGGAAGACACCAGTCCACACCCCTCGGTAGCTCCAACCCTGCTAGTTTATCCCAATTGCATCTGCTAATTTCCAGCTTAAGTCAGTCGTAATCAAATATAGTTCAATTTTTAAAAAAGTTGAACACACTTTGGTCAGTTTGATATATTGGAGAAAATGCAAGAATTGTTAGCCGATTTTGATGTCTTGACAAGCAATGGCCTCTGGCAGTGTTGTTTGCATTTGGTTAGTCTTGGATTTCGCCATTGACTGAAAGGTAAGATCTGAACAACCTTGAGTCCACAGTAAATATCATTAATTGACATTGTGGTGCATTTTAATTTTTGGCAACAAAAACAAATATTGCTTAAAATTTGGTGTTAATTGCTGGTTACATTGTTGCATAGTACATTGTCAACTCCTGAAACATACTTATTGTTTGAAAATAAAAGTCAGTACTTATTGTAATCACTTAAACAATTATAAATTTGTGTTTTTATTGTTGTCCATATATTAACTTCAAAGAAAATGGACGAGCAGCAGTTCTTAGTTACAAAGATGACATATCTCTATTTCCTTGTCATCGTCTGATTTTATATAACGGTGAACTACAGATTCGAGGTTGTTCGGATCTTACCTTTCAGTCAGTGGTGAAATCAAGGACTATCCAGTGTCTCACCAGTTGTATGCCGATGACACCCAAAAATAAAAATCTAGCCACCCAGCTGAAGTAGATGCTACCATCTAAGGTGTAGAGAGGTGCATTTCTGATGTGAAATCATGGATGACATGTAACAAGCTGCAGATGAATGATGATAAAACTGAAGACATTCTGATCACAACACAAGACTTTCTCATTCACATCCTTTACCTCAAATATTTGCCACCAAGCTGAACATCATGATCCCCTTTAATGTTACAGTCATCGACCACAGGGCCTGGACAGTGGATGCCTTGAACCTAGGATGGGATCATCTGTTCACCTAAGCCTTCCTATGCTTCAGGACGATCCCATAGATCCTTCACAAAGTTAGGTGATCAGCGGTTGAGCTCATTTTGATTGCCCTTCACTGTCCCCAGCAATCGTGGTTCAACAATCTTCTTAATCTGCTGGTGGACCATCCCAGGACCTTACCTCAGAGAAGGGACCTTCTGTCGCAATACAGGAGCTCTCGGATGCTAAGCTGCCCCCAAATTCTGCACCTTTACACTTGACTCATCTTAAATGGCTTCTGTGCAAAGAAAAGTTTTCAGGCCAAGTTGCCAATGTGTCATTCAGTCCAGGAGAAGATCTGCCTTTAAGAAATAATATATTGCCAATGGAGAATGGTACAGTAGAAAATTTGTCAAACCTAGCTATCCCACTAAACATGGTGGCTGATTTTCTTCTTTTCCTTTTTGAAGAGAAACAATGCTTGGTTTCTGCTATTAAGAAATATTGTGCAGCCCTTGCCAACACTAACATTTTTCAAAAGGTCCTGCCATCAGAATGAATTCTTGCTTGGCAGACCTGATCATGTATTTTTAATTGCAGAATATAATGTATCACTCTGGAATCTCTCTTGCATCTTGTGGTCTCTTAATAAACCCCCTATGAACCTTTGGCCAAAATATCCTTTGAGTATGTTATCCTCGAGACAGTTTCATTACTCACCTTGGCGTTGGCAAGACAAAGGAGCAAGCTTCATACCCTATTTATGGAACAGGGCTGTATCAGGTTCAGTGGGAATTATGAGCCATTTTCTTTTCATTGCTAACCAGGTTTTTTTTATAGCAAAATGCAGCTCCCTTCAGTTGCTCCACTCCCAGTTGAGATCCCCAATCTCGGCCTTACATGTGCTTTGAATGACCATGATGGATTTTTATGTCCAGTTAGGGCTCTGTTTTAACTTGGCAGCCTGTAAAGGGAGAAGTTTGGGTAGGAAACGTCTAGTCCTACCATAAATGGATCAACTGATATTTCAGCTTCCGCCATTTATAGATGGATGGATGCTTTAAGTACCAAGAGAGCTTACCAATTCCTTACTGTTAGGGACTTGTCCTTTATGAAGATTAAAATCCATGAGATTTATGCCATTGCTATCTCTTGGGCTTATCTAATTCATTCATTTTGGAGAATGTGTTGAAAGCTGTGATTTGGCACTATGACACTGTTTCTTTTCCTTTTACCTTCACTCATTAACCCCTCAAAGTCAAAGCATTTTGACACTAGGCCCAGTCTTCATTGCTCAAAAAATGGCCCATGTGGATTCCATCCTGCAGCAGTCCCCAGCTCTAATGTAAAAATTACTTAGTTTTTTATTTGCCACTTTTGGGATCATTAGACCTACCATCAAACTGACAAATTCAGCTGTGCAATAGTTTTATGTATATCAATTTTTGTTGTAACTTCTGGTACATGATTTTATCTCATTTGTAAAAAAAAATTATCATAGCTGTAAATTGTACATAATAATTTGAGTTAAATTTTGTCTATGTGACCTGAGCATAGTATTACGTAGGATCTATGAATAGATACTTACGTATGACTTGACAATTATTAATAATAAGACTTATTTGTGCCATTGACTTAATTTCTCATTGGCTGATGTGTTTCAGTGTTTCTAGAAGAATTCAGTAATTTCCCATTGGTTGGGCTGTATCACATGAATAGGCAGGTATTAAAGTCTGTCACATGGGGTCTTTTGCAAAATGTATTCACATTAGATGGTGTGTATAATGAGGTCCAATTTTGGAGTCATTCTCATTTTTCATGTTCCTGCTGAAGGTCTGCAGATATGTTTTATGTTGTACATAGATATTATTTGAGAGGAAAGACATTTGTTTGGACTCTTCACTGGAAACAGAAAGTGCTCAATATTTTGGACTTTAGTCTTTTACCATGGAGTAGTAACAAATAGCAACAAATATGGTCTTGCTGATATTAAAATGTAGCTTTTTTGTGGAGGGGTGTAAAACTAATTTGAATGCTGTAATACTAAACTGTTGCAATTGCCTGATTTCCTCCTCACTCCCTGCGGAGCCCCGAGTGACCGAGTGGCCTAAAGTGCTGTCCGTTACGGATCACTGCTGTCTCACCTCTGTCTGCATGGGTTAGAGTCTCAGATTCAGCCAATGTGTGTTTGTGAGAAAGCTTGCCAGTAGCTTCTCGTGGGTCGGTGTTTCTTTCCAGGGTTTTCTCAGGTTCTTCCTCCACCATTAATACTGGCCGCCATGTATAGCCTATCATTAAACCCCACAACAACAGCAACAACATCCTCCCTCCCTGCACTGATGTCCCACTAGAGGCTGCTACCTCAAATATATGAAGAGAATCTTTTATGGCTGCCTGATGTATGGGGCTCTTGCACAGGATTATTCCAGTGTTCTGAAAGATTTTGGTTCACACGAATGGGAGAATGGAATTTCTGTCATTCTGTCAGGTAGTTTTCTCACAGAAGTGCTAACTATGCAGCAGTAAAAAGTATATATTCCATAAGTAAAGTTAGTTCTGTCCCTCAACAAAAACCCCATTACATTTTCATTGACTTTTTAAAAACCACTTAATGACTTTTTAAAAACTGCTTAGCAGAATTTGACCAGCTTTAAAAGAAAGCATCCTGAAATGGAGAAATGATGCTCTTGTGCCATGGTTAAAGAAGCTGAAAAATTGAGGAACATGGAATCAGTTGTTTTCGTAACATATGCAATCAGCATTGAAAGAAATTTTCACATTAAGCATCCAACTGACCTTGAGTCCTTGGCATATGTCAGCCAGGCAGGTGATCCCATTTACCTATTAGGCACATGTCAGCCAGGTAGGTGATCCCATTTAGATATTAGGCACATGTCAGCAAGCCAGGTGGGTGATCCCATTTGGCTGTTAAACACGTGTCAGCCAGGCAGGTGATCCCATGTAGCTAATAGGCACATGTCTGTCATATGGTTGAATTGATCTCAAACCAACTTAGGTGTCTTGTTTTTAATTATCTTTCACATGATATTAGTCTGGCTCTATAATTTTAATTAGTATCGTAGTAATGATTAAATTAATTTGTAGCTGTTAAAAGTCTTTTTATTGTTTTTGCAATTGTTCTGGTTTAATTGATGGATGTCCCTTTTTGCTTTGTCGGCCATGTCTTGTTTTATCACGCTATTTTTAGAGCTCTAAATGAACTTGCTCAACCATGGAAATACTTACTGAAGCGTGATTTATCCTCATATTAAGCCATTTTTATAAATGTGAGAAATATATTTTTATTGAGGACTTTGGTCTTTCAGATTTTTGTTGTTGTTTTTTGTAACGGCACTTTTAACATGCTATTGGCTATATCATGCCATGGAAATGGGAACTACATAGCTTTAGCAAGGACACACCGAGGCAACTGACCATGGCTGGTTTGGGCAGGTATTGAACCTGTGATCCTTTTAAAAAGTATCATGCTCTACTAACTGACATTCCTTTCAGATTAGTTACTTGCAACCATTGTCAAACTGCACCTTTATCCATTCAAACACTATCGTGATATGTAGTAATTAATATAAAGTTGATTATAGTCATAGTTATTATTATAAAGTTGGGTATAGCTGCTGATAATGAAGTCATTTATAAGAAGTGTGTTACAACTCATGATGATGTAGTCATTGATATGAAGTGTGTTACAACTCATGATGATGTTGTCATTGATAAGAAGTGTGTTATAACTCCTGATGATGTAATCATTGATAAGAAGTGTTATAACTCCTGATGTAGTCATTGATATGAAGTGTGTTGTAACTCCTGATGATGTAATCATTGATAAGAATATGTTATAACTCATGATGATGTAGTCATTGATATGAAGTGTGTTATAACTCATGATGATGTAGTCATTATAAGAATGTTATAACTCATGATGATGTAGTCATTGATAAGAAGTGTGTTGTAACTCCTGATGATGTAATCATTGATAAGAAGTGTTACAACTCATGATGATGTAGTCATTAATATGAAGCGTGTTATAACTTCTGATGATGTAGTCATTAATAAGAAGTTTTATAACTCCTGATGATGTAGTCATTAATAAGAAGTGTGTTATAACTCATGATGATGTAGTCATTGATATGAAGTGTGTTATAACTCATGATGATGTAGTCATTAATAAGAAGTGTGTTATAACTCCTGATGATGTAGTCATTGATAAGAAGTGTTATAAGTCCTGATGATGTAGTCATTAATATGAAGTGTGTTATAACTCATGATGATGTAGTCATTATAAGAATGTTATAACTCATGATGATGTAGTCATTGATAAGAAGTAACTCATGATGTAATCATTGATAAGAAGTGTGTTACAACTCATGATGTAGTCATTAATATGAAGTGTGTTATAATTCCTGATGATGTAGTCATTAATAAGAAGTATGTTATAACTCCTGATGATGTAGTCATTGATATGAAGTGTGTTACAACTCCTGATGATATAGTTGTTGATATGAAGTGTGTTATAATGCCTGATGATGTAGTCATTGATAAGAAGTGTTATAACTCCTGATGATGTAGTCATTAATATGAAGTGTGTTATAACTCATGATGATGTAGTCAATAATAAGAAGTGTGTTATAACTCCTGATGATGTAGTCATTGATAAGAAGTGTGTTATAACTCCTGATGATGTAGTCATTGATAAGAAGTGTGTTATAACTCCTGATGTTGTAGTCACTGCTATGAAGTGCGTTATAACTCCTGATGATGTAGTCATTGCTATAAAGTGTGTTATAACTCCTGATGATGTAGTCATTGATATGAAGTGTTATAACTCCTGATGATGTAGTCATTAATGAGCTATGTTATAGACCTTGATGATGTAGTCATTAACATGAAAGGGATTATAACCTCTTACCTTTATCTTCGGCTAATGTGGGTATGTGAGAAAGCTTGCCAGTAGCTTCTCATGGGTCGGTGGTACTTTTCAAAGGTTTCCCGGGTTCTTCCTCCACCAGTAATACTGTCTGCCATGTATAGCCTATCATGTGCTGAAAAATGGTGTTAAACCCTACAACAACAACAACAACAACTGACTTTTAGCAGTTTAATTCAGAACTGAGCATCATGTTCCTATGAAGGATATGTTAGACTTGGTATTTATATATATATATATAGAGAGAGAGAGAGAGCTTTCTCAAAATGTACAACGTTACAATTAATACTTTGCAATTTATTTGAAATAGTAATTCAGTATTTAAAGCTAAGCAGTTCCTTGTCTGATATTCATTTAGGAGTTCAGAATATTTGTGTGATTATTTTCTTAGCTTTATACTATATTAATTTCTTTTACAGGAAAATGAATAGGAAAAGGAGACAAGTTTTGCAGCTGGATGAGTCCGGAAAAGAAAGTTTTCTTGGTATGCTTTATCACTTTATATAGTCCATATGAACTAGGTCTGGCAATAGGCCTGCTTAAGCAAGTTTTCTTTTATGCTTTATCACTTTATATAGTCCATATGAACTAGGTCTGGCAATAGGCCTGCTTAAGCAAGTTTTCTTTTATGCTTTATCACTTTATATAGTCCATATGAACTAGGTCTGGCAATAGGCCTACTTAAGCAAGTTTTTCTTGGTATGCTTTATCACTTTATATAGTCCATATGAACTAGGTCTGGCAATAGGCCTACTTAATCAAGTTTTTCTTGGTATGCTTTATCACTTTATATAGTCCATATGAACTAGGTCTGGCAATAGGCCTACTTAAGCAAGTTTTCTTGTATGCTTTATCACTTTATATAGTCCATATGAACTAGGTCTGGCAATAGGCCTACTTAATCAAGTTTTTCTTGGTATGCTTTATCACTTTATATAGTCCATATGAACTAGGTCTGGCAATAAGCCTGCTTAAGCAAGTTTTCTTGTATGCTTTATCACTTTATATAGTCCATATGAACTAGGTCTGGCAATAGGCCTACTTAAAGGAGACTAGAAATCAAAATTTTCCTTTTACGTATGTAATTCTCTACAGATTTTAATTCGACTGCAATGTTTATAAATTAAATATCGTAAGCGGGTAGTGATTATATTGCGTGGAAGATACCACGATTCCGTAAATTGCCGAGTTTTTCCGAGTTTTGATGAGACGACAGATCACGTGGTACCGTGATGCTATACTAGCCAGTCCTCGAATACAAACATAAACATTGGCGAGCGAGGCAGACAGGAGACCACATTTGGGATGCACATTCAAAAGTTGAATCTGCAGTTTGATATAATAGTTTATGTACTGTACTGGTAAGTGCTGAAAGAAATTTGTTAGGCACAGGCCCCGGGCTGGTGACTTAAATAAACTAAAGTCCTGAATGAAATTCCACAAGCCCGGACAGTTCATACCTGTCAACTCTCAAGCCGGGAGAAAAACCTCCCGATTTTGGGAGTATTTCCTCATCTACATCCCGATCTCGTAATATCTCTCAATTTTGCACAGCGAAGTCCCGATTATTACATTATGTCAGTCAATTTTCATTTGTCAGAAGAAAAAAAACCCAACCCAAACCATTTTTAAATATAACGTATGCAATCCACAGTCTAAACTGCCACACTGCTGACATCATAGCGATATGAATGAAAAATTGTTAAAGCTACGTTAAAAATTCAAATCACACGCACACACGTCTAAACCCGGCACTGGACGAAATAATTAATATCATACAACAGTTTTTTTCTTCCTTTTTTTCTTCTTCAGTAAATAGAACGTGAAGATTAAACATTATTCAAGTAAATTTCAGATTTTTTAAACAACTACAGCAGTACTATAGTAAAAAAAATAATTAAAAGAATAAAATTGTCACCAATTAGCTTAAATGAATGATCACATTGAAATTTTCTCTGCAAACAAAATCGCATCTCCATTTCCGCCAAAGAAACTCGGCCAGTTAACACCTGACATTCCTCTACCGTATATGAAAAGTTTAATTACCACAATTAAATTTCAAGGAATAAAACAAAATATACCATGCAGTATATGTGGCCCTAAAGCACTAATTCTGAATAAATATTTTATTCAGCAAACAGTGTTACATGCATTAAGACTTAAACCAAAGGAAATAAGGTGGGGCATAAAACTTGAGAAAAAACAGTTGCCACATGTACGGTAACTTGTGACTGCAGATTTGAACTGTTAAAATGAAGTCCATGGCATCGTAAGTAACAACAAAATAGGCATCGTTTATTTGGTAATCAATTGCTGGTGCTTACACATACACACACTGTCGAACATGGTTTCTTTGAAGTATGTCCGAAGGGCAGTCGTTTTCACAAGATCAAGGCAAGGATAAGGATTCTGTTCATTAGTCACACCAGCTTTATTGTTTGCGTACTTGAATCAAAACTTCAGCTATTTTGCAATTTAGCCAGAACTGACCAGAATATGCAAAAGGGGCTTGTCATGGGGGAATAATAAGGCGTATCACAGCGAGAAAAGGCATGTCAAATGGGCGGTCGCACATTGGGGCAAGGGGGGTGGGGTGTCAATAGTCCCCCCCCCCATTGTCAGACAGTTAATGTGAAACTTTGACCTTTTTTCAATCGCTGCTTTTTAAACTGCCCAAGGAATAGTTTTATATCAGTTCCAATTAATACAGATTACCGTTTATGCATACTACATGTAAACAATGCAATTTTTTTTAAAAAAAATAATTTTTATAAGATTACTGAAAATTGCGTTTTCTCGAAACACGACAGGTTTAGATTCTTATTTTTAGCAAAGCTTCCATTTGATTAAAATCAAATCTAAATTTCACCTAGGACAGTGGTGATTTGATTTAGTTTGTGCCGTGTTAAGGCATGTATGTCAACATCATGAAAATACATTTACACCTTTCACCAGCGCGATCAAAGTTTCCTCAGGCAAACAATTTTTGTTTCGACAAGCCTGACGGGCACCTCACTTTGAATACAGGATGGGCCGGAACTAAAACCAGAAGGGTCCAGGGTGTCGGGCTATCAGATTTGTTTTAGCACTGCTGTTGTAGATAAAAGGTATGTGGATTGATTGTTGCATTTTGTGGTCACTTACTCGTCCTTCTGCTTATTTTCGTAACTCACACGTTTAATTCTTTTCCCAGGATTTAAAATGTCCAAAGGTATGTCTGGAACAGCGCCAACTTTTAGTCTAGGCCTAGCATTTGCGTATCTTTGAGCTGCTATTTTTTCATGATCCCTCTCGTAACATTCCTTTGAGAAATGTAACGAGCACATAGTGCTATATGGTGTTGCTTTGAACTCGACTCGTTTGTAATAATGTACCCATTCTTTCATGATGCCTTTATCTTTCGAAAAAGAAAAAAAAAATTTGTCCACAGGCTTTTCTTAATGTTCTATTACACCCGTAAGCAACGCAAAACGGTATTGTCTTTTACTCTGGCAACTCCCACTTGGGTTGCTGGAGTCGCTACTTTGACGTCACATTCCGAAAGTAACCGAATAGGCGCGGAAATTTTGCATACGAGGTCACGGAAATTCAGCTCCTAGAAGATAGGCCAATATTTAAATATTGGCATTACGGTCGCAGATGGTACTTCAGAATAAGGTTTTCTGCTATAGTACTTTTATTATTATTCTATATTTCCATTGGTTTCTGGTCTCCTTTAAGCAAGTTTTCTTGTATGCATTATCACTTTATATAGTCCATATGAACTAGGTCTGGCAATAGGCCTACTTAAGCAAGTTTTTCTTGGTATGCTTTATCACTTTATATAGTCCATATGAACTAGGTCTGGCAATAGGCCTGCTTAAGCAAGTTTTCTTGTATGCATTATCACTTTATATAGTCCATATGAACTAGGTCTGGCAATAGGCCTACTTAAGCAAGTTTTTCTTGGTATGCTTTATCACTTTATATAGTCCATATGAACTAGGTCTGGCAATAGGCCTACTTAAGCAAGTTTTCTTGTATGCATTATCACTTCATATAGTCCATATGAACTAGGTCTGGCAATAGGCCTGCTTAAGCAAGTTTTCTTGTATGTATTATCACTTTATATAGTCCATATGAACTAGGTCTGGTAATAGGCCTGCTTAAGCAAGTTTTCTTTTATGCTTTGTCACTTTATATAGTCCATATGAACTAGGTCTGGCAATAGGCCTACTTAAGCAAGTTTTTCTTGGTATGCTTTATCACTTTATATAGTCCATATGAACTAGGTCTGGCAATAAGCCTGCTTAAGCAAGTTTTCTTGTATGCTTTATCACTTTATATAGTCCATATGAACTAGGTCTGGCAATAAGCCTGCTTAAGCAAGTTTTCTTTTATGCTTTATCACTTTATATAGTCCATATGAACTAGGTCTGGCAATAGGCCTACTTAAGCAAGTTTTCTTGTATGCATTATCACTTTACATAGTCCATATGAACTAGGTCTGGCAATAAGCCTGCTTAAGCAAGTTTTCTTGTATGCTTTATCACTTTATATAGTCCATATGAACTAGGTCTGGCAATAGGCCTACTTAAGCAAGTTTTCTTGTATGCATTATCACTTTATATAGTCCATATGAACTAGGTCTGGCAATAGGCCTACTTAAGCAAGTTTTCTTGTATGCATTATCACTTTATATAGTCCATATGAACTAGGTCTGACAATAGGCTTACTTAAGCAAGTTTTTCTTGGTATGCTTTATCACATTATATAGTCCATATGAACTAGGTCTGGCAATAGGCCTACTTAAGCAAGTTTTTCTTGGTATGCTTTATCACTTTATATAGTCCATATGAACTAGGTCTGGCAATAGGCCTACTTAAGCAAGTTTTCTTGTATGCATTATCACTTCATATAGTCCATATGAACTAGGTCTGGCAATAGGCCTGCTTAAGCAAGTTTTCTTGTATGTATTATCACTTTATATAGTCCATATGAACTAGGTCTGGTAATAGGCCTGCTTAAGCAAGTTTTCTTTTATGCTTTGTCACTTTATATAGTCCATATGAACTAGGTCTGGCAATAGGCCTACTTAAGCAAGTTTTTCTTGGTATGCTTTATCACTTTATATAGTCCATATGAACTAGGTCTGGCAATAAGCCTGCTTAAGCAAGTTTTCTTGTATGCTTTATCACTTTATATAGTCCATATGAACTAGGTCTGGCAATAAGCCTGCTTAAGCAAGTTTTCTTTTATGCTTTATCACTTTATATAGTCCATATGAACTAGGTCTGGCAATAGGCCTACTTAAGCAAGTTTTCTTGTATGCATTATCACTTTATATAGTCCATATGAACTAGGTCTGGCAATAAGCCTGCTTAAGCAAGTTTTCTTGTATGCTTTATCACTTTATATAGTCCATATGAACTAGGTCTGGCAATAGGCCTACTTAAGCAAGTTTTCTTGTATGCATTATCACTTTATATAGTCCATATGAACTAGGTCTGGCAATAGGCCTACTTAAGCAAGTTTTCTTGTATGCATTATCACTTTATATAGTCCATATGAACTAGGTCTGACAATAGGCTTACTTAAGCAAGTTTTTCTTGGTATGCTTTATCACATTATATAGTCCATATGAACTAGGTCTGGCAATAGGCCTACTTAAGCAAGTTTTTCTTGGTATGCTTTATCACTTTATATAGTCCATATGAACTAGGTCTGGCAATAGGCCTACTTAAGCAAATTTTTCTTGGTATGCATTATCACTTTATATAGTCCATATGATCTAGGTCTGGCAATAGGCCTACTTAAGCAAGTTTTGTAGCTAGACGAGTTCGGAAAGGAAAGTTTTCTCTGTATGTTTTATCAATTTATATAATCTGTATAAACTAGGTCTGATATCAGGTCATACTTGCATGAAACATCTCAAGTTGATTATAGTCCTGCTGACATGATTTTTCATTCTAATATAAATATTGAAAAACTTGTTGCTGTTGCATAGCTGGTACTTTTTTCCAGGTGGTAAAAACCCCAACCATATAACCATATGAATTCATTTGCATAGCTGGTACTTTTTTCCTGGTCAAAAATACCCCTACCATATGACTATGAATTCATTTGCATAGCTGGTATTTTTTTCCAGATGGAAAATACCCTGACCATATTATCATATGAATTCATTTCCCCCATTAGAGCCATCCAGAAGATTCTAAAACATGAGATTGTCCCTGGTACACTATGCAGATAGCTTGTCCTTCATTCTTTTTCTGGTAGCAGCCTTTGCATACATATTAGGTCGTGGAAAAATATTTTTTGTACATCATGTTTGCATAGCGATTAAAGTTTTTCTTTATGTTCATCTTCATTTTTATTGTGTGGACTTAGTCAAGAATATTATGACCTTGCATTTAAGTTCTTACCCAACAGGGATGTTGACTATTTTTTGCTGAGAATTTCTTTCAAGCATGGGTTGGTATTTAGTAAATTTCCTGCCACAGTTTGGAGTGCTAATTGAATCTGCTTATTGTTTCATCACAAAAGCACAAGTCTCTCCCTTTTATGTATTTTGTTATTGAACAACAGTTTTGCAATTATCTCCCTTTTATGTATTTTGTTATTGAACACAAGTTTTATAATTATCTCCCTTTTATGTATTTTGTTATTGAACACCAGTTTTATAATTATCTCCCTTTTACGTAGATATACGTATTTTGTTATTCAACACCAGTTTTGTAATTATCTCCCATTTATGTATTTTGTTATTGAACACCAGTTTTATAATTATCTCCCTTTTATGTATTTTGTTATTGAACACGTTATATAATTAGTATCTGATAGATAGTATTCCTCATTATTATCATTTTATTACCAACATTTCAAAACTGGACTTTTTTGCTAATTTTTTCATCGCCAATTATCAAATTGGGCTGGTTGATGTCACTTTTTTAATTATCTTTTTTGTTTGGTTGTTTTATTGCATAAGTAAATTTTTGGTCTCTGAACTCTAATTGATTCTGTGTATCATTACAGCAAGAAATCCTCATGTTCAGAGCCTCTGCCAGGGCTGACAAATCATGTCAAAATCACTCACTTGGAAAGCAGTGATATTCAAGAACACCTGCAAATTAGTTATAAGTGACATACATTAAAATATGCATTACACATTATACAATTTTTATTTATCCTTTAAAGTCAAATTATAAGTCATGTTGTGCTTTCTTGGCTTTTTAGGCAGGCAGCTGTTGGCACATCTGGGTCATTTTGGCTTAACATGAATGGCTGTTAAACTAAATTTAATTGGCACACGTTTGGGTCTTGGAACAAACATTTTTTCATAGTTTTAACTGTAAAGATACAACTGTCTGTATCTCTCTGTATTAGTGTGTGTCTTGGGCCTGTGAGTAATACACCAAAGATAATTTTTATTCAACCTCTTTTGTCAGACCTATTATGCCAAATCAAAATTTTACTGCTACCAGTAAATGTTTTTTATTTCTATTTTTACATATAAAGATAACATCTTTTTTTGGTCAAAATATATCACATTTTAATTGTCAAGAATGCATTAAAAAGTCTGACTTTTCTGTTAATAAAAAATTGTCTAATTGAACCTGCTTTCATAAACAACTTCAATTTTGCTTTTTGATAAACGTACTTCTGTTAGTATAGAAACTTCTCTGTTGAAGTAATATATAATATAGTAGAAATTATTTCATTTGCAGTATTTTGCCTTTTTATTGAGAATATGCATCAGGTTTTCAACAATTGTCCATGTTTTATAACAATCTACCACAACTCAGTGACAATGCATGGTGTTCAATGCATTTCATCATGTACCAACACTGAAACTCTGCAAATTTATTAGGTGTCATTGAATAATTACAAGGAATCCTGCAAGTTTATAAGGTGTCATTGAATAATTACAAAAACTGGGACTTTATACATACATGAAATCTGATGACTTTCTAGTTACAAACTTATCTTTAAACATCAGCTTAATGGGATGTCTCCACAGTGCTTTCCAAATAATGACACTTAATAGTTTTGCATTTTTGTCTTTTCTAGCTAGGTATGGCTACCACAGACAAGAGGAAGCTGAGGCATCTCCAGATATTAGAGGTAAAGATGTGTTGGAATCTAAGGAATAAATATACACCACTCCCTCAATAACTCGCGCACATCGGGGTCCAGAAACATCAACCGCACTATAAGTGAGGCGCGAGTTATCGAGGGACCTATAAAATAAGCCCAAAACCAATAAAGTAATCGACGACATAAAGGAAAAATAAGGGTGGGGTGGAGGCAGATTATAGTGTCGAATACTCAATTTATAATCATGCTGAGATTAACTATGAATAAATATCTCTTCATAATGGTGTACTTTGTTTATTATTTCCTCATACAGCAACATTAATTTCAGGATAAATTACAGTATATTGAGGCGATCATCGAAAACATTATTCCACGTGGTTTCCATTTGCTTAACATGTGTACCACTTCACACATTGTGTACTACGTCACTAATTTTTATGTTGAATTGGATACATTCTAGTTTTATTGTTTGATCCAAATTAGACGTTTTTTTATATACAAAAGATCGACTCTTTTTGAGAAACTGTGTTGATTGAACGATAGATTTGATTGCAATAGAAGTAAAATGGAAAACAAAATACAAGGGTTAATCAGTACTAACATGAATTTAATGGGTCTGTAAATATAAAACAATGTAAATTAGAACAAGTTAATACTTGCCGTTTGTGCCACGCTTGACAAATATCAATTCACTTCTTGAAAAAATCAGTAAATTTTTTTTGTGTTACTCCTTGGTTTCTCTGCCGCCGAGCAAAATCCCTCAGATTTCTCAACTGCATGAGCTTTATGTAGTCGACATTTTGGGTCTCCAGCCACCTTTTGACAATATCAGATTTGATTGCTTCCTGTGTAGAGGGGGGAGGTGGTGCAACATCTGCGTCTGCATCACTTTCAACTCTTGTGGTACTCCAGTTAGAATCGTCTTCTGCTTCAAATGTGTTCGTTATAGAATTATTGTTTCATCTGACATGTATCTCAGGACCACGAGTCTATACGAATTTCTCCCAAACAGCCTCTGCAATAATGACATCAGTTTCACTGAAACCTTCAAAGTCACTATCATCGTCACTGTTTCTGTTACTGTTTTGCTTTATGTCAAAGGCAGCTGCAAGACCCTTAATCCAGCACCCCTCTATGATGTTAGGAGTGATTGTTTTCCAAGCCTGACCACCCATGAATATAGCCTCCTTTAAGTTCACACTTTTGAGAAAGGTTGTAACACTATCTCCACTGTCCAGCATTGACTGTATTAACAGCCAATGGTAATTCTGTTTAAAAGTGCTAATAATTCCTTGATCCAGTGGCTGGATTATAGATGTTGTATTTTTTGCGAGGTATTCCACCCGGATCTCTCCATCACTTGTTACGAGTGAATCAGTGGGGTGGGTGGGCTGGGCAATTATCCGATAAAAGTATAGCTTTCTCCTCTATGCCCCTGGATCGCTGGTGGTTTCTGACGACTGGGACAAACATCTTGAAAAACCACTCCATAAATATGTCGCAGTCATCCACGCATTTCCACTGTTTCTGTATACAAATGGAAGACTGTCCATGTACATATGATGGAAACAACGAGGGGACTTGTATTTGCCAATACATAACGGTTTCAGCTTGTGTGTACCAGTTTTGTTCACACAAAACAAAAGTTTTAATATCTCACTGTTGAGCTTGAAGCCCTCCTTTTTGTATGGGTCATCTTTGGAAGCAAGTGTTTTTTCTGGCATCATTCTGTAGCAAAGACCAGCCTCATCACAGTTGTAAATTTGATCTTCTGTGTATTGTGCACTGATGGTTATCTCTCTGAGCTAGTTTGGATAATTACACTCGGCTTCCTGATTTGCTGAGCGTATCTCTCCCAACAACGAATTCTGTTTAATTCCATGTCGGCACTGAAATCTCCAAAGCCATCCTTGGCTTGCCCTAAAATGTGATTCATTGTCCATAATTTTGATAATGGTAGCGACCACAAGACCTTACGCTCCGATTTGCATGTCTTTTAATTTTTTCTTTGTGCCTCCCTTGCTTGATTTGATACAAAAGACATATACAAAGTGATAAAATAACACAGGTCTCTTGTAATAGATTTTTTAATGCAACAAACACTTTCCCAAGTTGTTGATCAAAACAAAGCCAGCATGTAATTAGGTTCTCCCAGAAGTACTCGTGGGTTTTGATGTGACGATCGATTGACTCTTGTCATGTTTTCAGTGAACAGCTTATGTTGCGATTATAATGTTTACACTGAAACGGAATTAAAGGATTAGAATGTGACTTTCACACAGGAAGGCGTTTAATTGGTGTTTATTTCATTCTCTGTTGCCACCTGTTAGCATTTACCAGAAGTTTTCATTGATCGCTATTTCACCAGACTTTTTATTTACAGTATACTGACAACTATTTATCATAAAAACTTACATAATATATGATATCTTTAAACAGAGGTCTCGCTATTATTTTAAAACTGGGTCTTTCTGCCTCTGAATTCAGTCACTAAATATCAGTACATTTTCTCACCCGGCCACCAGTCAAAGCCTTTGAACTAGCCGCCTAGCTATTGCATCATGTTCTTTTTTTTATGTACTCTAATAAAATGGCAACATGTATGTACATCATGGAGTCATTCAGTCACTGAATTCTGTCATTGTAAATATCAGCACAGCTAACTGATCAACACATTTTCCCACAAAGCAGGTGGCTGAAGCAGGACTGGCAAATCTTTGAATTTTCCCGCGCACCTATTACATGTGTTTGGAGGACTCTTGTCTCAGTGATTTTCTGCGTCCCAGTTCAAAAATTGGTGTCCAAATATGCGTAATTAGGTGTTTTCGAGATCTCTGAAATTAATTCTTTTTTAGAACTTGCAAATTTCAAAATATGGATTCTATTTTTACGGTCATTAATCACCATTTTCGATTATAAAACGAGCAGTGTATCAAGGTTTAATTTACAAATTCTTATCATAATTTTTTCACGTTCAGCATATTTTAAAGATATTTTAAATACATTTATGAAGTTTGTGTATTCAGCTGTAATAAAGTGTGATTGACAGCTTTATTACAAAGTCGGTTTGAATAAGTGACTGATTTTTTTTTTAAAAGATGATAATGCAGCCATGTGGACTTGAAACCCTAATACATCATTGTGGAACAGATAAGAATTCTGGATCATTTGTTCAGCAAAGCACTGATTCAAGAAAGTGAAATTTAGGCAGAGTTCTTGTTTGGTGAAAATTCGTGTTTTGGGGCAGAAATATCCAAGAGATGATGTGCATGTGCTGTGGAAAGTTGTACATAACCATCATAAAGAATAGTTTCCCAACTTAATGCTCGCTAAGCTAGCTATGTATGTGCCCCATTAGATAGAAGACTGTGAACGGGGTTCTCAGCAAAAAACTATCAATACATGGGTAAGGATCAAATTAGCTCAGAAACAATCAACCAAGCAATGTCTCTTCAACTGGAGGGGACATCTTTTGAAGATTTTATTAGAGCCCTAACAGAGTATACAGGAAAAAGAGACAGATATTTAAGTGTTAGGTAAATATTGAACCCACTTACCCCAACCACCCTCTTTTTCCTACTCCCCTCTTATTTTGGTGAAAAAGGGAGATCCTTCTTTTAAATAAAATCGTGGCAGCATCACTGACAACCAAGGTTATTAACAGAGTGGTACATCATATAATTGCAACTGCTCCGGTGGTTTAGTGGTTAGAGTGTCCACTTAGGATGGGTTTGATCCCCGACTGAGTCATACCAAAGACTTAAAGAAATGGTACTAACAACTGCCTCGCTTAATGCTCAGCATTAAGAGGATAGTGTTAGGACTGGTCAGCCTGGTGTCAAAATAATGTGACTGGGTGGGACATCATGCTACATGTCTGCGGCATGATGCCCCAGTGCTAGACATCACTATAAACTGCCACATTGCAGACATCATAGCAATATGACTGAAAAATTGTTAAAGCTATGTTAAAAGTCAAAATCACATCACATCACACATCTTATAATTGCCAATACTATGAGTGAGTAATTAGATCAAGTTCTCTCTGAATTGACTTAACACCACTGATTAACCAATCAGCAAGCATAACACCACTGATGAATCACTGTTTGATTAACCAATCAGCAAGCATAAAGTAGACATTACTTAACACCATTGATGAATCACTGTTTGATTAACCAATCAGCAAGCATAAAGTAGACATTACTTAACACCACTGATGAATCGCTGTTTGATTAACCAGTCAGCAAGCATAAAGTAGACATTACTTAACACCACTGGTGAATCACTCTGATTGATTAACCAATCAGCAAGTATAAAGTAGACATTACTTAACACCACTGCTGAATCACTCTGTTTGGTTAACCAATCAACAGGCATAAATCAGACATACCTTCATGCATTGTTTACATCTGCCAGTTCACTATCATAGATATTTTTAAAAATTGCAATGGCGTGTCCATTTTTTGATTGATAATGGTGAAAATGAGTCCGTGGAGGCTTTGTAATTCTAACAGTCGAAATCCAGAATTAGATTTATTCCTTTGTCAAAACCTAGATGAAATTTGGATAAAAACTTAAGATTGCCCACATGATCAGCAGAACAAGGACACAATTGATGGTAGTTACCATATGCTTTTATTTTTGTAAGATAAGTATTAGCATAAATAGGTTGCTGTAATCAGTTTCCTTTGTCTTCAGTTTACGCACCAGTAATTACATTTTTATTTACCTTGAAAATATACATACAGTGTGACCCCGCTATAGCGTGCTCTGTTATAATGCAAATTCGGATCTAATGCAGTCATGGTGTGGCTCCTGAAATTTCATATACATGTATTTTTCTTGTACACAAAAAAAATATCATTTTGGGGAAGAGATCACGTATGAATAATACAAGATGATTGTGGTGTGGCTCCTGAAATTTTGTATGCATTTTTCTCCTACACGAAAAGTAGTTTTTTTCTGATTAAAAGTATGAAAAATAACTCATAAAATGTTTATTCTAGGATCACGTAGGTCTTCGCCAATGTCGCAAATTTGGATTGCTTTTCCTTATTGGCGGCAAAACATACTATGTAATGATTTTTTTTTTTATTGGCGACGATGTTGGCTGTTTAAACTTTTATATTCAACCATTGGTTTGGAGTGCAGAAATTCAGAGGCCCTATGAAAGGAAGCCACAAACTGGATATGTTGTTGTTGTTGTTGTAGGGTTTAACGCCATTTTTCAGCACACGATAGGCAATACATGGCGGCCAGTATTAATGGTGGAGGAAGAACCCGGGAAAACCCCGGAAAGAACCACCGACCTGGATATAAAATGCACTGAAATTTATCTATATTTACATAAACAAATTCTTTGTCCATATTGACAAACCATTTAAACAGTGCATTGTTATATCATAATCCGTTATATTGACATCTAGCATGAGTACTATATGTTGTGAAATATCCGCTTTTTTGTTGTTTTATCAGATTTTCAGCCACTCGCTAGTAATTAATATATTTATAAAGACTGACATTTGTATGTGGATGGTAAGTAAAATTCCTCTTCTTTTCACTCAGAATTAAATCCTTCAGAACACTCACATTTTTTGTAATAATCCCTGTCATCAAACCAGAACACCTGCATCTCTATCATCCATTGACCCTTTGTTAATTTTCAGACGCATGCGTGAAAGGCAGCATCACGCTGCTACCACAAATGTAACAAGAAACAAAAAACAACTACACATAAAAAAACATCTTATTTACTGTTTTATTCAGTAGGCATGGAGGGACAGTAACTAGCATAGTCCAAACGACGGCCAATTCCTTTTTAAAAACTTACCCGCATAAAATAGTTGGCTGAAATTTCAAAGGAAACAGATTACCTTTGAAGCACCGATTGTTATGAAAACAAACTCAGAAAATGGAGAGAAAAAAATCAGTCTCAATCATGCAATACAATTATTTGATGTTGCTGCCACAATAAGAAATGGATATTTGTTTGGCTTTCCAAGGCTGTCCTTTAGTGCTGACTTCAATAAAGCATGGACCCTTCATCAAAGAAAGCCGACTACAGTCTTTCAATAAAACTAAGAACTTTTCATCAAAGGAAGCCAGTACCAGACTTAAATGAAAGTGATGGAATCTGATGGAATTTTGCATTTTCCAATGTGACTGGAACACGTTAACTGTGCTGTGAAAGTTTTCTTTTTGTAGGGATAAAGTTTATGCTTGTGAATGCTACCAATGGCGACTTAAAATGCAAACTAACTTTTACCGACTTGGGATGTACTGAAAAGTAAATGTGCATCGTCATTCATTACATGATTGTACTACATTTTCCCACTGAATTCAGACCAATATGACCCGTGATAAAAATTATTGAATATTTTAAAGCTGTGTGTGTGCATATTTTCAATGGAATCACTTGTTTTATTTATTCATTGTAAATGGGGTTCGCGGGTAAGTACACTGTGTTGATACTATTCATGCTATACATTAGACATGTATATATAATTAGTATTCACATATATGTACCAATTCGTGGTTCTCTAAAATAAAGTAAACTATTATATATGTCTTCTGTTTTCACTACAGGTGTATTTCTCATTTAATATGCATCGATTTAAGATGGTAACTGTTTTATTTTTGCTTTTTAAAATAAGTTTGCAAGAAATGTTCCTCATATGGAGTAATAGTAAATATTAACTAGTGTTTACATACAGTTTCATTTATATATCACCACTCCGGTGGCCTAGTGGTTAAAGCATCCTCGGATGCGGGAGGTCGTGAGTTCAATCCCTGGCTGAGTTGTACCAAAGACTTACAAAAATGATACTGACAGCTGCCTCGCTTGGCGCTCAGCATTAAGAGGTTACTGTTAGGACTGGTCGGCCTGGTGTTAGGATAATGTTATTGGGTGGGACATCATGCTACATGTCTGCGGCAGGATGCTACAGTGTTAGACATCACAATAAACTGCCCCACTGCAGACATCGTAGCGATATGACTGAAAAATTGTTAAAAGCTACATTTTAAAAAAAAATCAAAACCAAATTCATTTATGTATCCTTTAACATTATGTAATAATGCACCTTGAAAAACACGATCATGAATCTTGAAAAATCTTGAATAAAAAGACTGCAAATTTTGAATTAATATGCTACTAACCTTGGCAGAAACAAAAAACTAAAATGTATCAATGATGATCAGTTATGTGAATTTACTGTATGCTGACTTGTGTCATTTCATATGATTTACTGTATGCTGACTTGTGTCATTTCATATTATTTACTGTATGCTGACTTGAGTCATTTCATATTATTTACTGTATGCTGACTTGTGTCATTTCATATGATTTACTGTATGCTGACTTGTGTCATTTCATATGATTTACTGTATGCTGACTTGTGTCATTTCATATGATTTACTGTATGCTGACTTGTGTCATTCATATGATTTACTGTATGCTGACTTGTGTCATTTCATATGATTTACTGTATGCTGACTTGTGTCATTTCATATGATTTATGTCACTTCATTGGATCACTTATATCTCTGAAAAATGGTAAAACTTGACTGCATGGGTAAAAATCAATAAAATAGCAATTTACGTCTTTTTTATGTGATTTGGAAGAATGAAATTTTAGCTTATGGATGTAAATTTCCTCTAAATTAATTAAAATATGTTATTTTGATATGAATTTATGCAAACTTTTTATTACAATTTACCTAGATGCAAGAATTTCTTTCTGAAATATTTAACAATCAGACTAGCTTTAATGATAACACAGTAATTCACATGAGCTTTAATGATAACACAGTAATTCACAAGAGCTTTAATGATCACACAGTAATTCACATAAGCTTTACTGATAACACAGTAATTCACATGAGCTTTAATGATAACACAGTAATTCACATAAGCTTTACTGATAACACAGTAATAATACATGAGCTTCAATGATAACACAGTAATTCACATGAGCTTTAATGATAACACAGTAATTCACATAAGCTTTACTGATTACAGTAATTCACATGAGCTTCAATGATAACAGTAATTCACATGAGCTTTAATGATAACACAGTAATTCACATAAGCTTTACTGATTACAGTAATTCACATGAGCTTCAATGATAACAGTAATTCACATGAGCTTTAATGATAACACAGTAATTCACATGAGCTCATAAATGACAACAGTATTGTACTGCATCTAGCTTAAAAATGACCATATTATTTCATAGGTCATAAATGACCACAGTATTATGTCATGTGCAGGCTATAAGTAACCATAATATTATGTCATATTTAGGTCATGAATGACCACTATTGTGGCATATACAGTTCATATTTGACTGCATTATTTTGTCCTATATACATCATTACATGTCATAAATGATGATAACATTATGTCACATATACAGGCCATAAATGACCACAGTCCTATGGTCCTTTATAGGGTCATAAATTATCAGTGTTATTTTGCATGTACATGCCATAAATGACCAGTCCTATGGTCCTTTACAGGGTCATAAAGTATCACAATATTCTGTTGCATGTAGGCCATAAATGACCACAATATTATGTCACATATACATGTAATCAATTACCACAATATTAAGTCACAAATACAGGTAAAAAAAAATGACCATAATCTGTTGCATACAGTTTTGACCATAATATTATATTGCATACATGACCAGAGTTTTATATTGTGTATAGGTCCTAAATGATCCCAATATTATGTTGCATACATGTCATAATGACCACAATATTATGTTGCATACATGTCCTAAATGACCCGAGTATTGTGTCACATATTGGCCATATAAAGCACAATATTATGTAACATATGGCTCATACATATTATGGATCATCTGTATTGGGGTTTTGATGAGTATTGACTGATTGACAGTTGACAACAAGCCCATTACGAATGGTGGTAGATTTAATTTCAATAGAAGCAACAACAAAAAACTAGCATATTAATGTAAAAAGGAAACCAGACATTGTTGATGTAGTTTGCAAAATGTGACGTCAATCAAAATCTTCTTCCTTCAGAGCAAGACCAGGCACAGCAGGTGGAACCAGAACATGATGGTACGAATGTTCATGATGCACAGACTCCACCTCTTCCAAGTTCACCAGCACCTCGCCATAATCCAGATATAGACGATAAATTGGCCAACTTTCTGGCAGTAAGTACATGTATATGTACATCTTGTCATATGCATGGCACACTTGGACCTAGCGCTTTTACGGCTAAAGATCTTGGGCAGAACCAGAATATAGATGATAATAAATGACATTCATTTTACAATGCAATCCAGATTTGGATGGTAATAAATGACATTCATTTTACAATGCAAACCAGAATATAGATGGTCATAAAGTGGGGTTGATGTTTACAGTGCAACCTAGCTCAAGATGATAAACTGGTGAACTTCTCTAAAGATGTATTCAGACTACACTAGTGTCAAAAACCTTGAAAAACCAGATGTCACAAACTTTGATGGTGGATTTGGTGTATATTTTGGCTATACTTTTTTAAAATGTAAATATACCGAATGATAATGTCTTTATGCAATCAAATGTGACACGGAAACTTTTCTGGTGGTAATTATACTGAGGTTTTCTGTCTGCATACCGTCTAATGTGTCATAACTTTCTGGTGGCAATTATACTGAAGGATGCCATATGCATGCAGTCTAATGTGTCATGGTAACTTTCTGGTGGTAATTATACTGAAGGATGCCATATTCATGCAGTCTAATGTGTCATGGTAACTTTCTGGTGGCAATTATACTGAAGGATGCCATATGCATGCAGTCTAATGTGTCATGATAACTTTCTGGTGGTAATTATACTGAAGGATGCCATATGCATACAGTCTAATGTGTCATGGTAACTTTCTGGTGGCAATTATACTGAAGGATGGCATATGCATGCAGTCTAATGTGTCATAACTTTCTGGTGGTAATTATACTGAAGGATGCCATATGCATGCAGTCTAATGTGTCATAACTTTCTGGTGGTAATTATACTGAAGGATGCCATATGCATACAGTCTAATGTGTCATGGTAACTTTCTGGTGGCAATTATACTGAAGGATGGCATATGCATGCAGTCTAATGTGTCATAACTTTCTGGTGGTAATTATACTGAAGGATGCCATATGCATGCAGTCTAATGTGTCATAACTTTCTGGTGGTAATCACACAGCAGATACTTTTTGACATGGTTTCTTGCTGAGGCGAAGTATGCTGAAGTATGTTTGTCTGCATGCAGTATTGTATGACATGGTAATATTAGGTGGTAAGTAAACTGAAAGATGCTGTCTGTGTGCAGTCTGAACATGACATGGCAATGTTTATGTAATAAGTGTACTGAAGGATGAAGTTAACATGACATGGCAATTTTTATGTAATAAGTGTACTGAAGGATGAAGTTAACATGACATGGCACTTTTCAGTTGGTAAGTATACTACATGTAAAAGAATGTGGTTTTAACATGACAAGGTATCTATTGGTAATATTGATTTCAGAATAAATGAAAATTTGTCAGGCTGTTCATATTAAGGTCATCTTGTGGAGGAATATGTTTCTTTTGATATTATATTAATTATATTGCTGTATTGGATATGGTGGAACATACCAGTATAATTCTTTTGGTATCATGCTGTTTTGTTGCTAAATATTGAAAAGACCAGTCTGGTACTTTTTAAATTCTTTACAAAAGGTGAGAGATGGCAGTGATGTTATTGAATGCTTTGTTTAATAGGTATGGAAAGAAAAAATAGACTTGAACATATAAACAACACAAGAAATGTGAAGTGCTTTAAAATGATTACCAAACTATTATTTAATGAAGGATAACCTGGCAAATATTTCATGCAAAATTTCTGTTGAAAATTATTTCACCCTACCATTATGCATGAAAGGTTAGGTTTCCACAGAAAAATTAATTGACACTTAAATACGTATCAATATTTCATTAATGTATACATAATCTAAACATGTGGCTAAACCAGTCAGTGCAAAATGTCCTGTTTGCTGGACACTAACTTCGGCAGTTGCAAGTTTTAGGATGTAAATGTTTTGCTGTTTAGCGTTTATCTTAAATTATTTTGGACAAATGCTCAAGTAATGATAAACTTTGAGAGGTTTTGTCTACTTGGGTGATGTGATGAAAAAGATATCCTCCACCAGTCTTTTAAACTGGAAAACAATGGTACACATAGGAATGTGAAAAAAAACATTTCATAGCGTCCCTGTTTCAGTCAGACTGCAAACATATTTGTTTTTCAACCAAACTATGTACACGTAAGGCAAGTTGCATAGAAGTGCATTTCATGCTTGAATTTTCTACAGTCAGTATTTTTTGTACATTACCATGGTACCATAACATAGCATAATTAATAAAAATCAGGCGATAGTGATAGACCATTTGGTACCAACATAAGTAGTATAAAAGATACCATTGGGTACCAGTATAAGTAGTATAAAAGATACCATTGGGTACCAGCATAAGTAGTATAAAAGATACCATTGGGTACCAGCATAAGTAGTACAAAATTAACCATAGAGCACCTCATGGTCCCTAGGGGAGCTTGAAAAGTCTTGAAAAATGAATTTGTCCCTCAAGGCCTTGAAAACACCTTGAAAATTCAAAATATTTTCTGAGTACCTTTGAAACTCTTGATTTTCTTGAAACTGAAAGAAATTATTAAATAGTTTTCTTTTTCCAGGTTTAAATAAAAAAGAAAAGGAAAAAAAAATTCTAAGTTTGTGACAGAAGGGAAATTTCCACAGATGGCCACTGTGCAGTCATACATTTTGAGCTTCCAGTTGTGCAAAGCCCAGATGTAGCCACGGTTAAATCTGAATCATTTCTATGCTTCAAAATGGTTCTCTGCCGATTCTGCTTTGGTGGCTAGACAAAAATATAAAGTTTGGATAATGAGATCTTTCTCAGAAAAGCTTTGCAATATGCCAATTATGCCAGAAGGATATTGATTTGCATGCAATGGAAGAAAGTGCTCTACAGTCACATGCAGCTAAAAAAAAAACCACCAAGCTCTTGCAGTGGTAGCTAATATGGCAAAACAAGCAGCCTTCAACATGAAATCATTTTTGGTGGAAGAAGAATGTGAACAGAGATTCAAGTTTTAAAATAGTAACTGTATATAAACTTAATTATGAAATTAGTTTAATTTGGTTCTGTATTTCAATTGAGTGGAAATAGGACAGATAATATGAATCTAAAAATATAGCTGAGCTGAGAGAAATATCAATATATCTAATAGGAAATAGTTAAATATCCAGACACTATTTTTAAATAAGTGATAATACATAAAAACTAATATCTTTGTTACCTTTTTGTGGGTTATGGGGGTGGGTGAAGAAGAAAGGCAGGTACTGAAAAAGACATTGAGACAATGACAGTGGCTTCTTCTGACTATACATTGCATTGAAAGCAGAGACCCATAGGAAAATTTCCCATATCACGACATCAAGTAGTTTGAAGAAAAGTGTTAAGGACAAAATTGTTGAACTTGGAGCTCTTGAGAAACAGCTTGATGACGAGGTACAAGAACTGAAAAATTCGCTCTAAAATATTTTGGACTTTGTAAATAGTGTAGTGTAGACAGTGTAAAATGGAACTTTGTTCAGTGACTACATTATTCTAATGCCCAGATGTAGGATGTTTAGTATTAATGGGAATTATATCAATGATTGTAATCTTAACTCTTTTTTTAATTTGCAAGAAGTGTTCCTCATATGAAGTAATATTAAGTATTATCATGTGTTTGCATACAGTTTCATTTATGTATCCTTTAAAATTAATGCAAGAATCTGGGCCCCGAGTGGCCGAAAGTGCTCTTCGTTGCGGATCACTGCCATCTCACCTCTGTCTGCTTGGGTTCGAGTCTCAGATTCGGCTAATGTGGATATGTGAGAAAGCTTGCCAGTAGTTTCTCGTGGGTCGGTGGTTCTTTCTGGGGTTTTCCGAGGTTCTTCCTCCACCATTAATACTGACCGCCATTATAGCCTATCATGTGCTGGAAAATGGCGTTAAACCCTACAACATCAACAACATAATGCAAGAATGAACCTTGAAAAAAAAAAACTTGGTTTTAAACCTTGACAGTTTTGAAAGAAATATGCTGCTGACCCTGGTACCAGCACAAGTATATAAAATTAACCATTGGGTACCAGCATCATTAGTATAAAATTAACCATTGGGTACCTGCATTAAGTAGTACAAAATTAACCATAGGGTACCAGCATGAATAGTATAAAATTAACCATAGGGTACCAGCTTAAATAGTATAAAACCGTCATTGAAATAGACATTATCATATCTGGATCTGCTGGTCTTGAATTAAAGTACATCTTCTGTATTTTATTAATTTAACTGTTTTTCATATAGAATTCTTTGTCTTTAATATTTCATTCACTTGCAGCAAAATGCAGCAGAGCATATTTGTAAGCCATTGAAAAGATGTTGAATAACATGTTTATAAACCATTTAAAAGAAATTAAATAACATGCTTAAAAACTGTTTACAAGATGTTAAAGAACACATGTTAATAAACCATTTAAAAGAAATTAAATAGCATGTGCTTTGGTAAACCATTTAAAAGATATAAAAAAACATGTGCTTAGTAAACCATTTAAAAGATATTAAAAAACACATACTTAAAAACAATGTAAAGGATATTAAAAACCACATGTTTAAAAACCATTTTAAAAATATTTAATAACACATGTTTATAAACCATTCAAGTTAGATGTTTACTTATTTTCCCATGGAGACTATTTTATGTTCATTGGACTTGGAGTAGGAAACATTTTTTCGGTTACTCCTGATTGCATCCAAATAGACACTTTGTGGGTTACTCCTGATTGCATCCAAATAGACACTTTGTGAGTTTCTTCTGATTGCATCCAAATAAACACCTTTGGGGTTACTCCTGATTGCATCCAAATAAACACTTCTGGGGTTACTCCTGATTGCATCCAAATAGACACTTTGTGAGTTACTCCTGATTGCATCCAAATAGACACTTTGCGAGTTACTCCTGATTGCATCCAAATAGACACTTTGCGAGTTACTCCTGATTGCATCCAAATATACACTTTTTGGGTTACTCCTGATTGCATCCAAATAGACACTTTTTGGGTTACTCCTAATTGCATCCAAATAGACACTTTTTGGGTTACTCCTGATTGCATCCAAACAGAGCTATTGCAGTTTCAGTTTTGCAAGAGGCCTAGATATATTACCGACGTTTTTGATGGGCTTATACAACTATCAGCTGCACTTAAGCAGATGTGTGAAAATTGAAAAGGGGGTGGAGACACAAGTTTAATGTTATGGTCCCATTTAACTCCACGTCTCAAGCTACTGACCCTGCTTTTTACAAATGTTCTGTCTGTGTGCTGTGCAGACTTGCCTACTTCAGATGTACCAGAACCAGAAATTTTCAGCTTAAAGAAAATATGTGTCAAAAAACTTTTTGTTAACTTGAGAAGTCAACATTAGATGTAGAACATCCCCTTTCTGTAATGCAACCTCTTTGGCTTATCATGAAATATATTGATGCTACAGAGTTTGGAACAAGGGTACTACATCATTACAGAAAAATATGGCATGCCATGATTACGAGTTAATTGAGGATTTTTTAATTTCTTTAAAATTGTCATGGAATTGCTATTTTTGTAATTTATTTTTGGTATTAATACACAGATATTCATATTCAGTATTGTCAATGAAATTCACATTTTAACTCATTTTCTCCTGAACAACTATTTTCATTTTCATCTGAAAAAGGGGTAGGAAGCACATATTTGGGAGTTACTTTTGATTACATCCTAACACATTTCTTTCAGGAACAATTTCATTATGTTGGATGCTTAGATCTATTAAAGTTGTTGTTTTTGCTTGTCTAATTTGGCTTTTTTATATTGCCCATTATTTTCATGTCCTTTCCTTATTTTACTTCAGACTTCAAACTTAGCTTTTGCAAAGGTTTGCCTGTCTGTGTGTGTGAGTTCAGACCAGACTGCTTTGCAAAGGTTTGCCTATCTGTGTGTGTGAGTTCAGACCAGACTGCTTTGCAAAGGTTTGCCTGTCTGTGTGTGTGAATTCAGACCAGACTGCTTTGCAAAGGTTTGCTTATCTATGTGAGTTCTGACCAGACTGCTTTAAGATCTAATGGCAGGAAGTTAACAATTTGGTGACAAGTTCCACTTCCAGGTAGCATGATGTCCCACCCAGTCACATTAAACTGACACAAGTAAAGCCAGTCCTAACACTAACCTGTTAATGCAGAGCTCCTAGCAAGACAGCTATTAATACCATTTTTATTAGGTCAGTGTCATTACAAAGATGATCTTGACAAATGGTCTTTAAATCATGTCGTCCATCTAACATTAACTTTTGGTGAAAGATTTTGGACATTGAAATCTTTGTTGCATCACAGAGACACAGATCACCTCATCATTACAGACCTGCCATACCTGAATGAGTCCTTGTGAAGTTTTTGGACATGATAGTTTTAAATTAAACTGCCAGGGAAAGCAGTATTGTCATCGTTGGTGGGGAGGAAGAGTCCTAGGACTAATGGAATTTTCAGTATTTCTCTTTATCTTAGATACCTTAATCAGGGTTCATACGGTCTTTGACAGTTTGGAAAAAATGAGGTAGCATTCTCAAGGCTTTGAAAGTTTGGGAAAATCAGGCAGATTACCCTGAGGTTTTTAAAAGTCTTTCAAAATTGAAATAAATCCAAACATTTTAATTTCTTTCCATAATCACAGATAAAATTGACCAAGATTGTTTGATTCGGATGTAGTCCTGGTTTCTTTCTTTTGATGCCCCGTTCAGTTTCATTTCATCATTAAACAATATTGTTGTATTTTGCATTCGTTGTTTTCTTGTATAACATAACTTGTATACAAAATACTAGCAAAAATAGGTCTTGGAAATCTCTGTTTTGTGGTCTTTGAAAGTTTGGGAAAAGTCGTTGAATTTATCATTCAGAATTCTGTATAAACCCTGCTTAATTCTCTCACATAATTAAATGAATATGGCACCAACCTGTTGGAGTTGTGACAAAATTTTACATGACTGAGTTTGCTCTTTCAACAGGAGATAGATGCTATGGACGCTGAACCCTCACAAAATAGCAAAGAAGAAAACCAACATACAAATGGCACCACTGTTGACAAAGGCTGGATGATGGGTTCAGGTGATACAAGCAGCATTCCAGTGCCAGCACCATCAGCACCCAGTAAACCTTCCTACAGCATGTTTGTTAAAGGAGGATCAGAGATATTAGGAAGTTCTGGCAAAGTCCCAGACAGCAAAAAGAAGGATAAAGAAGAGAACATTGAATTGCCAAAAGGTAGCAGCTTAAGTTATCTAAAACAAATTGTTAGCTTGTTTGTATGTTGTATTCTGTGGCACAACAAAAAGCTTTGTACTTCATCATTCAAAAGTGTAAAAATTATGGCAATTTAAAAATAAAAAACCCATGGTATCATGAGGTGTCTGAACACTATTTATTCAGTAAATTAGCGTAGTGAGAAATTAGGTCTCTTAGCTGTGGTCTTTCAAGGTAGGTTTTACTATACTAACTTTAACAAAATGCATTTAGCCTTTTAAACAATTGCAATCTGATTAAAATCAAATCTCCACTGTCCTACATGAAGATCTGACTGTGACTGCTTAGGGGTCATATTCTGGTGACCTTTAAATTAGCCAATGGAAATGCAGCTTTCAGAAATCTGTGAATCAAGTTGTTTCAGCCATGCTGCTCATTTTCCATAACATCAAGATAAATGACTTAATCTGATTGGCTGATAAAATTAGCAATTATGGTAATAACATAGGTTACCAGAACATGACCCCTAAAGTCATTGTCAGATCTTCACATAGTACAGTGGAGATATGATCTTAATCAGATTGGTTTTTATGCTAACACTGCATCCAGATTTATGTGTATTTTGATGAATTGGTACAAAAAATTTACAATTCTTCAGACTACTTACTGTATGCGTTCTCAAATTTGACAGCATATTTTTCCCATTTTGTTTCTTCAGTTTTGGGGCAAATATTAGAACCAGAAATTAAATATACTGAGCGCAGACAATGCATTTTTTTCCTTCTGTGTATGTGTAGTGCAAAGACACCTCCCTTCACTGCAAATGGACTTTTCCAAGAGCTTGAAAATGACCATGAGCATACTGATCATTTACAGTTTAAAGTTCTGTTTGGCCTGAAATGTGAAGCAGATGACATTGTTTGGTCTGAAATGTGAAGCAGATGACATTGTTTGGTCTGAAATGTGAAGCAGATGACATTGTTTAGTCTGAAATGTGAAGCAGATGACATTGTTAGGTCTGAAATGTGAAGCAGATAACATTGTTTGGTCTGAAATGTGAAGCAGATGACATTGTTAGGGATCACCTGCTGATAATAAGGTTTGAAATGAATGCAGGTTATGACAAAATTTTGTGCATTTTTTATGTTCTTCAGGCTTCTTAATTTTAAATTAGTGTAGGACGGGGGGGTAAAAATATTTTTAAAACCATATCAGATACCGTCAGAACTCCTGTGAGCTTTAGAACCTTACAGTTAAGTATTCTCAAAACACAATTTGGTGGTCCTGGGCATGCAGACTACCGATTTGTCCACCCCTGAAAATTCAGAAGTGTAACGATAAGAAATGTGAAAGATTAATTTGTCTTCATGTTCCTCAGAACCAGAGACCCCCTGGCAGCAGTGTCTGGATGAAGGAACGCAGTATTACTACTACTGGAACACAAAGACAAATGAGGTCACATGGGAAATCCCAACCGAATACACGCAGTACCTCCTCCGGAAAAAGGAGTATACTGAGCGTGTGGAAAAGCTTCAGAAAGAGGGCAAGCTTAAAAAAGATGATCAAGAAAAGGAAAGCAATGGGTAATTTATGACACTACTACACATCACTGCTTGTCTCCCTTTAAATGCATAAGTTGTGGTTATTCCATGTTCTAATATATTTCTACATGGTTCACACAGTCATGAAAATTTTTGCTTTAAAACTCAGTGAAATTTTCTGAGGGAATACAGAATTTATTCTGAAATATACATGATTTCTTTGAGTCAGAGTTTGTTATTTTCGCATTATAATTTTAAAAGCAGTAGCAAAAGCTAATAAATATAATCGATTTAAATTGTGTAGATCAAAGGATATGACACTGATAGTTTCCAGATTGAACAGAGTTCCATTGATGTTGTATGACAGTACATGTAGCTATTACACTTGATTAGCTATTATGGTAAAGTGGAAAGTCCTTGAGAAAAAAATTGGCTTTACAACCCCATGCTGTAGTAAACTTCATTGTACCTGAATGATTTCTAAGACCATATTCCAATTTCTAATTTCATTTGGTAGAAGTTTCATCACAGACCTTCCTTGGCCAGTTTAGAGGTTAAATATTGGCAACACTCCAAATCGTGACATGAATTGTATATTTCCAATTTTACTTATAAATTGTGTGTGGATCGCATGACTGATCTTTTAAACTTGATCCATTGAGATTTTAGCATTTTTCCATTCCACTTTTCAGTACTTCAGTCAGTCAAGATCCAGTCAGTCAAGAAACAGAAAAAGGAAAGACCCCAAAAGATCTTAGTATAGCTGAGAAAGGAATGAAATTGATTCCAGAACCCAGTTCCAAGTCCAAATATAAACATGATAACTCTGGCACTAGTGACAGTAGCAGCGACAGTGAGGCAAGCAACAAAGCATCAAGCCTTGTGCCGTATGATCTTCATCGATCGGTGACATCAACTTCTGGGAGCAGCAACCAAAAAAAGCAGCAAAAGAGGAGACACTCTGACAGCAGTGACAATAACTCTAGCGATAAATCAGCTGAAGGGACAAAAGTGAGACAAGTGTCTGAGTTATCAGACATAGTGGAGAGCACCAAGAGTGATGATAAAAGAGATAAGACCGATGATGATAGTAAGGGAAAAGATGAAGAAGAGCCTGATCTTGATATAGATGACATAGACAGAGAACTGGAAATGGCACTTGAGAGAAAACGAGTGAGTGGACTTATCCAATGTCATATTTTTTAGTAATCCCCAGCTTCATGAAGTAGCTGATATATGCAGGATTCACTTTTTCTTTCTATTCTTCTTGGCCAGGTGATAACATTTGTACCAGGCAGCAAAATTACATCATGACTTGGAGTTGTTATAAACTGGCTTAAAATACTGTTCTTAGGATGGGTGTGTATGGCACAGAATACTGTACTTAGGATGGGTATGTATTACACAGAATACTTTACTTAGGATGGATGTGTATTACACAAAATACGGTACTTAGGATAGGTGTGTATTACACAAAATACTGTACTTAGGATGGATGTGTATTACACAGAATACTTTACTTAGGATGGGTGTGTATTACACAAAAGCCTTCTTTGTTGTTACTAACTTTCCAAGATTTATCTAAAATTGTTTAAAGATGTGTAAATAACTTACACGAGCAAACCTGTAATAAAAACTGGGGGCTGAGTCCATTATACAAGGAACATGCTGATTATAAACATAAAAAAAAGAGATGGAATTTCAGATAAATATTGAGAAATTTATCATTTTTGGAGAGTGGATAGACCAGATGTCTAGAATCTTAACGTCTACAATTATTAATAATTTTTCACTTTTTGTGACTTAGAATAAAATAATAGAACCTGCACACACACATCCAGTAGCTGGATTATACCAACTTATATATTCCATCAAGCTTCATGCAGATTGATCTCTATAGAACCTTGTCCAACATGCTTAAATTCTTAAAAGGCCCGGCCATTGGTTCCAGTCCTCATTTTTTACCTTCTCAGGTATTTTGAGCTGCAGAGACTGTTTTGCACGTTAATGCCAAGATGAAATCTCTTGTTCATGTTGTGGTAATTGTCAAAATCACCCTATGAATCAACCAGCTTTATTAAAGAACCATACCCTTGAAACTTTTTCCTGGTCTCCTTACCCTCTGGAAGACAAAGGAGCAAAAGCTGCTTTTTACAGTTCGGCAGCGCTTAAGAGTCAGTTTCTCTGTTTTGTTAACCAGGTCTTTTAGCAGAAGAACAGCTTCCTTTAGTAGCTTCACCCCAGATGAGATCCACAGTCTCAGTTGTATGCATACTGGGTATGCTAGAGACCAACTTTTATGCTTAGCTAGGACTTTGGTCACCTTGGAAGGGAAAGGGAATCCACTCTGCCCTGATGTCCCACAAGTAGTCATGTGTCCGAAGAAAAGGGGAGAGCATTTACTGGTTAAGAATTTCATTGGTCCTAACCTTGCGAAAAATTGATTTAAGTTACTTTTAATTTAATGCACAGTGTGTTGAGTTATTTTGTTCTTATTTAAAGGCAAGCCAGCATATTGAGGAATTAACTTTTTGAGTCAGAAAACTCCAGATGTATTTTTTATTTCAGGAGGAGCTGCTGAAGTTGGAAACTGAAGAGAAGAAGAGTAGTAAAAGTAATGACAAGGACAAAGACAAGAGGGACAAAAAACACAAAAAGAAAGATAAAGAAGACAAACATCACAAAGATGATAAGAAAAAGGAGGATCGTAGACGGCGCAAAGATGACAGAAAGGAGGAGGATCGAAGCAGTAAGGATGACCGAAGCAGTAAGGATGACAAGAAACGGGATGATAAGAGACACAAGCATAGCTCAGACAAGAAGGACAGAAAAGAAAAGGAGAAAGAGAAAGAGAAGGAAAAAGAACTTCCCCTGAAGAAATCACTGATTGAGACCATGAGAGAAGCAGTGGAAGAGAAGAGAGAACTGGAACTCAAACGAAAGCGAGCCATTGAGGAGCTGATGGCAAAGGAACTGGAGCGAACTATCGAATCAAAGCACAGCAGAAAGAGGCACCACCGTGAGGACTCTGCTGAGTCCAGAAAGAGACACCATAGGGACGAGGTGGAGGAGAGAAGGGTTAGGGATGACTATGATGAGGAATGGAACAAAGTGTATAAAGATGGACGTGAGGCAGACTGGGACAGAGTACCTCCTCTGGGGCCCCACACAGCTCCCCCTCCCACTGCTGAGATGCTGGCATATAAAGATGATAAAAAACATGTGGTAGACTATGGACACACACCAGGCAAGATTTTTTTCTGTCACTATTTCATGCCTAGTGGTAATGTCATTATCATTGGGCATCACTAATACTGAATCGTTTTAGGCAGCATCATAATTCTAATGACAGTTGGACCAAATAACCATTTTAAAGGCCATCTATTGTAGATAATGATATGTATTTAAATCGTATGAATAAACAAGACAATGGGTAATGATATTCTATTTTTCCAATTGAGCCCACTTTTTGACCTAGTAGAGGAACCCCATTTTTCCATATCGGTAATAAACGCTGCAGAGCCTAGGCGATGAGACATTATTTCCTTGCAATCTATGTCATGCATGCCGTAAATGAAGGTTTGATGGACATGATAGTGAAGAAATGATTAGAACAGTGTCTTGCTATGTCTAGCTAGCCCTGCTATTAAACAGCAATACATGAAGGTTTGATTGGCATGATGGTGATGAAATGATTAGATTAATGTCTTGCTGTGTCTGGCCAGTCCTGGTATTAAACAGCAATACACAAAGGTTTGATTGGCATGATGGTGATGAAATGATTAATGTCTTGCTATGTCTAGCCAGTCCTGGTATTAAACAGCAATACATGAAGGTTTGATTGGCATGATGGTGATGAAATGATTAGATTAGTGTCTTGCTATGTCTAGCCAGTCCTGGTATTGAAAAAGTTCCATGTTTTTCATGTGTGGTAGACAATAAAAAAGTGTTTCAGTTTTGTTTATTATATAACTTCAAAAGTGACAGAGTTATATTACAGTAATATTGTTACAATTTCAGTCAAACATGGAATGTAGGTTTATATCATCAAATCTTTAGAATTTCAGGCAAGATCTATGCATATTTGTGAGGTAATTTTGCATTTGATTAATTACCACTCTTGAAGCCATATTTCTAATCTGATTTTGATCAGACTTGGTATATCAGTTTATCATTAGGGTCTTGAATGAGTTTGATAATAAGCAAGATCCACACTGCGTGGCTGAGCTTCTTACCACTGTGGGGGTTATATTTCAGATTCCGTTTTGATGAATCTCTGAATGTGTGCTTATATCTTTAAAATCTTGAACAAGTTCAGTAATGAGCTTGATCCACTCATTCCAGTTAAGCTGATTGGCTGAGCTTGTTGCAACTCTGATTGGCTGAGCATGTTACAGCTCTGATTGGCTGAGATTGTTACAGCTCTGATTGGATGAGATTGTTACAACTCTGATTGGCTGAGGTTGTTACAACTCTGATTAGCTGAGATTGTTACAACTCTGATTGGCTGAGATTGTTCCGACTCTGATTGGCTGAGAATGTTACAACTCTGATTGGCTGAGAATGTTACAACTCTGATTGGCTGAGCGTGTTACAACTCTGATTGGCTGAGATTGTTATAACTCTGATTGGCTGAGATTGTTATGACTCTGATTGGCTGAGAATGTTACAACTCTGATTGGCTGAGCTTGTTTAGATAGAATGTGTTCTTACAATACTGCATAAGCCTGTTTAGTGAAAATGGGAAACTGTTAGGTTATGTAAGCCTGGTGAGTGATATCAGGCTCGCTTATGCTTCTTGTTTCCTTTAATTTTGGTTTTTCAAAAATGATGACTGTTTAATTTTTTTCATTAATATTTGTTGATTGGGGACAGACTCCTGTTTGTCTGTTTGGTCTTTAAATGTTTTCAACAACTATATGACCTACTAAAACTGACTTTACATTACATCATCAAGAAACCTATTTTAACATTACAGTAAGCCATTTATAAATGAAAGTATTATTGGACATAAAGTTATTTATATATATTAATTTTTCATTTTACACGAGCAATGCACATATTAAGAACATTTTGTTATGGATTTCTTTATCTTCATCTCTGAAGAGCTTATTAAGTACTAATTAAGTGTACACAAGCTATGTATCGGATTTGTTAGTTTTACAATATTTTTTTTTCTTCAATGGATTTTATTAATGAAAATGGGTAATGCATTGATTAACACATTAGGATACTCCTTATGCTTTAGATGCAATTACATTTGGAGTTCTGTGTGGTCAATATTATTTGGGATGATGTGATTAGGAGGGGGAAGGGTAAGTATTATTTGGGAGGGGGTGATTAGGAGGAGGAAGGGTAAATATTACTTTGGGATGGAGTGATTAGGAGGGGGAGGGGTAAGTATTATTTGGGAGGTGGTGATTAGGAGGAGGAAGGGTAAATATTACTTTGGGATAGAGTGATTAGGAGGGGGGGTACGTATTATTTGGGATGGAGTGATTAGGATGGGGAGGGGTAAGTATTATTTGGGAGGTGGTGATTAGGAGGAGGAAGAGTAAATATTACTTTGGGATGGAGTGATTAGGAAGGGGATAAGTATTATTTGGGAGGGGGTGATTAGGAGGGGGAAGGGTAAGTATTATTTGGGAGGGGGTGATTAGGAGGGGGAAGGGTAAATATTACTTTGGGATGGAGTGATTATGAGGAGGAAGGGTAAGTATTATTTTGGAGGGGGTGATTAGGAGCGGGAAGGGTAAGTATTATTTGGGAGGGGGTGATTATGAGGAGGAAGGGTAAATATTATTTTGGGAGGTTAGGAGGGGGAAGGGTTGCACCTTGTATAATTCACTTTAAATGCTGCTTCCTTCATAACACATTTTGGTATCTGTTTACCAGGTGAACCTGATAAAAAGGTTGGACCTGCGGATTCTACTGAGTTGGAGCTAAAAAAGGTAAGACTCCATATTTGATAACTTTAGTGAACAGAGTATCCTTTTTAGATAATTAGCTGTATAGATTTTCACAAATGATTGTGCATAACATCTCAATAACTCCACAAAGCCTGGACTAGAATTGAATCATGACATACCCTATTTATCAGTGTCCAAAGGCAAGTCTGTGAATGTTGAAGATACCACCTTGGGTTTGTTTACCTTTTAACTTTTACTTGTGTATATATACAGTCTCAAAATTGGTATGGGCAAATGCAAGTTTGCAAAGTACTTGCCAAGGTATGGTTCGTATCACCATGAAAAATCCTTGTATTTGACAGGTTACCATGAAAACTCCTTGACTTACAAAAAAGTTGGTTTTATCCTTTAAAAATTCTTGAATTTTGTTAAAAACTCACTGAATTTTGCACCAAACTCTTTGCATTTTATCTGAGGGAATGTAGTGTGTTGAAACTGAATAAAATGTATATCACTTTTTACATTCAGAAAATGTTATATTTTCCTAAAGTATTAAGTAAACAAATGAAATAGAAAAAAATTGTGTGGTTCAAATGACATATGCAGATAGTTGAATGGAGTAGCATCCCTTGGCTGTTGAACCATTTTAATTATTTATATGGTTTTTCTTATGCATTTGTGTTTATTTATGCAGTGATTTCTGAAGTAAGATGCAGAGAAAATTGAATTTCTGTAAGGACAAAATACTCCTTGGAAACTTTTTGAAGTCTTTGAAAATAATCCAGAAAATGTAGGGAGGTCATGGTCAGTTCTTAATGATTTATGATCTGCAAGTTTTATATTCTGCAAATTTGCTGTAGATTAATAGTGTATTCTGTTACTATAGATGCCTTATGTTACCTAAATGTGTGCTTTATTCTTTCATCTGTCAATCCTTTATTCTATCATCTGTCAATTCTTTATTCTTTCATCTGTCAATCCTTTATTCAATCATCTGTCAATCATTTATTCTCTCATCTGTCAATCCTTTATTCTATCATCTGTCAATCAATCATTTATTCTCTCATCTGTCAATCTTTTATTCTATCATCTGTCAATCCTTTATTCTTTCATCTGTCAATCCTTTATTCTATCATCTGTCAATCATTTATTCTCTCATCTGTCAATCCTTTGTTCTATCATCTGTCGATCAATCCTTTATTCTATTATTTGTCAATCCTTTATTCTTTCTGTCAATCCTTTATTCTTTCATCTGTCAATCCCTTATTCTTTCATCTGACAATCCTTTATTTCATGACAAACTGTTAAAGACTCTCACTTTCATCTTGCAAGTGATAAAAAACAAGCTCATGACCACATTAGTTTGTTGTCATGCTTATTGATGCATACTTTATTACCTAGAACCATGAAGAGAGGATACATCATGATACAATTTTACTTCAGAAGAGGTCTCTGTGACCTGTATTTCATGCTTCAGTGGCTTATTGTAATTTTGTGTTGAAATTTCTATTGCTATTTATGTTTGAATCATGAACCTCAATAATTTGGATACATCTCTGTTCATAGTACAACCAAAGAAAGTCACTTTAGCCTATATTGAATGCTTTACTTACACAGGAAGTTTAGTATTTATGTTTGGCTCATGACAACATAGATTCTTCTATGCAGCATACATTTCATCCTAAACAAACCGCCTTGCTTGACCAGTGACTTTCACACAGAATTAAACTTCTTATGGTGGATGAAGGTTACTTCAAGGCAATAACTTTCACACAGAATTAAACTTATGATGGATGAAGGTTACTTCAAGACAATAACTTTCACACAGAATTAAACTTTTTATGGTGGATGAAGGTTACTTCAAGGCAATAACTTTCACACAGAATTAAACTTTTTATGGTGGATGAAGGTTACTTCAAGGCAATAACTTTCACACAGAATTAAACTTTTTATGGTGGATGAAGGTTACTTCAAGGCAATAACTTTCACACAGAATTAAACTTTTTATGGTGGATGAAGGTTACTTCAAGGCAATAACTTTCACACAGAATTAAACTTTTTATGTGGATGAAGGTTACTTCAAGGCAATAACTTTCACACAGAATTAAACTTTTTATGTGGATGAAGGTTACTTCAAGGCAATAACTTTCACACAGAATTAAACTTCTTATGTGGATGAAGGTTACTTCAAGGCAATAACTTTCACACAGAATTAAACTTTTTATGGTGGATGAAGGTTACTTCAAGGCAATAACTTTCACACAGAATTAAACTTCTTATGTGGATGAAGGTTACTTCAAGGCAATAACTTTCACACAGAATTAAACTTCTTATGTGAATGAAGGTTACTTCAAGGCAATAACTTTCACACAGAATTAAACTTTTTATGGTGGATGAAGGTTACTTCAAGACAATAACTTTCACACAGAATTAAACTTTTTATGGTGGATGAAGGTTACTTCAAGACAATAACTTTCACACAGAATTAAACTTTTTATGGTGGATGAAGGTTACTTCAAGGCAATAACTTTCACACAGAATTAAACTTCTTATGTGGATGAAGGTTACTTCAAGGCAATAACTTTCACACAGAATTAAACTTCTTATGTGGATGAAGGTTACTTCAAGGCAATAACTTTCACACAGAATTAAACTTCTTATGTGGATGAAGGTTACTTCAAGGCAATAACTTTCACACAGAATTAAACTTCTTATGGTGGATGAAGGTTACTTCAAGACAATAACTTTCACACAGAATTAAACTTTTTATGGTGGATGAAGGTTACTTCAAGACAATAACTTTCACACAGAATTAAACTTGTTATGGTGGATGAAGGTTACTACAAGGCAATAACTTTCACACAGAATTAAACTTCTTATGTGGATGAAGGTTACTTCAAGACAGTAACTTTCACACAGAATTAAACTTTTTATGGTGGATGAAGGTTACTTCAAGACAATAACTTTCACACAGAATTAAACTTTTTATGGTGGATGAAGGTTACTTCAAGGCAATAACTTTCACACAGAATTAAACTTATGATGGATGAAGGTTACTTCAAGACAATAACTTTCACACAGAATTAAACTTTTTATGGTGGATGAAGGTTACTTCAAGGCAATAACTTTCACACAGAATTAAACTTTTTATGGTGGATGAAGGTTACTTCAAGGCAATAACTTTCACACAGAATTAAACTTTTTATGGTGGATGAAGGTTACTTCAAGGCAATAACTTTCACACAGAATTAAACTTTTTATGTGGATGAAGGTTACTTCAAGGCAATAACTTTCACACAGAATTAAACTTTTTATGTGGATGAAGGTTACTTCAAGGCAATAACTTTCACACAGAATTAAACTTCTTATGTGGATGAAGGTTACTTCAAGGCAATAACTTTCACACAGAATTAAACTTTTTATGGTGGATGAAGGTTACTTCAAGGCAATAACTTTCACACAGAATTAAACTTCTTATGTGGATGAAGGTTACTTCAAGGCAATAACTTTCACACAGAATTAAACTTCTTATGTGAATGAAGGTTACTTCAAGGCAATAACTTTCACACAGAATTAAACTTTTTATGGTGGATGAAGGTTACTTCAAGACAATAACTTTCACACAGAATTAAACTTTTTATGGTGGATGAAGGTTACTTCAAGACAATAACTTTCACACAGAATTAAACTTTTTATGGTGGATGAAGGTTACTTCAAGGCAATAACTTTCACACAGAATTAAACTTCTTATGTGGATGAAGGTTACTTCAAGGCAATAACTTTCACACAGAATTAAACTTCTTATGTGGATGAAGGTTACTTCAAGGCAATAACTTTCACACAGAATTAAACTTCTTATGTGGATGAAGGTTACTTCAAGGCAATAACTTTCACACAGAATTAAACTTCTTATGGTGGATGAAGGTTACTTCAAGACAATAACTTTCACACAGAATTAAACTTTTTATGGTGGATGAAGGTTACTTCAAGACAATAACTTTCACACAGAATTAAACTTGTTATGATGGATGAAGGTTACTACAAGGCAATAACTTTCACACAGAATTAAACTTCTTATGTGGATGAAGGTTACTTCAAGACAGTAACTTTCACACAGAATTAAACTTTTTATGGTGGATGAAGGTTACTTCAAGACAATAACTTTCACACAGAATTAAACTTTTTATGGTGGATGAAGGTTACTTCAAGGCAATAACTTTCACACAGAATTAAACTTCTTATGTGGATGAAGGTTACTTCAAGGCAATAACTTTCACACAGAATTAAACTTCTTATGTGGATGAAGGTTACTTCAAGGCAATAACTTTCACACAGAATTAAACTTTTTATGGTGGATGAAGGTTACTTCAAGGCAATAACTTTCACACAGAATTAAACTTTTTATGGTGGATGAAGGTTACTTCAAGGCAATAACTTTCACACAGAATTAAACTTTTTATGGTGGATGAAGGTTACTTCAAGGCAATAACTTTCACACAGAATTAAACTTTTTATGTGGATGAAGGTTACTTCAAGGCAATAACTTTCACACAGAATTAAACTTTTTATGGTGGATGAAGGTTACTTCAAGGCAATAACTTTCACACAGAATTAAGCTTGTTATGGTGGATGAAGGTTACTTCAAGACAGTAACTTTCACACAGAATTAAACTTTTTATGGTGGATGAAGGTTACTTCAAGACAATAACTTTCACACAGAATTAAACTTTTTATGGTGGATGAAGGTTACTTCAAGGCAATAACTTTCACACAGAATTAAGCTTGTTATGGTGGATGAAGGTTACTTCAAGACAATAACTTTCACACAGAATTAAACTTGTTATGGTGGATGAAGGTTACTTCAAGGCAATAACTTTCACACAGAATTAAACTTATGTGGATGAAGGTTACTTCAAGACAGTAACTTTCACACAGAATTAAACTTTTTATGGTGGATGAAGGTTACTTCAAGACAATAACTTTCACACAGAATTAAACTTTTTATGGTGGATGAAGGTTACTTCAAGGCAATAACTTTCACACAGAATTAAACTTTTTATGTGGATGAAGGTTACTTCAAGACAGTAACTTTCACACAGAATTAAACTTTTTATGGTGAATGAAGGTTACTTCAAGACAATAACTTTCACACAGAATTAAACTTTTTATGGTGGATGAAGGTTACTTCAAGGCAATAACTTTCACACAGAATTAAACTTATGGTGGATGAAGGTTACTTCAAGACAATAACTTTCACAGAGAATTAAACTTTTTATGGTGGATGAAGGTTACTTCAAGGCAATAACTTTCACACAGAATTAAACTTCTTATGGTGGATGAAGGTTACTTCAAGGCAATAACTTTCACACAGAATTAAACTTCTTATGGTGGATGAAGGTTACTTCAAGACAATAACTTTCACACAGAATTAAACTTCTTATGGTGGATGAAGGTTACTTCAAGACAATAACTTTCACACAGAATTAAACTTTTTATGGTGGATGAAGGTTACTTCAAGACAATAACTTTCACACAGAATTAAACTTTTTATGGTGGATGAAGGTTACTTCAAGACAATAACTTTCACACAGAATTAAACTTTTTATGGTGGATGAAGGTTACTTCAAGACAATAACTTTCACACAGAATTAAACTTTTTATGGTGGATGAAGGTTACTTCAAGGCAATAACTTTCACACAGAATTAAACTTTTTATGGTGGTTGAAGGTTACTTCAAGACAATAACTTTCACACAGAATTACACTTTTTATGGTGGATGATGGTTACTTCAAGGCAATAACTTTCACACAGAATTAAACTTTTTATGGTGGATGAAGGTTACTTCAAGACAATAACTTTCACACAGAATTAAACTTCTTATGGTGGATGAAGGTTACTTCAAGACAATAACTTTCACACAGAATTAAACTTTTTATGGTGGATGAAGGTTACTTCAAGACAGTAACTTTCACACAGAATTAAACTTTTTATGGTGGATGAAGGTTACTTCAAGGCAATAACTTTCACACAGAATTAAACTTCTTATGGTGGATGAAGGTTACTTCAAGGCAATAACTTTCACACAGAATTAAACTTTTTATGGTGGTTGAAGGTTACTTCAAGACAATAACTTTCACACAGAATTACACTTTTTATGGTGGATGATGGTTACTTCAAGGCAATAACTTTCACACAGAATTAAACTTTTTATGGTGGATGAAGGTTACTTCAAGACAATAACTTTCACACAGAATTAAACTTCTTATGGTGGATGAAGGTTACTTCAAGACAATAACTTTCACACAGAATTAAACTTCTTATGGTGGATGAAGGTTACTTCAAGACAATAACTTTCACACAGAATTAAACTTTTTATGGTGGATGAAGGTTACTTCAAGGCAGTAACTTTCACACAGAATTAAACTTTTTATGGTGGATGAAGGTTACTTCAAGGCAATAACTTTCACACAGAATTAAACTTCTTATGGTGGATGAAGGTTACTTCAAGACAATAACTTTCACACAGAATTAAACTTTTTATGATGGATGAAGGTTACTTCAAGGCAATAACTTTCACACAGAATTAAACTTTTTATGGTGGATGAAGGTTACTTCAGGACAATAACTTTCACACAGAATTAAACTTTTTATGGTGGATGAAGGTTACTTCAAGGCAATAACTTTCACACAGAATTAAACTTATGATGGATGAAGGTTACTTCAAGACAGTAACTTTCACAGAGAATTAAACTTCTTATGGTGGATGAAGGTTACTTCAAGGCAATAACTTTCACACAGAATTAAACTTATGGTGGATGAAGGTTACTTCAAGACAATAATTTTCACAGAGAATTAAACTTCTTATGGTGGATGAAGGTTACTTCAAGGCAATAACTTTCACACAGAATTAAACTTTTTATGGTGGATGAAGGTTACTTCAAGACAATAACTTTCACATAGAATTAAACTTCTTATGGTGGATGAAGGTTACTTCAAGGCAATAACTTTCATACAGAATTAAACTTTTTATGGTAGATGAAGGTTACTTCAAGACAGTAACTTTCACACAGAATTAAACTTTTTATGGTGGATGAAGGTTACTTCAAGGCAATAACTTTCACACAGAATTAAACTTCTTATGGTGGATGAAGATTTTGTTGTAGATTTTGAGAATAATAATTTTAAAAAATTGAAGGAAACATCCCTTGATTTGAAAAGATGCCAACATTTTGTTATCAGGATGACTTGAATCTGAATTTATTTACTGCCAAATAATTCATGTTTACAATGATTGCTTGATGCTGCTACAAGCTTCATAGAGGTGTGCTATTTTAACATTGATAAGTTATAACACTCTGGTCATAATTTTGAATCTCCCCAAATTGTAACCATTTGTACACTTGTTGGGCATAAAAACCTATTGATACATGCAACTGACATTGGTGTCAGAGCCTGGGGACCATCCCAACTCCACCTCCCATGCACTTGACCCCTAGGTCACAATATAGAAACTGTTGAAATCCCATTATAAGGATATTTACATGTTTGGATGAAAATTTTAAATTTTCAATGCCTCCTTTAGAGCAATTATATTAAAAAGTTCTAGTACTGATCATTATAATGTCAATTTATTTATGACAAATTGACACCTTGCAATTTATTTATGACAAATTGACACTTTGCAATTTATTTATGACAAATTGACACCTTGCAATTTATTTATGACACCTTGCAGATGTATTTTATGTATGACAGATTGAGGCCTTGCAGTTGTCAGAGAATTAAAATGTCTATTAAAAACAGCTTAAGGTCTGAGAGGTAGCAGAGAATTAAAATGTTAGTATATTTTTTGTACAACAGCTTGAAGCCTTGCAGTTGTCAGAAAATTAAAATATAATTTATTTATGACTTCTCTAGGTCTTAGAGGTAGCAGAAAATGTCTGTTTTACAACAGCTTGAGGCCTTGCAGTTGGCAGAGAATTAAAATAATTGATTTTATGTACAACAGCTTGAGGCCTTGCAGTAGGCAGAGAATTAAAATGTCTATTAATGACAGCTTCAGGCCTTGCAGTTGGCAGAGAATTAAAATGTCAGTTTATTTTATGTACAACAGCTTGAGGCCTTGCAGTTGGCAGAGAATTAAAATGTCTATTAATGACAGCTTCAGGCCTTGCAGTTGGTAGAGAATTAAAATGTCAATTTATTTTATGTACAACAGCTTGAGGCCTTGCAGTTGTCAGAGAATTAAAATGTCAATTTATTTTATGTACAACAGCTTGAGGCCTTGCAGTTGTCAGAGAATTAAAATGTCAATTTATTTTATGTACATCAGCTTGAGGCCTTGCAGTTGGCAGAACTAGCTCTGAGTAAGCTGGAGTTCTTGGAGGTGACAAAGAAAGGCCTGTCAAAGTTACAGATTCTGCTCATAGAGTTAGAGGTATGTTTTGAAATCTTGTCTTCGAAATAACATAGAATTAGAGGTAAGTCTTGGGATCTGGTCAACTAAACCACAGAATTAGAGGTAAGTCTTCATATCCAATCAACTAAATAATAGAATCAGAGGTAAGTCTTGGGATCTGGCCTACTAAATAACATAGAATTAGAGGTAAGTCTAGGGATCTGGTCAGCTAAATAACAGATAAATGTAGGGACCTTTTCAACTAAATAATAGAAATTAGAGGCAAGTCTTGTGATCTGATTTACTAAATAACATTGACTTAGTGGTAAGTCTTGTCTACTAAATAACAGAATTTGAGGTCAGTCTTGCATTCTTCACTACATATTAACATGTGTCAGTCATAATACCAGATAGATACCTAGGCCAACCAGTTAAATGAGTAATCAGACAGGTGTCCAGCTTCATGCATCAGACACTATACCACGTAGATACCTAGGCCAACCAGCTAGATGACTATACCACCCAGATAACTAGGCCAACCAACTAATTGGCTGTCCCAGGTAGATAACTAGGCCAACCAGCTAAATGACTATACCACATAGGCCAACCAGCTAAGTGACCATACCACGTAGATAACTAGGCCAACCAGCTTGATGACTAAACCACATAGATAAGTAGGCCAACCAGCTAAATGACTATACCATGTAGATAACTAGGCCAACCAGCGAAATGACTATACCACGTAGATAACTAGGCCAACCAGCTAAATGACTATACCACGTAGATAACTAGGCCAACCAGCTAAATGACTATACCACGTAGATAACTAGGCCAACCAGCTTAATGACTATACTACGTAGATAACTAGGCCAACCAGCTAAATGACTATACCATGTAGATAACTAGGCCAACCAGCTAAATGACTATACCACGTAGATAAGTAGGCCAACCAGCTTGATGACTAAACCATGTAGATAACTAGGCCAACCAGCTAAATGACTATACCACATAGATAAGTAGGCCAACCAGCTTGATGACTAAACCATGTAGATAAGTAGGCCAACCAGCTAAATGACTATACCATGTAGATAACTAGGCCAACCAGCTTGATGACTAAACCACATAGATAAGTAGGCCAACCAGCTAAATGACTATACCATGTAGATAACTAGGCCAACCACCCAGATGACTATACCACGTAAATAAGTAGGCCAGCTAGCCAATTAGATTTAGATAAAGACCATCTATGGCAGATAAGTCTTTGCATTTAAACCATTAGTTTTAAGTTGAAACCATAGAACATTCAAGTAAATAGAGAATTTTACAGTGATCATCAATTGTTCTTTTTTTCTTCTTACCCTTACTGTATAATGAAATGGCCTTTGCTCACAAGCTTTGTTGTTAAGTAAATCTAATATTGTAATGAAACCTGTTGATACAGGCCACCACTGACAGCAGATTTGTATTAGTAATTGATCTTTATTTACCTGTTGATGTGTCTTTTTTAATAAATGAGATCAGTTAATCTTGATCATTATACATAGATAGTTGTTAAGTCCATGTGGTCGCAGTAGCAAATTTGAACAAGATCTTGTCTTTGCAGACCAGACATCAAGATTGGCAAGCAGGTGGTCTCACAACACAGCATTTCCTGGCCAAGCTTCGCGAGGCCAACTGGCAATTAGAACAATATGAGGAGAGTGCAGCACCCCCATTGTGGTCATGTCATTGGGACAGGTACGATTATTTTACCTCTTCGGATCTTCATCTGTCAAGTATGGACCATGCAGTGATGAAAAATTCTAAACTGATTTCACTGACATCTCTGAAACAGCATACTTCAAGCTGTAAATAATTATAAACAAAAATTGACAATTCTAGTATTAGTCTTGTCAGTTTTTCACAATACAACTAAAACAAACTATTCAGATTACTATTGAAGCAATTTGGTTATGTTTTTGGTGTAATTTGGATATACCTTGGTCCATACTGTGCATTGCTGAGTATGAGTTCTGTGGGAGACTGAGAGACTGGTTCATCATCATCATGTTTGTGATGATACTCATTTTCACAGCTGCCTATGTACCAGTTTGTGATCTGTGGCTTGAAACAGGAAGCTAATCAGATGTCTGTGGACTGAGCCAGGGTACCAGTCTAATGACCATGGGAGGACTCTGCAGGGAAGTTGGTGTAACTAGAGATGCACAGTCAAGGCTGCTCTGTTGCGTCCTTGAAGTTTGGTTGGCTTTGTCTTGGATGCCGGATGTAGTGAGTTGTAAATGAAAAACAGTGGTGAGTATGTGACATGACAACAAGAATTTTTTTCTTGGAGGAAAGACCTATATACATCTAAAAATGACAATCTCAAATTCACACAAAATTTTCATGCATGCTGTTTTTAGCTTATCTTGTAACAAATACCATGACATAATTAGTACTACATTTTATTTCTGATTTCTAAATAAAAGTTCAAGTAAGATATTTTTTCTGCTTATGTTTTGCATATCAGCATGTTAAATTTTGTAACTAAGGTCATTTTAGATGAATTAAACATCATACACTTAAAACAAATGAGTTGCATCCATCTGTTGAGATGTAAGTAAAATAAAAATAAACTACAGTGTGACCCAGCTATAGCATGCTTTATTATAACACAAATTCAGATATAAACATGATTGTTGCATGGCTCCTGAAAGTTTATATATTTTTTTGTACACAGATTTATTTATTTTCTTTCAGAGTATGAGAAATAATGTATGAAAAGTTTATTATCATTTTGGGGAAAATATATCGCTAATGAATTTGAATATAGCACGATTTGTGGTGTGGCTTCTGAAAATTTGTACATTTGTTCATTCGTGAAAAAAAATTTTTTTCATGGTATGAAAACAAATGTGTAAATTGTTAATTATTATTTGGGGACATATTGTATATGAATTCAGAAATAATGCAATCATGGCACATCTCACAAGATTTTAAATTAATTTCACCAATTTCTTGAAGAAGTACAGAGTTTTTTGCCAAAGTAGCTTAGTTTTCAAAGAAATCAGTTGATTATAAAGCTGATTAGTGTTAATCTTTCTTATTATTGAACTATGAACAATGATGCCAGCAAGCATATCCAATGCATTCTGTGTACAATTTTCACTCAAATGAAATAATAGATTCTCATCTGAATTTATAAATCAGATAATTTCAGTAATTGCTAATCATCAAAGTAAATCTCACTGCTAAAGGTTGTTCAGATTATGTCACGACAATTTACAAATAAAAAAGCTGCCAACACATGCACATAGTTTTGTGGTGTAATCATTTGTCATGCAGTCAGTTGATTCAGCATTTCCTTAAAAATTAGCCCATTGTTCCTTAACAATTATTCTTGCTGTATTAGTTCAAATAAATAGAGGTCAGCATGGTAATTAGTGATACATACATACAGTGGATGATGGGATTCAGAATGTAAAACTTTTACTGTTCAGGTTTGAAGCTCTGGGCAGGACTAAGTACTAAATTAAACAAATGCAGTTAGCTTAGTGATTAGTGATAACAAGTCAAACAAACAACGTGGTGGTCTATAAATAGCTTCTTACCCAAATTTATGTTAATAAATTTAGCTACCATTTTAACCGATTCGGCCACGATGTCGTCTGTAGGCGTAATGAGTTAATACATTTACCTACCATTTCAACCGATTCGGCCCCAATCCTGTCTGTAGGTGTAATGAGGTAATACATTTACCTACCATTTTAACCGATTCGGCCCCAATCTCGTCTGTAGGCATAATGAGGTAATACATTTACCTACCATTTTAAGGGTATACAATAGGTTCTCAGTGTCTGCTCAATCAACCATCATAAATACCCACTGAACCAAGTTTATGTACCAAATTTTCAGCAGTTTTGGTTATTGTCACAGACATGTTAAAACACCCCCACCCCACCCCATTTCATCTTAAACCAACCACACTGGTGACCTAGTGGTTAGAGCGTCCACCTTGGATGCAAGAGGTTGTGTGTTTAAACCCCGGTCAAGTCATAGCAAACACTTTTAAAAATGGTACTGGCAACTGCCTTGCTTGGCACTCAGCATTAATAGGTTATTGCTAGGACTGGACAACCTGGTGTCAGAATCATGTGAACGGGTGGGACATGATGCTACATGTCTGCAGCATGATGCCCCAGTGCTAGACATTGCTTATAAGCTGTCACACTGCAGACATCAAAGCAATATGACTGAAAAATCACTCACATACACACACTCATCTTAAACCTTTTTATTTTCTAGCTTCAACTTATTTACATATAGACAGGACACTGCCCTGCCAGTGTTAACACTGATTAGAACAAAACCATTGGGGCAGATGGATTGGCTAATATGATCAAAGATCCTACTCTTAGTTTTTTGCTTATAAAATAAATTTTCAATGAATGCTGGGTTTATTTATTCATTTGTTTCCTCTGTTCTTAATATAATGACTGAGCATTTTTTAAGGAACTTGTAATGAACTGTCCGTCAAACGGTTTACTCCCACACCTGTTGAATTGTCATCACATCATGAGGTCAATACCCTTGATTTTCCATGTAAATTTTCAGCCATGTACATGTACATTTCAAGCCATAATACAGGTTTCATTTTAGAAACTCTGTCTGAATATTGCATTTTATTGTCAGCCAGACCCTTTAGACACATCCACCAAATGTATGAATGTTCTGGAAATGACACCCATTTCAAAAGTTTGTTTGAATGTATTAGCAAGACATTAAGTGTTAGGATTCAAATGGATCCAGCAAGTGGGTTTTTTGTATTATAGAAGTGATGCTTTTCTATGCACATTTTTGATGGAATTATTATTATCAATAAAAAGATTCTAAGTGTGAGTACACATACTCAGCTTTTCACTGTTATGTTTCAGATTTCATATACATCAAAGTCAGTATTAAATATTTAATAATTATTTTACATAACTCTTGTTTAATCTGGAGCAAGATGATAGCTATGTTGATGGGTCCATAGTATTGCATCCACTTGTATCCCCCTAATTTGTTTGTTTTTAGGGGGGTGGGAGTACAGCATCGTCTTCAGCTAATTGATCTGTTTGGTTATAACACACTTTGGTATATAGCGCTGTCACCAATTTTGGACCCCACCAATCATGTTATAGCAGGGTCACACTATATTTACTTTGTTGTTTCATTCAAAGACAAACTTATAGATCTTTCCTCTAAGTAGCATGAAAAGTGGAACATGTGAAATGTGAAATTTTCCATGAATTTGAAAAACTTAAGGTTAAGTTTGCTTTCATCAAAATATTGGTTCAGATGAACAGGCAGTACATTGTAAATAGGGTTTACTTTGTCCATCCGTCTGTGAATTTGGTTATGCATCTGCCAATGCATCTGTTCATCTGCCAGTGTATCTGTTGAATGCCCTGTCTGTGCTATAACTAATATTTTACACCACAGTTATCAATCTTGCATTGTGGGTGTATCTTGGGATGAAAACGTGTCAGGTAATGAAACTGGGTTTTTATGAATCGCCTTCCAAGATTTAATCAAAATTTGTTTAAAATTGTGTCCATGTTCAAATTTTATTACCTTCTGAATTAATGCTTTAAAAACAGATCAAATGGAGGTGTGTTGCAAACCAAAACTAGGTCACTGACCTGCTCTGTGGAGTTAATTGAAAATTGTGCTCTATCACACTTAATTGGGTCACTGTGGAATCATAATAGTGATTATTCAGTATTGCTGTCTTGGGGCTCATTCTCCAATACATATTCACCCCAACCATTAACCTAGATTTTAGGTTTTATTGTATCATTTAAAGATTTTCTTATATATAAAGGATGTTGAAGAAGGTGTATTAGTGTGACCTTATTTATGCATCAGCATCAGATTGTACTTGCCATTGATGCCCTGGTGTGTTGTTGCACTAATACTTTTTTGGAGATGCACACAAAATAAATGACAATGCATAACCACATCATGTGCATATTGATTGAAAACTTGTAAACCAGTCTCATGTTGAAAACATGTAAACCAGTCTCACATTGAAAACATGGAAACCAGTCTCACATTGAAAACGTGTAAACCAGTCTCACAGAAGAGATTTTATTCTGGGCAGAGAAATCAGACATGATTTTGCGCTAATACATGATAGTCTGGTGAATTTTTCAACTCGACTTCTTCAGAGTAACCCATGTGTTTTCTCATTTGCTTATCCATCAAAATATGATTGAGAATCAGTAATTTCACATAATTATCTGCCAGATATCTGATATTTGCTTATTGCTCAGTAACAACTTATAATACAATATTAATATAAAGTGGTTATGTCTCAGTAGATATTAGAAGTTGGCACCCTTGTGAGTTGTTCATTTGTTTAACATCAGCTGATTGGGAGCACATACTATGCCGGAAAACAAACATAATGAATCGGTGCCTTCACCACGAACACTTTAAATTGAATATGAATATTTGAAAGTTGGGGTTGTTGCTTTTTATGGAAAAATAGTGATCATCAACATAATTCTGGTATCAGCATTCACAGAACCCCTCTTGTGTATTGAAAACCCTCTCTGGGTTCAGGATTCAGCACATGTTGATACCATACAAGGACATGTATGATCCCTATACTGACTTGTGCTGCAGAAGCTGGGGTATCTTTGCATATCGTGTCCATCAACAGGTCAGATTTCATGCTTTGATTGAATTGGTTAATGTTAGTAAGTTACCATATATATTACAATATTGAAATTAATATTTTCTCATAAATCTTGGATCATTAATAAGTTCTTTTTGTCAGTAAGTGCAACTTTTTCCTATTTCATATATCCTTTGTCAAGTAGAATTACAGCTTTTCCATCACTTTTTATTATTTTTTTTTATTTTTTTTTTTGGTCGAGAGTTGTACGTTATAAATGATAAATTTCTTGTGCAAATCATTTGTAGGAACCATTATATTTTGGATCAGACATATCTGAAATGGTATTTAAAAGTTGATGAAGAAGTTATATCTAATCAAATCTTCCATTATTATACCATGGTTTTGTTTTATTTAAAATCTGAATTGACAGGCTTATTATGACGGTAATTGAGTCATTCATATTGGTGATATCTGATTGAATTTTGGTAACTTATAGGCAGATAATAGATAGTTTTAAGATCCAAGTTGGGCATTGCCAGCAATACAACATATATATTTTCTCTTCCAGCCTTTTCCAGTAATTCAGTCATGACTTCTCAAGATCGACTTAATCCACTTGAGTTCAGCTAGTTTTTCATTTGTAGTTTTTAAAAATCTAATATCTGCTTCAAGATTAAACAGTTCATCTTCATTAGTGTCAGCACATGCCTTGAAATAATGACAGCATTTTCTGCAGTATTTTTACTAGGGGAGATAATTAACCTTTTCCAAATTCCTCAACACAAAGGATGCAGAATGATGACTCAAAAATTTTGTGCAGTCTTTTTCATAGTGTAATCTTTTGACTTAATAATTTGATAGCTATTTATCATTATTATTCCTGCACTTTTCATAGAAAGTGGGTGGGTGGGTGGGTGAGAGAGAGTGAATAATGGTTAAAAATAAATAGGATTTTAATGTATGACTGACTCTAAGAAAAGAAGTTTAATGATTGATGCATCCCATTTTTCATTGGAAGTTGGAGAAATCGGTTTTGTAGAGGAAGTGGCTGGATGTGGTCTGTAGATAATTACAGTTGTTTAGAATTTGAATATAGCCATGAGGCAGAGCTTGGTGGGTTGAGGTCATGAATGTATAATGTACTTGTATTAGTTTGACCATAGACTTGTGGTTTAGGGACACTAATATATGAATGTGTAGTATTAATTTTATTAAATTTTGGGTACTCGTTAAGATCTTAGTTTTTGGCTGAGGTTTTTCTGTGTGGTTCTAACTCCCAAACTCTTGAGAGGGATAGACTTTTTTTCTTAGATTGTGGAAGCAGAACACTTTGTTCATCATATCCATGCAGCTGTACACTGTACACTCCCTGTGACCATTAGATATTGAAAGTGAAAACATCGGAGCTGTCAAGACATAAAGTTTTCCACTTTAATCATCATGGCAGATTAACATCATCTAAAGTGCCTAAAGTAAAAATCTTTGAAGCATAACAAGGTCGTTGGGATGCCGTTTTATTTTTACAGAAGTCTTCAAGTTCACCACTGTGACCATGTACAACATCTGAAGTACCTGAACTAAATCCTTAGAGCATAACAAGGTTTTTATTTTTTAGAATTGAATCTTGGAAGTTATAAAGACACTCCCTATTAATATATCTAATGTATAAGTCAACTCTGTGAGTTTCAAAAATTACCCTTGGGCTGTGCATAGGGATGAGATGGAATGGAGCTGGGAAAAGTGCAGGGATATCCAGCTAAAAGTTTGGTTTTTTTTAATGCTTTTTTGTCTTCAGAATCAGAAAATATTTTATTACATGGTGTGAAATTCAGAATTGCTAGAAATATACATTTACTGCTTTTTTAGAAAAGAATTAAGAGAATGGTTATAGCATTTTGAGTCAAAAATTTACATTCCTCCAAGTTGTGTCAATGATTTTCATTTCCTCTGTTTGAGTCAAGGATTTTTGCATTTCCTCCAGTTTGTTTGAAGAAATTTGCATATTCTCCAATTGAGTTGAAGATGTGCATTTTCACAAATTTAAATCAGATAATTTGCATTTTCCCCCAACATGAGTTAAGGATTTGCATTACCTTCAGTCTGAAGGATCCTCATTTTCTCCAATTTGAGTTAGGGATTTTCATTTTCCCCAATATTAATTAAGGATTTATATGCATTTTCTCAGATTTGAGTCAAGGATTTTCATTTTTTACATTTTGAGTCAAGGATTTGCATTTCTTACATTTTGAGTCAAGGATTTTCATTTTTTACATTTTGAGTCAAGGATTTGCATTTCTTACATTTTGATATTCAAATGCTCATTTGTATAATATATATCATTTTCATTATATATTTGTAATTCTCATTGTAGTTAGCACGATAATTCACCGTTTTTCTTGATTTACAAATAAGTTTTGTTATGATGAAAACAATTTTTCAGGTCGAAAAGAATTTATTAATCTGATCAGTAATCATATTTAACCAGTATCTACTTTCAAGTGTCCTTCAACAGCATTCAGGGCAAAAGATGAAAGAAATATTATACCTGTTGCATGAAGTATCTTGAAGGAGATCAAGTTCCAGAGTAGTGATGGTGCTTAGAAGAGACCAAAAATGGCTGTTGAGGCTATCAAGTTTTGGTTCTTTCAGCAGAGAAGGACTTGATGCAGACTTCTGTCATCAGAGAAGGATTCAGTACAGACCATTGTCAACAGAGTAGGACTTGATACATATGTTTCTGTCAATAGAGAAAGATTCAATATAGACCATTCTGTTAACACAGTCAGACTTGATACATGTTTCTGTCAATAGAGAAGGATTCAATACAGACCATTCTGTTAACAGAGTCGGACTTGATACATATGTTTCTGTCAATAGAGAAGGATTCAATACAGACCATTCTGTTAAGAGTTGGACTTGATACATATGTATCTGTCAATAGAGGATTCCGTGCAGATCATTCTAACAGCAGAGGATTTGAGACAGACCATTCTGTCAACAGAGAAAGACTTGATGCAGATCATTTCTGTCAGCAATGATCATTCTGTCAACAGAGAAGATTATGCAAGTCAGTCATCAGGATTAATTAATTAAATAGTAATATTAGTTTTGCAAAAATCATAAGGAAATTTATTTTCAACAATAACGTCTGATGTAGATGGTACAGAAAGTACAAGATCCTGTAGTCACGTTGTATGCCAAACTTTTTCCCATGTACAGCCTAGAGCATTGATCAGCTACAAATACATCTGAATTCAGCGGTTGTGGTTTTGATCCACACAGAAGCTAAGATTTTATCCAACTCTTAACAAAATAAAATGCAGAGATCCACAACAACAACAACCACCACCACCACCATTCGTTTCCTTAAGACCTGTGACTGTAGGTACCAATGAATGGAAGATCAGACAAGGTACCAGCCTAAGAAATGGTACAATGGCTGGAACCCTTATTAGCATGACTTTGTACAGGAATTTAATCAGAATGTTTGGCAAATGACATAAATGGTTTGTTATGGCCTGATTTAGGTAAATAATGGCGGAAAGATGCATCCAAAAACAGCTTGTATTCAGCAGTGCTCAATTCTGTGGTTTGAAGCATTCATGAAATGTATCATTTTGTATTCAGACCTTGTTTAAGAGAGAGCACTTGTGACTTTTGGAAAAGAAAAACTGAGCATGCAGAAGTCTATGCTGATTGTAGCCAAGGACTTAAAACAAGTAATGCAGCTGTTTTTATAGGGATCATCTATCATAAGGATCAGTCACTGTCCATCTTTTTTCTTCTCTAGGAGGGACACGTAAGAGAAAGGATGACAGTGTTTCATTGGCTATATGTGCAACATTTGGCCTGATAGTTACTCAAAATAATGGTGTTTGCAAATACAGAGGTCTGGATAAAACTTTGAATCTTGTTCCAAACAACTAGTGCAAGGATTCAGTGTCAGCCTTAGTGTTAAATGAGATATTCAGGTGCATATTAGTGCTTAAATGAGATATTCAATTGCATGTTAGTGCTCAAACGAGATATTCAATTGCATTTTAGTGCTTAAACGAGATATTCAAGTGTGTGCATCCTTTTTCATCTGTAATTGAAAATGTCAAAGAAAAAGTGCTATGTGTTTTTTTTACCAATTTTGATGAAGCATTCTTACAGTGAAATGGGGGATCACTGGCCTGTCAGCTTCCGGTACATAAACACTGGACTGTCTGCTTCCAGCTCAGTTTCTGTTTTAATGGCACTTTTAACATATTATTGGCTATCTCATGCCAAGGAAATGGGAGCTATGTGACTGTCCAAAGGCACCATCATGGGCCTGACTGGACAGGTATAGTACATGCAACCCATGCATTAGAAGTCCAGTCCTAACCAACTGATCTACCGTGGCTCCCTGCTCCCAGTTCAGGAACACTGACCTGTCTGCTCCTAGTTCAAGAACATCGATTTCTTATACCTGTTTGGAAAGACAGTTGGAAGGAGGTGTTGGCTTGAAAGAGAAAATAAACTATTTTAGATTAGGAGTAATTACCACAATTTTAATTCATCTTATGGCGCTGATTGAATTTTGGGAAAATGAAGAGTAAACTAGAACATAATCTTGTTAAATAATGAACAATTAAAAACAATGTATTAATTGAATCTTGTACAAGTTTGTTTTGTATTTCATCTTCGACTTCAGATTTCTGTAAAGGATTTACAACAATCATCCATTCTTATGTATTCATTTTTTATATAAGTACCTTGCAGTTGCAGCAAGTTCTTTATTACATAGATTTAGCCATGTTCTGTTTGTTTATTTTCTTCAGGATACCATCATAAGTTTGGTTTTGGCCAAGAACATTTTTTTAAACTTTTCATACATTCAGCGATCCAGTTTATTCCTTATTCTAATGTTTTCATTATGTTTTCCAACATTTCATTCCCTGTATCTTTACCTCTTTACTGTACATCCACATTATTCTTTATTCAGTATAATTTTCTTTTCTTACCATTATGTTTGGAAGATTAGATTTCAGATTTTACTGCTAATATTTTGGCTTTTGATGGATAGTTCTTGATTGAATGTGAAACTCAAGAAATGTTGGCATGGACATTTTGCTATGACAGAAATATTCACATTAAATTGGTTGTTCATGAGTAAGAATGTCTTGAAACTTGCCTGTCAATAGAAAAGCTGCCAACTTAACTCAGGACTCTTAACCTGCCTGTCATTAGAAAAGCTGCCAACTTAACTCAGGACTCTTAACCTGCCTGTCATTAGAAAAGCTGCCAACTTAACTCAGGACTCTTAACTTGCCTGTCAATAGAAAAGCTGCCAACTTATCTCAGGACTCTTAACCTGCCTGTCACTAGAAAAGCTGCCAACTTAACTCAGGACTCTTAACCTGCCTGTCAATAGAAAAGCTGCCAACTTAATTCAGGACTCTGTTATGCTTCTCCATATTAAATAAAGAATACAAGTTTGACTGTGTATACACTAGACTTTAGTTTCATGCTGTCAGTTACATTGAAGTAACACTTTTAAGTTAAAAGTCATTTCTTTGATGCAATATATACATATATTCAACAATTCTCTGTTGTTGATTAGATCCAATGTAAAATTAAATAAATGTTATCTTATACTATAATTACCTGTCCTATACATTACATCATAATCACCTGTCCTATGTTACATTCTATTATAATTACCTCATTTGTGTTATATTCTGCCACAGTTGCCTGTCCTATCTTACACTGTCATAATGACCTGTCCAGTTTTACATTCATGCCATGATTATCTGTCTTATGTTACATTGTCATAATTACCAGCCCTGTTTTACATTCCATCATAATTACCAATTCTGTTATATTCTGCCATAATTACCTGTCCTGTCTTGCATTCTGTAACAAGTTAGTGACCTGTTGCATTCTGTCATAATTACCCCTCCTATCTTTCATTCTGTCCCAAATATCAGTCCTGTGTTACATTGTACATTCTGTCATAATTACCAGTCCTATGTTACATTATATCATAATTACCAGTCCTATGTTACATTCTGTCATAATTACCAGTCCTATGTTACATTCTGTCATAATTACCAGTCCTATGTTACATTGTACATTCTGTCATAATTACCAGTCCTGTGTTACATTGTACATTCTGTCATAATTACCAGTCCTTTGTTACATTTCTGTGATAATTAGCTATCCCTTTTTTTTGGATTCCCTCATGATCATCTGTCCAATGTTACATTGTCATAATTACCTTTCCTATCTTTCATTTGGTCATAAATATCTGTTGTATGTTACTTCATACATTTACCTGCCCTGTTTTACATTCTGTCAGAATTATCTATCCATTTTTGTATTCCCTCATGACCATCTGCCCAGTCTATGTTAACATTTTGTCATAATTATGTTTCCTATGTTTCGTTGTCATAAATGCAGGCCCTATGTTACATTTGATCATAATTTCCTGTTACATTTTGTTTTAATCATCCTTAAATTGTCAGCATCCTTGGTCAGTTGGTAACTCATGTCCCAAGTGTTTGGATCTTGTGAAAGCAGGTTTTCTTGACATGTTTAGCCTCAATTTTGTTCTTTCTTAAATATGTTTGCGACGAATAGTATTGAAATTGTTGACATTAACATACTGTTGGATGACTGCTTAGGAGAACTAGGTGTCGTGGATGATGAAATTAAACTTAGATTGATTGTAAAAGACATCACTGTAGTTGCTATTGGTAAGGAATAAATTAATGCATTTCTAGACTGGTTTTTAAACTGAAGTGGGATATGATTGATTAATAGGTTGATTCTAAATAAACAGTGTGATTATTGTTGATGAAATGCTGTTTTAAAGGTTGATGGTATTTTATGATAGAAGACGTGTAGGTTTGGCGAGAGATTGTGAGAGCATATTCAGTCATGATGGTGGAAAGCTTTTTGTTGATTTGAAGAAAAACATGATCGGTTGTCTGGTTTTGTTAGTTATATCGAGATTGTTATGCAGGTTTGTGACATGAAATGCATACATTTCTCATCAGACTTTATAAATATGACTTTTACAGAGTAAGGACACTGTCTATACTGGAAACTTCATTGACCATCAGACTTTATAAATATGACTTTTACAGAGTAAGGACACTCATAATCAAATATAAGAAAAGTACCAGGTTTTACTTTTTAAGTAGATGTCTTTATTATGGATTTGTCCTCTTTTGATTTGTGGGAAGAATTCCTTCATATGGAGGTGTAGTTTATATGAGGTAACTTTTTTGTTGGTGTTCTTTATGTATTCCTTCAAATGGAGGTGCCTTGTACTAGCAGAATTGCTTATATATAATGTGCATTTTATAGAGGTTTACTTTTTGGACAGAGTTCCTTTATGTGTAGTGTTCTTTATGGACATATATTCATTATAATGAGGTGACATGTGTCAATTTCCTCTATATGAAGGTGTTTTTCTGTGGACAGATGTCTTTGTATATGGGTGTCCTTTTGTGACCTGTGTTATTTATGCGCATCTACCCTCTGTATGTTGGTGCTATTTATTGGCAGATTACCTTTATGAGCAGGAGTCCTTTAATTGAAGTGTATGCTGTGACAGGTTTTACTGTATGTAAAGTTAATGCTCATAAGCCCATGGTCAAGGTCACTTTAGGTAAAGATATGCGCATGTCTTTTATTGGTCAAGGTCACTCTAGGTAAAGATATGCACATGTCTTTTATTGGTCAAGGTCACTTTAGGTAAAGATATGTGCATGTCTTTTATTGGTCAAGGTCACTTCAGGTAAAAATATGTGCATGTCTTCTATTGGTCAACTGAAATGTTGTGCTCATATCAGTCAGTAGCTTGGGTGTTCCTTTATATAGAAGTAGGTTCCTATCATTTAAGTCATTGTGGGTAAAAGTTTAAATTTTGTGTTTGAACAACACATTTTCTTGAGTGATACCTTTGATTTTGAATCTCCCTGGTTTTGTCATTCATGTCAATGGCAAAACATAAAAATCACTTTATCAGAAGCTGGAGCATAATCATCATGATGGACTATATTAAGGTATTGTTCATGTTTTTGCAAGCTATGTCATTGTTCACAGGCAAGACAGTGTTCCACATGACCCATTTGTTATTGTTGTTAGGCAAAGGTCATGTGAACCCGTTGCATGGCAATACATTGCCTTGTTAACATTTGCTATTTTTGACATATCACAAACTGCTTGACCACTTGTAAATAATCTCATCAAACCATTTCTCTTATTATGTGCTCAACCAAAATTATTTCTTTTGTGGCTTTCTGACCATTGGTATCACTTCCAAAGCAATGATGTGAAAAATTTCTTTTCAACTTTTCCTTTACAATGGCTGGACTAATTTTCATTAAATTTTGTGGGTATGTTCCTTAAGACTTGCTTTACCAAAATTGTGTCAGGGGTGGATTCTCCAACAAAGATGTGGCTTTCATGGCAACAGTATAGAAAATCTGTTTTCAGTTTGTTCAGGATATCTGAGTCTTTTTTGGTCATGCTTTCCTTGGATATGCTGTCATAGAATTTGGCTCTGTATCAGTCATATAGCTTCCCTTGGCAACCAGATGTAAAACATATTCTTAACTTCCTTTCCAAAACTGTTTGGTAAATTTCAATCTAACTTTGTTTTGGTTAATTGATGAATTATGGTACTGCAACACAGAGAGGTTATTTAGTTGGAGTAAAAAGCCTTGTCATCTTGTAATGTGCCATTCCAGGGTAGCTGACCAAGGTTGATCAGTTGTAGGATCCGAACTTGCACGCTTTCTTTAGGGAGTCTGGCTTGGTTCCTGCCTGCATTAGTTGCCTATTTGACATGCAGGAGGGCACATTGTAATGCAGCCTGAAGGGGTCTGTCAGAACTGATGGGAATGTACCTTCATCATCAGCTAAGGATCATCTTGGCATCTTTCAAGTTTGTAAAAACAAGGTTGATGTGACCTCAAAATGGCACAAACTATAATTGATTACTTATAATGGTCTTTATGAAATCAGACCTGAATAGAACTTTGAAATTAATGCCAAAGATGTCAGTTGGCCATTCCATATGGTACAATTGTAGATTTTTCAACAGTTATTTCAGTATTTTTTTATCTCCAATGTATCCTAAAAAGTTTGACTAAATTTGATGGTAATATCTTCAGATTTGATTTTTTTGTGTTACCCACCAGTCCAACCTCCGTGTCCCAATTTTGGTCTCTTTTTAATTTTCTAAAGGTCAGAAAAATTCAAATGATGTTACTTCACTGACAGTATGGAACTACTACATTGACTTTCATGCACTTTGTAAAACCAAATAGTAATAGATGACTTCATACTAATCACATGATCTTTTTCTCTAAAATCTTTTTCAGGAAGGTCATGATCAAGGTCACATGCACATTTTCCTCGTCACTTAAAATGAGGGATACAAAAATTTTTATGTAGAACTTGAGATAACCATTTTCTATGTAGTCAGACCGACTAAAAATGCTTGGGTTTCTGGGTGATTTCAGCAATGCAAAACCACATAGATCATTGTATGAAAATAAAATAAAAATTTTAAGCTCTCCATCAATAAAATAATGCATTGAACTGTACAAATGCCATAATTGTAAGTTGTTATAATTGATTATTGAGTTGTCATAAACTGAATAGCTTGTTCTTCAGTAATCTCCTTTTCTAATGAAGTTTTGACAGTAATAGAAGACAGACCATGTGTTTAGTATGGTATTTGTTTTGTTTCTTTTTCCTTCTTTTCTGTTTCCAATTAGAAGCAAGTTTATTATTGTTCGATCTGAGGAAGGAGGTGACGTAATTTCAACAACCTTTATTAAACTGTAAATACAGTTGTATATTTGAAGCAAAATTACAGATTTCGGGACTCTTTTGGTTGTGAAAAGATTCATCCAAACCAGAAGCACATATTTGGAGAAGAAAAAAAACAGACCTTACTCAAAATGATGAATATTTTGTGACATTTTCACTTATCCGTTTTTTATTTTAATGAATTTGAATTATCTTTGATGATGTAGATAATTGATATTTTTAAGTTTAAAATTTCATATTCATCATAGATTTAAAGTATGAAAGTTTTATCACAACGTTTTATGGGAATATTGCTTGTTTAAAAAGGTAATGATTGGTTCTGTCAGTAATTATTTCATTATTAATCCTTGTTTAGGATTTTTGTCAGTGGCTGTTTATTACTTATGGATTTGTCACTGAGATTTTATTTTTATTCTCTTTTAATATTTGTATGTTTTATTTTATTTTAATATTAACAGCATTAGGTTGGTCAAACATGTTTACAGGATATCTCAGATTGGTTGGGCTTGACTAGTATGTGTCCAAAACCATTGGAATGATCAAGCCGATTTGCAAGATATGTTTGAAAATATAAATGAAGTTATAACAAACATTACCTAGTATAATGTTTACCATCTTATAAGGCCATTCCTTCTGCATTGAAAAGTGGCCTTATAAAAATAGTGACCTCTTGGGAGGGACAAAAGGGTTCAGATATACTCTTTTGGCATCAGGCAAGTTGGCCTCATAATGGGTTGCCCAGTTTTGAAAGGGCCTTTCCAGAGGGTGACCACTATAATGTCAGTTTCAAAACTTTGTTGATTATTGTTTTTAAATTTTGAATTAAATTTTGCCTTTTAGGATTCTGGGTATTTTTCATAGCAAAAGGTGAAAATGTTTTGTGATGCTTGGATTGGTCAGGTGCATCTACAAAATAATTCTGAAACTATTAGATTCATAAAACTTGTTTGCAAGATATATTTCAGATCATTAAGGTACCAGATCAAGATCAGGGAGCCCTATACTAATCACCTTTTCCATCTGTCTGTCCATGTGTCTGTACATTCATACCCCATGTAACCATCAAAGTTCTCAAGTCCTTTCACATACTATTTGATAAGTGAATCACACGGTATATGTAGATATACCATTTAAAGGTTTCATGTTTAGGTCTAGTTTTGATAGAGTCTTTGCCCCCTTTCAGTTGCCTTCCATGTCTAAATACAATGGATATTTTTAACAAGCATAGCTCAGGATGTTCTTTTTCAATTTATGTGTCCATTGCCTCATGGACCTAGACATGCCTTGTATGGGTTTTGTTCATCAACTCCGATTTGTGTGATCCATTACAGATAACTTCATATCTTCCCATGGAATGTTGCTTGTAACTGGCATGCCTTAGAAACCACTTTATCATTATTCTGATGATGATTTTTCTGTTTTAGACTCAATGTGCCTTTCATGGGTTTAGTCATATCTACTCATATTGGATGGAGTTATAGTCCTTTACAGTTAACTTAATATCCTCACATGTAAAAATGTTGCTTGTAACTGGTATACCTCCAAAACTATTCAGTAATTATTCTGATGCAGTTTAATATAAACATTGTCCATTAGACTTAATGTGCCTTTTATGGGTTTCATTTATCATCTCCTTTTTTGGATGGAGTTATGGCCCTTTACAGTAAACTTAATATCTTCATGTAATGTTGCTTGTAAGTTGCATGCCTTCAAAAAAACTAAGTAATTATCATGAAGATGAACATTGTCCTATAGAGTTGATGTGCTTTTCATGGGTTTCATTCATTAATTTCTTTTTGAATGGAGTTATGGACCTTTACACTAACTAAGACTTAATGTGCCTCTCATGGTTTTGGTCTCATCTACTCCTTTTGGATGGAGTTGTCCCTGTCAAGCAAATTCTTTCCTTCATATGTAAACTTGGAATGTTTCTTGCAGTTGGCATTATGGAATCTGGCAACAATAATTTCTCTTAGATCGATGTTTTATAGGGTTGCCTCATCAGCATGATTATGGACAAGAATTAGTGCCATTGTCAGACAGCATCATAACATCTTATGGTACTCACCGAAACTCAACAGCCATTTAACATATTCTAATGCAGATGGAAGTAAACATTGTTTCATGTGTTTTTATATGGGTTTTGTTTTGTCAGCTCCATTTTTGCTTAGTTTTAAATCTTTCCATGTGATGTTGATTGTACTGATGAGTTCTTGAAGAAGTATGATTTCAAGCATTCTGTGTCATCATTTCGAGAATGCTCATCTTCTAACTTTGTTTCCCAGCCCAAGATTTTGATTCAAGGCTTTAAAGAGCAAGTTTTAACATTTGCACACATTGCTAAAAGCTCCGGTTTATTTGGCAAGTAATATAATTTGATTGGTCAAGCTTGTTTGGAAGATTAGTCTGAAACTATTTGGTCAGTTAAGATTGCTTACAAGATATGTTTGAAACCTTGTAGTGGTTAAACTTGTCTTGACGATATCTTCAGAGGATTTGAGTGGTTAAGCATGCTGGAATCTTGGAGGGATTTGACTGGTTAAACATGTCTGGAAGATATCTTGGAAGGATTTGAGTGGTTAAGCATGTCTGGAAGATATTTCAGAAACTATTTGATTGTAGAACTTGTTTGCAGGATGTGATTGGATCTATTTGACAGGTCAAACTTCTCTTTACGATAACTGATTGGCTTGATGTTCAAGATTGCCTGGGAGACATTCATGAAATAGTTTGATTGGTCAAGCTTTTCTGTAAGATATGCCAGGTGTTATTCAAGCTATCCCAGGTGTTATTCAAGTAGGACTTTCTTTGTTTAATCAGAAAGGATCCTTGGAAGTGGAAGTAAGTTTGTCAAAGTGTTCGATGAAGTTACTCAGTGCAGTCTGATTGCCTGAAGCAAAATCATTGAGCCAGAAAGATTCAGATAAAGGCATGCTGCTGATTATAATTGATAGCTGCTGTAAATGCATTGTAGCCATTTTTAATAAGAAAAAAGGGAGGCAAATCTTTTGATGGTTGCTATAAATAAATTGAAGCCTCTATAACAAGACATTAAAGAGAGACAACCTGGTTTGTGGTTTCTGTAAAAACAGTGAAACCTCAGTAACAAGAAGGAAAAGGGAGTCTGCATTTCCTATTAAAAAACCTGTGGCTCTCATAAAATCAACCTTTTCTTCAAGTTAAATTGAGTAAAACTAGATTGTTGTTTTTAATATTTTCACTTTATTTATATCTTCATGAAGTAAAGAAGATTGATCAATAAGTTCATTTTCAATTTTCATTTTTTCCCACTAAGGGACTCGTATTCTCCCTTTATGATCCAGTGATGACCTACTGTTTAGTCATGATATTGATATTGATACGCTCTCTTTATTTCTCTCATGGGGTTTTTCCATGCAGAGCTTACAGGCGTTACTTCTATGTCCACAAGCTGACTAGTGTGACCCAGTGGGAATATCCAGACCAGGATGATCCGACAGTGATAGATGGGACACACGGAAGGACATTGGACAAGGACAGAATGGAAACTGACCTAGTTAGCTCTGCAAAGATGATATCTCACACTCGAGGGATGATAAATTCTACTTACACAAGTAGGTTTTATAAGAATGAGTATGTAAGATTTTTAGCAAATGCATGTCATGAAAGTTTCCTTCATTTGCCATTGTTTCGGGGTTTTTCTTGCCTAGTTAGTGAATTGCACAAGCATCTACCACCTGTTTCCTAATAGGATAATGCATAAACATTTTTGCCAGAAAAGCAGAAATAAACAAGAATGATGTATTAAATAATATTGACTTAAATAGTACATGAGTTAGGTTATCATTTGTGAGATGTAAATCCTGTCCAGGATTTAATTTTGTGAAATGCTTTGAATATGCTCTCTCTCTCTCTCTCAGTGTGAGTATGTGAGAAAGCATTTCTTTTCACAGTTCTTCCTCAGCCATTAATACTGACCACCATGTATTGACTTACATGCTGCATTAAACCACACAAAATAAACTCTTTTTCTTTCAAACTGCACATAGAGATATTTCATTAAGCAAATCAAGTAATGGTGACAGACAATATATCTGCATTCTACAGTATGGTGTTCTTGAAGATGTCAATCTAAAAATATTTTATATCCACAGAGCATAGTTTTGAAAGGGGCTCCAGGAAGCAGGGCACTTCTGAATTGCTGGCTGGGGTGGCTTTACTCCCTCCTCCACCTCCACCCCCTCCCGAGGAGCATCCATCTGTTAAGAGTCTTATGCTTCACTATGGCAGTGGCAGTAGCAGCAGTCAGGAAGAGGATGAAGAGGAGGAGAGGGAAAAAGACAGGAGAATAGAAGAAAGGAAAAAGAAAGGTAAATGGAGTATATTTCTCCACTGATAAGCACTTGACACATATTCCCCCAATTTTTGTTAATAAAATTTTCATGCTGTATATATGTACCGTTGCTATTGTAGGGTTTTACGCCATTTTCAAACACACGATAGGCTATACATGACGGCCAGTATTAATGGTGGAGAAAGAACCTGGGAAAACCCCGGAAAGGACCACCAACCCACGAGAAGCTACTGGAAAGCTTTCTCACATACCCACATTAGCTGAATCCGAGACTCGAACCCATGCAGACAGAGGTGAGATGGCAGTGATCTGTAACGGAGAACGCTTTACATCACTCGGCCACTTGGGGCCCCTGTATGTATGTACAGTATACACAAAATGTATAAGCATTTTCCACTCATGTCTCTGTAGTATCCATTGATGTACACCCAACTACACAGAGAAATCTCCATGATTTATAGGTGTAGTTAGCTTTGAGCTTAAATTTGTTGTTGAATAATGCACTTAATTGATGTACAAGCCATGATGTAATAATAATAATATACCACTCATGATGTAATAATAATATACCACTCTTGATGTAATAATAATAATAATATACCACTCATGATGTAATAATAATAATATACCACTCATGATGTAATAATAATAATAATCATAATAATGCCTTATTTGTAGAAGGAATAAAAGTATTCTCCTCTGAGGCCTTCCCTACAATCTGCTTATGTATAGTGTGTATACATAATTTAACAGAAGTTGATAATAAAAATAATCTTTCTTATTTAACAATTAGCTGAATCACTAATTTCAAAAGCAGTAAGAGAATTTGATTGTTTTCCATTAAAAGAGAAGCTGTTAAAAACAAGTACTACAGAAAATTCAAAGCTCTTCAAACACTATTTTAGCTTTTGGTAATGAGAAATGTCCATCTTATACAGTGATGTAGCTATTAGGGTTCAGTTCCATCTAAAACAGCTAAATATTGCACAGTAATATGGTAACTGAATTGTACACAGTAACTCAAAACCACATTGAAACATATTTAATTTCTATGATATTGCAGATATTTAGAATCAAAGTACTGTAAGTACTTTCTTAGATGGATCATCTTAAAATGTCACATATTTTCTTCATACTCTGCACTAATTAAGCTACTTGTGTTGCTGTGCGGTTAAACACCCAAACAAACAAAACCTGCAAAAGTGTTTTTAAACTATTTTGATTATACTTTATATGGTATGGGACAGCACTCATAAGAAAATGCTTATTTTTAGCTTTCCGGTCAGAAACACCCACAGTCAAAGAGGAAGATGTTGAGGCAGCCATGAAAGAGATTCTGGAGGGTCCTCATCAACCCCAGGAAGGGACCCAATTAGGGATCCAGGAAACTCCGCCTGTAGCCTATGGTAAAACCGCTCCACCTTCCTCTGTAAATGATGTCCCACCCATCTTTGGCCCACAGCGACCCCCACCAGATTATCAGGAGATTGGACCCACAGCTGACCTGCAGGAGCTCAGTGAGGGGGATGGAGGGGCAGAGATGGTCAGTAGAAATGAGCAGGACACTATTTACACTCAAGAATTTTCAACAGCAGAATTGTCAACCACAGTACCCATGGACATAGATTCAGAGGTCAGTCAGTCTAATGAAGACATAAGTGGGGAGGGGCACCAGGATCCAGGGGAGGGGCAATTTAATCCAGCTATCATATCCAGAGCTCCAGTCGTCATTCAGGGGCCACAACTCTGTGACAGTCAGTCTGCTCCATTGTATGGAGCAACCATAAACAGTGATACGCCAGCTGATGGAAGTGCTAGGCAAATGGAGTCAGCAGAAGAAAAGGAGAAAAAGAAAAAGAAGAAAGATAAAGAAAAAGACAAAGAAAAAGTAAGAGTTCTGAATGCACAATTATTTTTTTCTTATTATATGCTTATATTTTTCTCTGTTAACATTGCCAGAATTGTGCAGTATTTTTCCATGTTTTTGTCATACTGCATGATGTGTCTAAAAATAGTATATGTATTAGGAACTACGTTGTAAACAAACAATGTACACTCATTTAGTACACACTTTTGGTTTATTAGATTTGTTTGTGGATGAACTAAAACTGTTTTGTCCATTTGAAAGTAGAGATCATAAATTTTATGATGCAGACAAATTGTAATCAACAAACAAAAACTAGCCATTCCAGACAAAATCCAGAAGTTTTTTCAGTGCGCATTCATTCAAATATGACTATAACTTTCAAGTTTAAGTAGACCAAAACAAGAATTTTTTAAAACTAATTTATAGAGTGTGACAAAGTTCAAGGTCGTTGGCAGTGTTATGTGCTCATTAATATTGTTACTGTGTATTGATGAATCTATGGGTGTGTATTTATTTTGAAATCCAGCATAAATTCAATTACTTTGTTTCTTGTAATGCATTCCTTGATTATTACTCCGTAGGTAGGTTAATTAAATAAGGTATAATGAAAAGGTTACTGTATTTGTGTGGGAAAATAGAAACTTGTTTTTTGGACTAATGCTGCACTCCAAAAGGTCATACAGTATAACTCAGAAAAAAAACTTGTTCATATTTTCCTATACAAATTCAGTAGCCTATAATTCCTGTTCTTACAATCAAATATGGTTTGCTGCTTGATACTCAAGGATTCTTGAAAGAGTATGATCATGACCAATCTGACAGATAAATGTCATGGATTCTTAGGATCTTTCTTGGTCATAATTAAATAGTCATGGAGTCTACCTAATAATGACTTTTCTTACTTAATTCAAAATTTGCCTGTACACTTTTCGATAACATTTGAAATTTCAAGAGTTGGAATAATACTGTTGTTGTTTGACAAATGTCTATTGATGTATACTCTTTACTTGCATGGCAACAAGGCCAAGTTGGTTTATGGTATATTCTTGTATCCATCATCCATTCATCAAGTGTCTAAGTGGCTAGTGTGCTGGACTCCTAACTGAATGGATGTAGGTTCAATTTTGCTATTAGATCAGCTAGGCACTTAACTCAATTTCCTCAGCACTGCATGACCTGTTTCTGGCTGTGACATAAAACACCAAACCACTGCTAACATCCTTATGCCATCTGATGTTGGTTGATGCCTTTTATCACTCTGTTGGCCCTATTTCTGATCAAACTTGGAAGATGGGCTTGATTCATCAGAATTTTGGATGGGTACAGCAGTGGTCAAGATACATGTATATTAATGAGGTAATCTTGCATCAAATTGGATGAGCTTGTTATCACTGTAGAGGCCATATTTCTGATCCAGTTTTTATACGATTTGTAATAAAAGCTTGTATTGTCAAGACCTTGACAATTTCGATAATGAGCAAGATCCATGTGTTAATGAAGTGATCTTGCATCAGATTAGCTGATCTTATTATGACTTGGAAAGCCATGTTTCTGATGTGATTTTGATTAAACTTGGAATATAAGCTTTACAGCATCAACAAGTTCAGTAGGGGCACTCACCAGTTATTATGTACTTTTGAGAGAGTGATGTATGTAAGGTGAAGTTGTTTGTATTTGAAACATGCACATTGGAGAGAATTTTGGCATACCTCGTGTTACTTGGATGTAATGTGGCTGACATTTCTTTGGAAATTGTACTTTTGGAAATTGTACATGATCTAAGCACACTGCTAACTAACATGACTGCTCCTTTGTGCTAAAACAAAATCAGCCTGAATTAGTCAAAAGTACACTATCCTTAGCAGCTACTAAATAGGGAAAATGATTTTTGCCAGACTAGACAATACCAGCTTCTGAAAGTGCATTGAATGAATTACCAAATATATAAAATGTATTAAAAAAAGTTATTGGCTCAAATTTTTACAATTTACCTTTCACATTTAGGAAGTAAAAATGACCAAGTAGAGCTAGCACTGTTTTGAAAGGTGCACATCTGGAGTAAGGCCAAGCAGTATACTCTATAACCCATATTACACCCATCAATCATATGCCAAAATAAATGGAATGAAAGGTTCTTTGAATTATACCTAAGGTACAAAAGGTCTTTTTTAAATAGCCAATATAACCAGCGAGGAAAGCCAAGGAAAATTTGTTTCTTTAAAATTCTAACCCTATGCAAAATACGAAACTGTAGAACACCCTATGCAAAATACGAAACTGTAGAACACCACCATAATGTGGTGGCAAGGGGAGGTAATGGGCAGGAGTGATTGCCCTTTGTCTATATGAGCTTGAGATGCATAATAATGTTGGTGACTTCTAATTGGCTAAGCTTGTTACCACTAAAGAGGATATATTTTTTATCAGATTAAACTCTGAAAAGCATATACCTCTCCCTTGATAACTCACACCCAATTTTGACAGTTTCATGCGTAAAATTAAATGTCCTTAGGTTTTTTTTAAAAAGGAGACCTTGTTTTGTGAATCAACAGTAACACTTGAATAGATCCACATTCATAGGCCAAAAAAAAGCATGTAATACCCATTGTTTTTGAAGGTACACATTTTGTGTGTCAAAACGTCTAAGAGTTGTTTTTAATGATCTTTCAGAGGTTGATTTTCTTGATAATAAAGGTAATTTGTACAGAAAAATGAAAGTTGTTTTACTATCAGTTTTTCTGAGTGTGATTATAAAACAAGTATTAAACTATTTAACAGCATCCCACCCAAGATGGTATCCCCTTAAATTTTCCGAGTTTCATCATCAACTCACTGCATTGCTTATACTGCAGATTGTGGGGTTTGGGCCTGATTGTGTGCACCTCTCTGGTGGCCTAGTGGTTAGAGCATCCGCCTCGGATGTGGGAGGTCGTGGGTTTGATCCCCGGCTTAGTCATACCAAAGACTGTACTAACAGCTACCTCACTTGGCGCTCAGCATTAAGAGGTTAGTGTTAGGACTGGTTGGCCTGGTGTCAGGATAATGTGACTGGGTGGGACATCATGCTACATGTCTGCGGCATGATGCCCCAGTGCTAGACATCACTATAAACTGTCACACTGCAAACATTGTAGCAATATGACTGAAAAATTGTTAAAGCTACGTTAAAAAATACAAATTACATCACACCTGATTGTGTGGGAGTTACAAAAGGAGAGGTGTATCATCCGGACATTGGACATGTTCAGTATCCACACATATTAAAGATGTTATCTTGCATCTGATTGGCTTACTTACCTTGTTACAACTCTGGAAGCCATATTTCTAATCCAGTTTTGATCAAGTCTGGTAAATATGCTAATATCCTCTGATTGGCTGTGTTTGTTACCACTTCAGAGACTATTCCTATCTAATTTTGATCAGACTTTGTAAATATTCTTGTGTCAGTAAGATGTCTTGTGAATTTTATGAGATCGTTAGTGGTGTTTTCTTGCATCTGATCGGCTGAGCAGCATAAATCTCTAGATAATCTTAATCAGAACCAGTTTTAATAAAATTTGTTAAGAAGTCAAGTACCATCAAGGTGTTGGATTAGTTACGAGGAAGAGTTTTGCATATTATTGAAGTGGCAGATTAGCTTAGCTTGCATCACTTATGAGACTTTTCATTTTTATATGATCAGACTTGATAAATATGTATATAGCATCATAGTCATATATAGATTCTATAAAAATTAAATCTGTGCATATTAATTTGGTGATCTTGTTTCTGTTTGGTTGAGAATTCAGCCCTAGTTAAAACGCAAAAAATCTATCTTTTTTGTTTATGGAGGCGCTCACCAGTTATTTTGAACTTTTGAGAGAGTGACGTAGGTAAGGTGAAGTTGTTTGCATTTGTAACATGAACAATGGAGATAGTGTTGGCATACCTCTATGTTACTTTTATGTAATGTGGCTGACATTTCTTTGGATACTGTACTTGTGGAAATTGTACATGATCTAAGCACACGGTACAACAAAATGGATGCTCCCCTTGTGCTTGACAAATTAACCAGAATTAATCAAAAGTACACTAACTTTAGCAATTATTAAAATAGGGAAAACAAATTTTGCTGAAGTTGACAATAGCATTTACTGAAAGTGCAATGAACCAAGTACAGAATATCTGAAAAGTAAAAAACGTTATCGGCTCTTTTTTCTACAATTTACCTCTGAAGTCCAGGAAGTGAAAATGACCATGCGGAACTAGCAGTTTTTTTTATACGAGCACATCTTAAGTGAGCCCAAGCTGTATATTCTAGAACCTAAATCACACCCATCAATCATATATCAAAATAAAGGGAATTAAAAGTTCTTTAACAGCACCTAAGATATACAAAGTCTTTATTATATAGCCAGTATAACCAGTAATAAAATCATGGGAAATTCTTTTTTCTTAAAATACTAACCCTATGCAAAATATGAAACTGTAGAGCACCACCTATCTTATATAAACAAAGGGCAATAACTCTTCCACATTACCTCCCCTTGCACCACTAGGTTTTGCCAGTTTAACCTGAGCAATATACCAGTGTCGATGCTCATATGGCAGTGTTTTTGGGAGGGTTTTTAAGTAATGTTATCAGGTAAATATTCTCAGAAAATTATGACTTAAAAATTTGCTTTCTCCTTAAATTACATTCCTTAATCACACTAACATTAGGAGAATAGGTTAGAGGAGAAGGGACTGCTCATCATCCTTTTTTTACCTTGGAGAGAAAAAAAATTCTTAAATTTTGCTTCTCTTACAAATTTTGAAATAATTGGTACACATGTTTTTATCATCACGATCTGTCATAAGTCTGATAATGAGCAAGGAACTTGGCATCTTAATTATATCTTTAGCTCAGCAGGCCATAATGCCAACTGACTGCATTATCCAGCATTGGCAACAATATTCAACATTTCTAACTGCTAGACCAGTTAGAACCAAACTTGACACAGAGCATCCAGGCATAAAGACTTGGCAATTTTTTTTATAGATGATGCTAATCAGCCTAAAAGAATAAACATTACATTTAATTTTAGGGAGATTAATTGTTAGAAACATTATTTTCAGAATGAAGTTTTCACTTTCATAAATATGAAAGCTGTAATTTGATTGGTGACTTAAAATGTCAACGTGACATAAACATAACATTGACCAGTGTTATCAGAGTTAGTTTTAAAAAATTTCAAGTTTTATGAATTGGTTGTCAGTATCCATTCGATCTTAGTTATGAATTGGTGATGATGTCCATTATAACCTTTTTTTACTGTATGTGGGGGTGGGCCCGAGTGGCCGAGTGGTCTAAAGCGCTCTCTGTTACGGATCACTGCCATCTCACCTCTGTCTGCGCTGGTTTGAGTCTCAGATTCAGCCAATGTGGGTATGTGAGAAAGTTTGCCAGTAGCTTCTCGTGAGTCGGTGGTTCATTCCAGGGTTTTCCCGGGTTCTTCCTCCACCATTAATACTGACCGCCATGTATAGCCTATCGTGTGCTGAAAAATGGCATTAAACCCCACAACAACAACATTAACAACTGTATGTTGGGACACCGTATTTGTTAGGACACCATAAATTAATTTTTTAAGTAATTTGTTTTGTGTGCACTGTATGTTCTGAGAGGCATCATTTTATTCAAGTTGTAAGTTGTGGGACATCATTTGAAAATTACATATAAAAAAATGTACTCTAACTTAAAAAAAAATTAATAAAGATATAAAATTGTACTTCAGATTAAACCCCTAATCCACTGCAGCAGCATCTCATCAACCCAACCCTTCTCCTTCACACAGGGGCCCCGAGTGGTCTAAAACGCTCTCCGTTACGGATCACTGCCATCTCACCTCAGTCTGCGCGGGTTCAAGTCTCAGATTCGGCTAATGTGGGTATGTGAGAAAGCCTGCCAGTAGTAGCTTCTCGTGGGTTGGTGGTTCTTTCCGGGGTTTTCCCAGGTTCTTCCTCCACCATTAATACTGGTCACCATGCATAGCCTATCGTGTGCTGAAAAATGGCATTAAACCCAACAACAACAACAATCTGCTTCACACACATTATCCATTTTTTTGGTTAATGAATATTCTTTAAGCTTTCTCATGCCATGAAAAATTCAGTCATGCTAATTCTCACACTTGTAACTAAAGTGTACTGATGTCACTTTTTGGTGATTATGCCGATACTGCATATAGCCAATTATTAAAGGGACCTCGAGTGGCCTAAAGTGCTATCCATTACGGATCACTGCCGTCTGACCTCTGCATAGGTTCGAGTCTCGGATTCGGCCGATGTGGATATGTGAGAAAGCTTGCCAGTAGCTTCTCTAGGGTCAGTGGTTCTTTCCGGGGTTTTCCCGGGTTCTTCCTCCACCATTAATACTGGCCGCCATGTATAGCCTATTGTGTGCTGAAAAATGGCGTTAAACCCTACAACAACAACAACCAATTATTAAAATTGCCAATACCAATTATGAGACTGATTATTTCATTATTATTTGTTTTATAACAATGACTGGTTCACAAACATAAACCGGGGCCCCGAGTGGCCGAGTGGTCTAAAGCGCTCTCCATTACCGATCACTGCCATCTCACCTCTGTCTGCGTGGGTTCGAGTCTCGGATTCGGCCAATGTGGGTATGTGAGAAAGCTTGCCAGTAGCTTCTCGAGGGGTCGGTAGTTCTTTCCGGGGATTTCCCGGGTTCTCCCTCCACCATTAATACTGGCCGCCATGTATAGCCTATCATGTGATGAAAAATGGCATTAAACCCTATAACAACAACAACAACAACAAACATAAACCTATTAGTGTAATGCAAGCAGGTATTTTGCCATGCGAGTTATAACAAGGTTGTTTATGCGGCAAGTAAATTTGAACTTCTGTACAAAAACAAACAGAAACTGGATAAGAAGTACATTGCTATTTGTAGAAAACAACGATCACACAAACATAAAACTTGAAATTTTTTAAAACTACCTCTGATAAAACTTATAGTTTGCCAATTCAAGATATAAATGAATGAAAATGTATTAACAAGTATTTTAACTTGCGTTCAACTGTGCAGGTCGCCATTACTAGATTTCAATAAATGACTAAAAAACGTTCATTACGATAGCCCAATTATAATTAAAATTAATAATATGCATACTTTGAGATTTATAGTTAGACATCACTGTACGCTGGCTGCAGCTAATACAGAAAGCCTAGCTGAGGTAGGTTGTATTTAAGCAACAGTAACATTTCTCCCTTCTCGCCAAGTAACATTCCACGACAATCAGAAAAAATCTGGCCTGCGCCACTAAATAACTGCTCACTCGGAACGCTTGAAGCTGGTGCAGACAAATAGCGTCTAGCTAATTTGGCCAAGTAGGGGAACTGAAACGTGAGCGTTCCACCAGCCGTATATGTCTTCTCGTGGCAACAGAGGGCTTGGCAGATACAATTCAAGCATTGCGTCAGCGGCGTCATCCATCTGGTTTGTTTCATTGACAGTACGGACAGGTTCGTCACAGGCCACAGAAACACATAAAACAAATCCCAGAGATGTGACGTTGATGGTTGGGGGTACTTCCTGCTTGTCACCTGATGAAACCGTGATGCATTCTGCTCTAAGCATTGTTTGGAACTGGTCACAAGTAATTCTTCGCTGAATAGGCAATGTTTGAATCGTGGATCCAAGTTGGTGACCAAGACAAGCTTCTTGTTGCTGGCAAAGTCAGCAAAGCGTGTGTTTAGTGACATCAACATATCATGATGCATTGTCTGAATACCTTGACTCACTTGAAGCTCTCGAGCCAGCAACATTCAGAGCATTTTCAGCATAGGAAGAATGACGGATACTGATGTTTGGCTATCACACTTCTTGGTAATGTCCACGAATGGGCCTAACATCTCCACAATATTGTTAATCAGGATGGGCTGTTAGGCTAGGCAGGTCATAGAGAGTAGTGTAAGCTGCCAAGACTTGTTTTTGAACATATAACAAAACCAACATATTGTATGTAGAATTCCGGTGTGTCTGGACATCCTGGATGAGTTTCTTATGGGCAATGCCAAATTTTTCTGCTGCTCTTTGAGCTGCTGTTGTGCCAGGATGGAGTGCCAGAACTAGCTGACAATGGATCATGATATCATCAAAATACCTTGACATCTCATTGCAACAGAATGCCATTACTGACAACAAGCTGCATCTTGTGTGCAAAACAGCTGATGCTATCAATTTCATCCAGACACATAGCTTTCAGAATGTTTGCACCTCCATAATGTAGAAGAACATGGATATGAGTTTTGGGAATGTTGTATTCCTCGCATAATTTGTCCAGTTTGCTCGCCAAATATTCTCCTGTGTGTGAGTCATCGAGAGGCGTTGCTGTTAAAATAACCTGTTTCTGCTGAAAGTTTTCCATCAGCCAGTGTGGCGTAAGACTCAACAAGGCTATGCCGATGGACTAGTCTGACCACGCATTAGAGGTCAAACTAAGGTCAGATTGGGCAGAAACTAAGTCGCGCACCTTGCTTTGTATCGCCTTATGCATGTCAGGTATCACAGATGTGGAAAAGTACTCCTGACTTGGAATTTTATAGCGCGGTTCTGCCTTGGGCATCAGATGTTTTAAAAAAGTCGTCAGCAACGGAAAATGCACATATACTGCCATGAATAGCTTGTTCCAACTAATATTCTCGGGTCGTCAAATGCAAATGGCTGTGTCCGGTCCAGTATGGCATCAATAGTCTGCATACAAGGAGTTGCTGCAGCTGCTGAAGATAACTGTGCAGCATCCTTTTCTATTTTTATCTGCCACAAACAGGCCATGTTTGGTGATGTGCTTGCAGCACAAGTGCTGGAAAAGATTTGATGTATAGTTTTTAGAATCATTTCCACCTCTGGAAATGCCTGCTTTGCAAAGTCTGCAATTTGCTTTGGACTCATCAACTGTATTTACTCTGAAGTAATTCCAGACTAAACTTGAGTGTTTCAAGTTCGACATTATGCATAGGCTTGGTAGTATATTTAATAGTGTACAGTCGCTAGTCAATATTAATAATCCAAATGATTCACTCTCTTGAAACAGTGTTTTAAATCGAGTAAGTTATACTAAGTTGTCCACGTGGCTGGATGGATGCACGCACCATGCTGCGAGTCGCACACTGAAGCAACTCAGCAGCTGGGGTATCCAGTGGTAACGTCGATGGTGCTTGCCTGCCAATATCAATGCTGCATAATATTTGTATGTCTGCCTTCAGCTGCTTCAACCTGCAACTGCTGTTTGCTGATTAGCAGCATTGCCAGACTGGTTACAGAACAGAATAACTATACAGTACTACCCTTTTATGTCGACATCCTCAGGCCCGAGGAAATATTGTCAACATAGACAGATGTTTAGATAAGTGTTGTGGGGGGTGTCTGAAAAAAAGATAGAAGTTAAATTCATCAGTAAGGGGTGACCTGTCATCAGTGATTAGCGCTTACACTTTGGGAAAACAAACAATAGAAATTTTGAGTACGTGAAGACAAAACCAGTGTGAAATACACTTGACAAATTACATTTTGGTTAACCTTTGTGTAATAAAATCCACAATAAAATATTGCATCGGTCACATCCTGATATGAAAAACATTCACTACGATATTCAATGTCGGCATTAGCACATGGTTGCATAGTTGTTATTTACATGCTTCAAGTACATGTACTTAAATTGGCCTAGATTTTGGTCATTCTGTTCCCATCTTACTGAGGCTACTAAGGGGAACGGGCTATTCACTGGAAAATTAAACCCTGTCAACAAGTTGGTTTAAACAGTAAATGTATTTAGTTACAGAAGTCATCGTGAAAAGTACATAAAAGTGAACAAGAGATATGTGGCTGATATGATTAATGAAGGTATAATATTGTATTCATTGACACATGCTAAATAAAGTTAAAACGGAAACTGTCACAGCGCAATAAACATGTTTTAATCACCGATCACTTTGGAAATGCAATAATTGATCTGATTTCATTGCTTTTATTTAAGTCGCCATGAAAGGCCTACTTTGTTGGATCAAACAAAAGCCTGGTTTTTTTTATCCGACCATGACATTAAAGCCTGGCGGCAAGATCAACTAAATGTTGAGTAAAGTACAGGTCGAACTGGCCACTTGCCGACATAAATGATTAGGCGGGAAAATTGAAGCCTGTCGTCGAGATCAACAAAGTATGGGTTGGAACTGGCACCTTGTCAACATAAATGATTAGAAAACAAAGGATTTGTTCAAGCTGGAACCTAGGGCTTCTGTTGACATGTACGTTTATGTTTTATCTCTACGTTGACATAAGCATGACAATTTTGGTAGCAATAGTACACCAAGGAACCAGGACTTTGATTTTGTCAAAATAGGAGGCTTGTCGACATAAGTGATGTTGATATAAGTGGGTAGGACTGTAGTGAGTCATAGTTTCGTAGTAGTTGGAAATTTCACTGCCTATCTAATCTGCCTAGCTATCTGCTAATGTGTATGCTGGAAGTTCAACAGCCACACGAGGCCTGATTGGCTAGTTGTCTGCTGTGACTGGGATGAGTACATGAATGGTATTGATAATTTGTTGTGTGCAGACAATCAGCAGTAGTTTACAGCAAGCATGTTAAAAAGTATTTACTTTTAAGAATATACTGTCTTTCAGTTAACCCCAAATCACATGCTTATTCCTTAATTCTGCTACATAAACAGAGTTTGTGGATATTTTTTGTTCTATACTCATAATGAAATAAAAGAGGAATAAATGATAACAATACAAGGTTAGTTTCTTTCATGTTATCAAATAAACATGGCTTTTTAATCCATTTTATTGCAGCATGCATTGGGGGATCGCAAATTAGACACAGATTTATTTCTTTTCTTAAGTCTTAGAACATATGACCTTAGTGAGAAAGTTTTCATCGTAAGTTCTGGGACAGGAAAATAATTTAATTGTTTTATCAAGTCCCAATATGTAAGATAAATATGGTATCTCTGTTATGTTTATTGGCCTGACATTTTGCTACTGTTGTTATCTTGCTGGATTGTTGATAGAGTGGCAGAAATGGTGACAGAAGTAATCATCTCTTACTAATGGCTAATATATTTTTATTATGAGCAGATAATATATATACTCACTTATAAGTCGAGTCAAACAACATACACCCAACTCTATTGTCATATAATGCAGTTGAAGATCGGGGTCTTGGACTCGACATATAAATGTGTATATACTGTAGCTTGATATATTTGTTCAGGTGATGGCCCCTGGTGGCATCTCTCTGAAGAAGAGACAGGTGTCATCACTGGTGATGAAGTGGCAAAAGGTGAAGAAGGAGGTGGAAGAAGAGGAGCGACATCGCATGGAACGTGAGGCTGAGATCCGTAAAAAACTGGAGGAATGGAAAGATCAGACTTGAACATGTATCAGTAGAGGTAGGAAGTGCAGTCCTTTCCAAGACATTTTCTGGGTAGTACTGTTTTAGTGGGGACATTGTTGTGGGCAACAATTTTAACATTTCTGTTCAGGATTTTGAAACTCACATAACTTTTACATCATTTATTGAATGAAACTTGGTATAATATTACTTGCATGCCTGAAATTTTTAGTCTGAAATGCCATCCTGTTTTCCGTATGTTTGTAGTCTAATATGCCAAGATCTTGTTTTCCATGAGTTTATAGTCTGATAAGCAAGGAACCTGTTTTCCATGAGTTTGTAGTCTGTAGGCAATGATCCTGTTTTCCATGAGTTTGTAGTCTGACAGGCCAAGATCTTGTTTTCGACAAGTTTGTAGCCTAATATGCCAAGATCCTGTTTCTCATGAGTTGGCACCATGCTAAATCGTTAGAACAGTTGCAAGATGCAGCATTCCACAGAACTTGTGTAATATTCACAGCTTGGATTATACAGTTCTTGGGCATTTTTTAAGAATAAAATTTTGTATCCAAATAATCACATGGGACTGGTTTGTAACTTGATATTTGATTGGCTTCTAATGATAAAACCTTAAACAGGAGTTTTAGAGTATTCTTTTATCACAATCTGGTTTTATTTAAATTTTAATTGCAAGTTGTTTTTCATGAGACTTACATTGACATTATTTTATTTTCTTTTCTTATGACTTATTATTTCAGTTGAACATTGAATTTCGAAACAAAAATGTTATAAGTATGCCTTTTTAATTAACATATTTCCATTATTGACAAAAATGTTTATTTATATATATATATATATATATATATATATATATATATATATATATATATATATATATATATATATATGCGCCTTTTTAATTAATACATTTCCATTACCTTTTAGAATAAGCACTTCCAAAAATTATTTGCATTATTATAAAAGATTTGTTGTAAGAAAAAGCCAAGCCAATGGCATGTTTGAACTGATACTTTCATCAATCTTAGCAGATATATTCTTTTTTTCTTGTTTCTTGCACCTTATAACTGACCTATTTTTGCTACTAAATGAAAACAAAAGGTATATATCTCTTTGTTTTATTGAACTATTTCTTTCTATTTTCAGACAAAATGACCAGTTGTTTCTCCATATTGTGATTAAAGATGTGATGAAATGTAATGGTGTTTAGGCCTAACCATTATATTATCGGGATAGTCTTGTATCTTAAGATGGAAGGTCGATGGACACCTCCAGACTGTTACCAAGATACATATGTACGGTGAAACTCAGCTGCAATGTGCTTCATTATAGCAAGAATTTGGATATAAGACAGTTGTGGCATGGCTTCTGTATTTTTACAACCTCTTCACCTATTTTTCCTTACTGTTTTTATAAACCTTCCGTAAGACCATCCATCCATCCATTATCAAGTTTGTTCTCACACAATAACATTAACAAGTTCTCCGCCATCTATAATTGCAAAGCTTTATGGGTGACTTGTACTTGGGGTAGTACAGAACTCAATCACTGTCGGTTCAAAAGGTTATGGTCACTATGACTGAAACAATGAAATGATTTCCTCATTAACATTAGCTTTATATCACATGTGACTGAAAGAATGAAATGATTTCCACAGTAACATTAGCTTTATATCACATGTGACTGAAAGAATGAAATGATTTCCACATTAACATTAGCTTCATATCACATGTGACTGAAAGAATGAAATGATTTCCACATTAATATTAGCTTCATATCACATGTGACTGAAAGAATGAAATGATTTCCACAGTAACATTACCTTTATATCACATGTGACTGAAAGAATGAAATGATTTCCACAGTAACATTAGCTTTATATCACATGTGGACCAGACTTTGTGGATATCTTGCACTTATGAGAAGAAAAAAGTGTATGGGGTTAGAAGTGAAGGTCATGACTCAAAGAAGAAAAATGGTTTCAATACAGTAACATTAGTTCTTCATTACAAATCTGAACCAAACTTTGTAGATTGCTTGCACTTGCAGTAAAAAAAAAAGCATCAATTTGTTGTAGAACTCTGTAGATTGCTTGCACTTGCAGTAAAAAAAAAAAGCATCGATTTGTTGTAGAAAAGGATTATAGATTAAGATGATTTTGTCAGAAAAAAAGACATATTTTCTGCATGATAACACAGTTCTAATCTTAGATCTGGACTACATTTTGTGGATGGCTTGCATTTAGGATGAGGAAGAAGCCTTTTAATGGATGTTGGGTAAAGGTCAAATGTCAGGGTCACTGTAAATGTTGAGTAAGAAAGAAGGCGTAAAGGAGATTTTGAAAATTTGAAATGTTGAGTTGCTGTGGCTTGAATAAATATTGGTTTTGCAGAATAACTTTTTTTTAAAGCAAGTTCCGTGCCCAAATTTCGTGGATGGCTTACATTTAGGTTAATAAAGAAGCTTATAGATTCTGGGATCTAAAGGTCATGGGTCACAATTTTGGTAAATTTAATCAGAAAATAATGGTTTCAGTAAGTTTTGTTCAGGACCATGTACCTTGATCAAAAGTTCAGTCATAGAGACCCATTGTTCAGTCCTTTCTGTAGTCTACTAATGTCTGTCTATATAGGAGTGGGTGTAAAAAGTACTTTTTGGTTTTTGAATTGCTAAAGAGTTTTATTGCCAAAGGAATAAATTTTGGAAATAAATGTTATTTGTTATTTTAACATGATGTGTGTATTCTTGAAGAAAAAATTGTCCAAGCGTTTTTTTTGTTTTAAAGATTAACATGTTAAAAGTTGTGTCCTTGTGAATGTTAATTTCAGATATGAGTAATCACTCACTGCTTTTTATTGTTAGCTTGTTATTTTTGAAGAACATCAGCTTTGAAAAAGCTGATCATCTCTGTTAGATTGAACCGTCAGCATTTTAGCTTATTAATAATTTGTTTGTTATCATTGTATTATGTATATTTCAATCAAGGGCAGTCAATAGCCCATTCAGATGCCTGTGCATTCAGTGGGCATACAAAATTCATGCACCAAACATTGTTGTTGAAATAAGTTTATCACCCAGAATGACAAATCAATCATTGTACCTATGAAATTAGGTAATTGCAAATCATGAAAGTTAATCCTACAGTGAGCTCATGCATTTGTGGCTTGGCTGTGTTGCCAGGCTATCATTATAATGTGATCATGTGATAGGCAGCTGAAAATCCATCAGTGCTTTGGAAAAATCCAGATGCATATCCATAAATAAGTGGTACAATATATTCTGTACATGTATATAGTGGTACAAGATATTTTGTGCATGTATATAGTGTTTTGCAAGTTTGTGTAAGTTTATTAGCAAAGAATTATTAATTCAGCTTTGATTGGAATCTAGCTGAGAAAATTATGTAGGTGTAAGATTTATTAGATACTGTCTAGTGACTATCAGACACATATACCTATAGCTTAAACATTTATTTCAAACACTGCCTAGTGACTACAACATGTACTGTATACCCGTGCATATTAAAATGTAAATTTTCTATAACTTTCATTTTTAGATTACATTTTTGCATTGAATTCTAACATGTCTTGACATAGACTGAATTTAAATTCTTAATGCACATTTTTGATAGAATTTTCTTGCATTCATTTTTTTATCATATGGATGCCATGTGAAGATTTGGTGAAGACACATGTTCATTAACCATTCATGATATTCATTTGATGATTTTCTCATACATGTATGTTCCATGATTCTCAACAGAAAATAAATTATTACATGTAATTACTGTGTTTTCACAATGTCTTGTGTAATATGCATCAGTTTATATTGGTAACTGCATCATTAAAGCCTATAGTTGACCACTCCAGTGGCCTATGGTTAGAGTGTCTGCCCCAGATGTGGAAGGTCACGGGTTTGAACCCTGACTGAGTCATACCAAAGACTCAGCATTAAGAGGCTAGTGTTAGGACTAGTCGGCCTGGTGTCAGGATAATTTTGACCGGGTGGGACATCATGCTGCATGTCTGTGGCATGATGCTCCAGTGCTAGACATCACTATAAACTGCTACACTACAGACATCATAGCAATTTGACAGAAATATTTTAAAAGCTACATTAAAACACAAAAATGCAGACACTCAGTCTATAGTTTTTGCACCCAATCCAACTCTTACCTTTTGGTTAAATTTTCATTATGAAGCCACGACAGATCATTCTACTTTTACCTTGGGGTCAGGGTCTTAGTCATAGAAAGTTTGCATTAAGGTTTTGCCTTGGGTTTTCTATTTACTTATATGACTTATTGCTTCATTCTTATCATACTTAGCTTGAATAGTTTTGAAGCCAGAACCATTCATTCTACAACATTCTTTCTTGGCCCATTTAACCCTGGAGTCGGTGTCAAGGAGAAAATTTGGGTCAAGTTATTTTTGTATCCTAAAGTTCTTTATAAATTTTCTTCATAAATAGGATGAATTATTACGAAGGTAAGAAAATCCGTTCTGTGATACATGCACTTGTCCCTTTGACCATGGGGTCAAGGTTACAGAGAAAATCTGTCTGCGTGGGTTAAAGTCTCCGATTCTGCCAATGTGGGTATGTGAGAAAGCTTGCCAGTAGCTACTTGTAGGTCGGTGGTTCTTTCCGGGGTTTTCCTTGGTTCTTCCTCCACCATTAATACTGTATAGCTTATCGTGCACTGAAAAATGGCGTTAAACCCTACAACAACAACAAGAACAGAGAAAATCTGCATTTAGGTTTTGGTTAAACATTCTTTCTGTAGTATGCATTTCCAAGCTTTTGACCATGGAGTGAGAGCCACATTTTATGATTTTATCAATGACTCTCCTTGTTATGATACATGCTTGGTCTTAATGAAAATTGCTCCAATCTGACCTCCACTTTGATGGCCATAATTGGTTCAAAAGTTGGCTGCTTGCTTATGAAAACTATAATAGAATTTGAAGAAATGGTGATGATAGCTGTTTGTTTGGTTCATTAATGTGAATGACTGTTGTACAAATGATGAATTATACCAACGATTTCCATACCTATATGTAATCTCACCATCTTTTGAGTAGGGGTTTTGGATCCCGTCAGGTCTTTATGGGGTTTTGGATCCCATCAGGTTTTTCTGCGTTAGTCAGGTGGGAGAAGCAAGACTTGGGTAAATGGCAGATATTTCCTTGATCCAGTTGCTCATGGATTTGCAACAGAAAATCCAATCACTGTTGTTAATTGAATCACTTTGTTTTCCTCTTTATGTATTAAGATTGAGATGCCTCACCTGGATGTAAGGTTAAGTCAAGCAAAGCACACAAGGCATTTCTGTAAAACATGATGCAGATTGAATTGTTTTAGCTTCATAGTGATTCAACTAAACTATCAAGTTAATCCATAAAGGGGTTTAGGAAATGTTAGCAAATGGAAAGACTCGAACCAAAACCTTGATATGTTTTCTGTGACCTTGATCCCAAAGTCAAAGGTCTAGTAAGTTAATTGGTTAATGTATTGTCATAGGGTCTTATTGATTCAGCCTAAGTGTGAAAAAAATCCATGAATAGGTTTGGGAAATATAAGCGAATGAAATACCTTGATCAAAACCTTAATACAAAATTTTGTGACTCTCCTTGACCCCTAGGTAAAAGGGGTGATCAGGCATGTAATAAAATTAAATGTTTTAGCTTTACAATGATTTATTCCAAGTATGAAGAGATTCTATCAAGCAGTTATAGAAAATAACCAATACCTAAATTAAAATAATACTTGAATGTGCTCTTGACCCCACTGTAAAAGGGGAGTGCCAGCATGTCGTAGGATGAATTGTCTTAGCTTTATAATGATTCATCCCAAGTATGATAAGACTTTATCAAGGGGTTTAGGAGTATATACAGATGAAAAACTTGAACTAAAACTAAAATATATGCAGATGAAAAACTTGAACTAAAACCATAACATACAGTTGATGGTGATGACGCTTTCAGTCGTAAATGGCTTTCACGTTTTATATATGCCAGTCTGCCATCAAATATTGCCAGTTACTAAAAAGAGAAAAACACTTAAATAACTTCTCAAAATCTCTTAATATAATTAAACTGAAATGATGCTTCCTTTCAAGTTTGTACGGATTTCAAGTTTATACAGATTTCCAGTTTGTACAGATAATGCACCATCAAATATGTCTACTAGTCTCTAAAACCGTTAAATTACGTCTTTTTTAACAGCTTCTATTAAACGGCCTCATGGAATTCAACTAAATTTAACAAAGCATCCTGGGGTGATGAGCTGTCAGATCTGTTGAAATGTTTCTCATCTACCAATATTTACATCATTTCTAACTGTAGAAGAATAATTGCATTGTCAGCATTTGCTGTTTCAAGCTTCTCAAAAACCACTGGACAAATTCCAACAAATTGGGCAGTGAGCATCGTGGCATGAAAGAGTTTCCAGTTTGTACAAATTATGCTGATCCACGGTAAGATATGGCAACTTTCAATATAAATAGAAGCATATAAATTGCATCTGGAAAACCTCACAACAGAAATGGACAGAAATTTCACAGAAAAGGCTTAAAAGTTAATACAGATATTTACAACCTGACATAGAGGTATGGTACTAAAATTAGAAAACAAATCTGCTCAACAGAACATTTACCAAATTTGACACAAAGCAGGATTCAACTTTATACAAATTGTGCTGTTAACATCAAATATGGGTTCACCATTAATACTGGCCGCCATGCATATCCTATCGTGTGCTGAAAAATGGCATTAAACCCTTCAACATCAACAACATCAAATGTGGGTAGCTGTTTTTAAAAATAGAAAAATCCTTAAGTGACCTTGTCAAAAACATTTAACAGAATTTGACAGAAAGTATAATGGCCTGAAAGTCTTGAACAAATTTTCAAATATTGCTTGACAGAATTTTATCGAATTTGACAGTATTATGACATTCACCCTTTGAAGGCATTTCAGTATAGCCAAAGTTCAAAAATCAAGGTCACTGACTGAAAGAAGAAAATTGGTTTCTGCATATAAGTTTACCAACAAAACTGTTGTCATGCAACCCTCTACTCAATTCAGAATTTTGCTACTTTGTATTTCTAAAAAATCAAATGCATTTGATCACTCTTATCAAATCATTTTTTTCTCTTTAATTCATTGCCATCCAAATTTTGAAAAGCATAGTCTGTATACATTAGAGGATATAACTGTTGAACACTTTATTTTTTCCCTCATATATATATATATATATATATATATATATATATATATATATATATATATATATATATATATATATATATAGATATATAAAAGAGATAGCTTAGACATTGTAGTGGTATCCATTTTTATTGATGTTCTGCTATGCACAGGTGTAGCTATTTTAAATTGTACTGTTGTGTCTTTTATTGCACTGTATGGTTTCTCTAGCTTTCTTTCCAAAACTGTAATGTAATCATTTGTGCCATTGTTTCAAAAACTTTCTGCATCACCGACTCACTTAGGGATATTTAATTTATGACCTGTCACCAATGTATTACCTGCAGCAAGCGTAGAACCAAGGGACAGCAGCCCGTAGTTTGAAAACTGAAGATTTGGGTTATTATTGATGTGCTGTGTCCAGCAAGGGCATTACTGAGCACAGCATTCATGGGGGGGGCAAAAGTATTTTGGTAAGACGGCTTTTGTCAAACATTTATTGGGTAACAATTTTTTTGAATTTAGATAAAAGTTCATTTGCTATTGGGTAGTCAGTTGTGAACTGGAATTATGAGCTGTACAACTTAATAATGAATGGTTGATGATGGACCAAGTGTAAAGCTAGATTGCTTTTTCAAAATGATACTGTACGCAATATTAAGAGCTGAGCTTAATGTTGTATGGTATAATTGTGTTGGTCATGTTTTCCTTTCATTTGATACTTGTCTGAAGGTAAATGTTGTGCCATGTATTGGCCCAATAAAATAAAAGTAGTTAGCAATGCATATAATATATATTTGATTTTACCATGGAACTTAGTTAACAGTTTGGTTGTGAACTAAATGGAATAATTTGTGTTGCAATTTCTCCAATGGTTCATAATGGAGCTATTGCCATCTTAAACAGTTTCATAGCAAGTTTAAATGTTGTGTGTGGAAAACAGAGTTGATAATGTTCTTTATTTCACCTGAAATTTGTAGATAAAATTGATTATATATATTGCTTACTTCAAAAATTGAAGCATTTCATCTACATATCTGGTTGAAATATTGTGTAAAGCATGATACATTTTATTATCTTCTTGTTTTACCTTTGTTAATTGTTTAGTGTTAAATTCAGCATCTTTTACAACTGCAATCAAATCTTTTTCTGTACTTGTGTTGAAGGTACAATGTTGAAAACTTTGAAAAGAAGCAGTTTTACTTTTGGATCAAATAAACAAGATATTTAAACAGGTTATCAATCAAAGATCAAATAATTGATCATGCTTTTGTAACTTGTACTATTTCTTATACGTTGTGTAATCACATTATCTTGTAATGTTGTTCTTTGAAGTTTTTAATGTTATCAAACTTTCTTGTTCTTTATTTAAATGTTCAGCTTAGGCTTTTTAAAACTCTAGGGAACCATTACCAAGCTGTCTTCTAAGATAAACTTTGTGTGAATCTTGTGACTTTTGTTAAGTAACCATAATTGTCTTTTTCAGTTTCCATCTGTTTGTTCTGAAATTTTAATGAAGTAAATTAACATGATACGGAAGCTATGAAAAGGCTGTATACCGACTTCTTTTCGAAATTTTTAAGCCATGAAAAATTATTTGAAATTTCACTAGATAAATAATATGGTGGATTTTTAAAAAAAAAGTAATGTGTGAAGTAAAAATGCAAGTTTAATTGGAAACAAAGACAAACCATCCCAGAAATAACTTAAAAACGAGAGTAATAGGTAAAAAATGAAGGGATGAAAATAAATATTTTTAGTAATGTTGGCTAAATTTTACAAAGTCTGAAGGTGATGGATAAGTTCATTCCATATTCCTGTTTTAATTGTCCACGAAAACAAAAACGTTTTCACACATCAAACATACAAGATATGAAAATTTATGAAATTCCTTCAAGGCAAGAAGTAAAATATCACATGACAGAAGTCAAATCATTCAAGATGGCTGCCATTGATGAAATAATCATTGATTAAATAATCTAATTTTTATGTGATACTTTATTATGTGGTAAACTTTGTTGTGTAATGACAGTAATACATGTGTTTGACAGTAAATATACATCAGCAACAAAATAACCAGTGCACCTTGCTTGTATAACCATTTTTTAATTAATGGCAAGCGTCTTACAGTTCATTCTATAAATTGTCAGTGTTGTCTGTTGGAATCATCATGTTAATAAACAACAATACTGAATAAATCTCACATTGATTTGGAAATTTTAGCATTTACAAAGATTTCATATGTCTTCCTAATTTGTTTTTGCATCCATCCCATCAAACTCTTCCTGAGAGAATTGCTTTACTGGTTATAGCCCTTTGTTATCAATATACAGTGTTTAATTTCAGTATATACTCTTCAATTTCTGTAAATATGAAGTTATTGCTGACTTTGTCTTTGACAAATCCCAAATATTTCTTAACCTGGTTTGCTTGTGATGCCATTTTTAATATACAACACTTGAACTTTTGACATACTGTGACATGTTTTTGATGACTGAGTGGTATTAGCTTGATGTATAAAGTATACTATGTTCATGGTGATGGAAACAAAATGTGATATTGAATGTGAAAGGTTAATTCAAGTCACATATAATTCATTTAGGCACCAACAATTTATATGATTGGGCAATGAACAAATACATGCAAGTTAGATGCTTTAGATGGGTTAGTGATATATAAATTATTGTTTCAGAGACAAATGTTGAACATCACTAATGATTGTGACATAGGGTGGCTTATAGCATTGGATATTGAGATGTCAAAATGTCTACAAATCCATCACAAGAAGTAAATGTTTCTCTAGAGAAATTAATTCTGGATAAAAAGAAATGGAAATATGATTGCCATGGTACCAACTGTTTCTAAACTATTGTGTATATTGAATAATAATAATAGTAATAATGCTTTATTTATAGAGGGTAACTCGTTAGTCAAGGACTATTCTCCCTTGAGGCCCTCTTTAGGAGAGTATAACAGTACACATTATATGAAGATAGCAATAATTACTGTTTGTTTTAACATGCTTAGTATTAAAATACTAAATTCCATTATCTATTAGAAACACATACATGCTCATGATATCTCTTCTTAAATACTCTAAAATACTCTAATATTTTCAGCAGATTTTACATGTAGTGGAAGCTTGTTGCACAGAACTGTACCAGCGTATTGGAAGCTCTTTTTAAATTGCTGTTCTTGGTTTTGGTGCTAGGTTTCCATGTGATATTGATCTCAACTGGTATTGTGCTGAAAAAGGCCTGAAGATACTCTGGTGCAGTTCCATTAGGCATTGATTAAAAAAAGAACTACGTTGTGAAAATCTAGAGAGAGACCTGTCATTCATTGCAGAAAGTTTTGTGTGCAATTGATTTTTTTTCCTGTAGCAATTAATTTTGAAATAGAAAATGATAACACAGAATGGTAGTGTTTGAAAAGCAACGTTAGCTAAACTCAAACATAAAGCTTAATGCAAATTTGAAACAAAAGGGCTACCAAATTTGAAACAAAAGTCTACCAAATTTGAAACAAAGGGGCTACCAAATTTGAAACAAAAGGGCTACCAATGAGACCAAATATGCTGATAGAATGAAACTACCCTCGACTGAAACAGATTCATTATACACACTGGAAATTGCATACTGTAGAGAAGATTAAAACTGAACACAATTCCATAACAGTGTAGAACATGCATGAAATCTATTTTTAAAAAAAATACGAATTAGAACAAAGTAATACTTAAGATAAAAGCACTTTAAAAATGGCAATATTGAGGTATTACTTAATATACTATTGTAATTAGTGAATTAAATTTTACATTTGTTTAAAAATTCATTTTAGTTACAGATTTTAGAGAAGAATCCTAATGTATGACTGCACTGTGAAACCATTTCTATTCCTTGGGTTCCAATTTTCATGGTGAGCCAGACTACGAATTTAAAGACAAACGAAATATCAACCGAGCTGACAACTATCACTGCCCCAAGTCGTATGCAAAGTGTCACTGCCACGGCTATCTGGGGCCCCGAGTGGTCTAAAGCGCTCACCATTACGGATCACTGCTATCTCGCCTCTGTTTGCGTGGGTTCGAGTCTTGGGTTCGGCCAATGTGGATATGTGAGAAAGCTTGCCAGTAGCTTCTCGCGGGTCGGTGGTTCTTTCCGGGGTTTTCCCGGGTTGTTCCTTCACCATTTATACTGGCCGCCATGCATAGCCTATCGTGTGCTGAAAAATGGCGTTAAACCTTACAACAACAACCACGGCTTTATATAGTGCTGAAAATGTGAAATATAAAGTGGATATCCACATGCATGATTAGGAACATTGAAACTGATTCATTGCAATTTAATTTGAATGTTAATTTTCATAAACATGAAAACTCGTGTAAGATTATAATGATGCTACCGGATGTTACGGTATAGCAATAAAAGCAAATTTATGCACTGACTGCATCCGTCGTGGTCACGCAGTGGTCCCATTTATGAATTCGTAATTGCAGAACTAATTGCTAATGAAACAGTCTGCAGATTATTCCTGCTTTCTTACAGTCAATTTATTGAATGTCTCTATGAAGTACTACTTTGTTACGTGTGAAGATAAACCACTGTGCCTCAATTGACTTATGGGTTGATGTTTTCAGGTCAACTGAGACCTGATTTGAATGTACATTTCCACAGTCCTGTACTTTCATATTACGTTCTGCAGCATTCATCATAATTTGTACATGAATAACACTGTCATGGATTCAGTTGTTTACAACAAAGTCAAAGTAGCCCAGCAAAAAACAAGGCAGTGTTGGCACAATTGTCAGGTTTCCAGTCATTGCCTTTGTTGATGCGCAAAATGCCAAAATGTTGAGAACTTTATGCTTTGATAGTGGGGTTTAAAAACGCCCAAGAACCTAATTACTTAAGATTATAATAGTGGTTTTAAATGTGTTATCACAAACGTGTGCAAAAAGAAGTTTGGATGTTATTTCCGATCTCCACGTTTACGCCAGATGGTAGCAATTAATAACTTGATTGCTCAACTTCTTTATTAAACTACCGAGGGGGGGGGGGGGCTTTTTTTCTTCTCTGTTTTCCTTCTTTTTTTTAAATAATTGATCCACGAAATTACTTGGTGACTTGTTTTGATTACGTCATTATCACTACTGTCACATTGTTTTAAATTCTTGGTAAAATGTTTAAACTGAAATTTCTAATGTGTAACTTACACATAGGATATTTACCTCAAACTCAATAAAAAATTCCAGTATATTCATTGGAAGAATAAATTGTAGCTTCAACATGTACGCTGACAACAACTGCATATCAGCCTGACTTCTTCATTTTAATAGGTTTCATTGACGTATCTATTGTATGTAACATGTTCAGTAAAACGTGTTCGAACATAGATGAACATAGTCAAATGAACATGGTCAAAATAGGTGAATGTTACTCGAGGTTTGGTCTGAATCTTAGATGCATTGAACAACTCTTTCACAAGTTCTCTAGGACTCTCTATTTAAATTATAATTGTGTTTCTATCCCTTGATTAAACGTGAGTAACAATCCTAACAGGGTACAATTTGAAAATCATTTAGCGATATACATCCAGGCGTCAATTTAGTTTTCTCCTAAACATCAATTTAGATTTTCATCTGTTTTTCAAATTCGTCCATTCTAACTTGCAGTGCAATGCTCTTTACACCCATTTCCAGGTTTAGTTTTGAAAGATGCCATGTTTGCGTTTATTTCAGTGTAAGTTCTTGGACTTGTGCCCTTAACGCAAGTGTCTGATTATCGACTTTAGTTTTTAATGCATCAGTAGCGACTGTAATAGCTTTATCCAAATGGATAAATTCTTTTCCTAGGACTTTTGCTTCGTTTGCATGTGTCACAGTTGCACCACTCCTTTGTTATTGACCACGTTTCGACCAACGTGTTGTGTGTTTTAGATTGTTCTGCTTCATCGTGTCAATCTCATTGATTTTATCATTCAGACAAGTAATTGCTGGATCGTAAGTTGGCTTCCCTTATCTAATAGTTATCTTGTTCACATTCAGTTTTGTTTTTTTAAGGCATTTATATATTTGATTATATCTATGCAGTATTTTTTTCAACAAGTCTGAACACGTATTAGTGTTAGCTATGGTATTGTTATACATGCCAGTAATGTGTGACCTATCTGTGACTATCGCACGTTTAATATGTTGATCTTTATTTTTTTTTAATGTTTTTATTCAAATCTCGCTTTAAACTTCATCAGCTGAGATTGTGGTATACCATTGTTTTTCAGATGTGTTTTAATTTTCTTTATGTCGCTTCACTCGCGTTGGATTGGTTGTAAAAATTGTCTACAGTTAAGTAAATCGTCTGTTTTTTCCCATACAAAGTTGGGAGCTGCAGCGACTCATTGGTTTGACTCCCTACCAAAAAGGTGCGGGTTCGAATCCCACCATCGGGCTGCCTCGATCAGCTACTGTGTTGTGTCCCTATGCATTTTACTCCAATTACCTTGGCACTAAATGACATTTGTGTTGCTGTTCTGTAAAGCACCAAACCAATCCCTTACTAATTGGAGTGGTGGAGTCCTGTAAAGAGTATACTAACAATGGGATAGATGAAAATAAGAGTGTGTTATAAGGAACAGAATAGAAATAGTTACCATGGTTATAATAATTCATGGATAATTAGCAACACAAGGATTTGATCAGCATTAAGTGAGAACATACAGTATGACATAACGTTAACAGTAGAAGGAGTGCCGTATACCTATTTTTGTTTTCGGTTGTTAATGTTAATTAAGCCTGACGGTTAAGATGAAATAGATCACGCCACACCGTGCACATCGTTTGATCTTAATGATCTGGAACAGTAGGAAAAATAGTTCCACTGGACAAATACGAAACGTACAATGTACATGTACAGCGAAAATGGCTCAAGATTTGTGAGAATGCCTTTAATTGACAATATGGGTCACAACAATCAATGAGTCATTCAAGATAGCTAGTCTCGTCATTGAGGAGATTTTTAATAAAATTGTTTAATTTAGTTTCCCCGTTGAACTTGACTGAAAAGTAGACATTTACTGATGTAATTGCAACTATTGTAACAAACGTGGTTGAATGCAAAATTGAATCAACAGCAAAGCAAACTTGTATGTCGATAATTTCTTCCAAGTATTTTATTTAAACATGCTTTTTGTTGTCTTGTTGAAATATGCATGCCAAGTGTTATCAAACTAGCACTTTATACGAATATCATTGAAACAACTAGTTCCATTGGATGTCATGTAGTCATCTTGCCGTCTTGTTTAAAAATGTCACGGATGTGAAATAGAAAAGTTTTGCTAATAGTAATGTCACAGATGTGAAATAGAAAAGTTTTGCTAATTAGTGATGTCACGGATGTGAAATAGAAAAGTTTTGCTAATTAGTGATGTCACGGATGTGAAATGGAAAAGTTTTGCTAATAGTAATGTCACGGATGTGAAATAGAAAAGTTTGGCTAATTAGTGATGTCACGGATGTGAAATAGAAAAGTTTGGCTAATTAGTGATGTCATGGTGTAAGTTACAACATCTTTTTCACTCTTTTATTATCGAAATTCTTCACATAGTTTATGCAAGTTTTTACCGGTTATTTCTTTGTGTGTTCCATTTGGTACTGCTGTGTTCATTTTCTGTTTGTACTCTTATATTTCAGATAGTATTGCAGAATAATTTTTTGTCATTGATCAGTACTAATGTATTCCAACTGTCATGCAGCCATTTTTCCACTATTAAAAAAAATGATGATTAAAGGTGGTGCAGAGTTTTAATTGGGAAACAAATTGATGATCTTGAATATGAAGTTGCTGAAGCGGATAGGTCCTTGACTAATTGACGATCTTGTAAATCATGCTAGTTGTAATGTTTTGATCACATTTTAGTGTCAGAGTATCTGAGAGGGTTCGCAACAATGACGTTGATGCCCCCCCCCCCCCCAACTGAACAATGACACCAGGGCTGCCATCATCAACGTCCTTCTTATTAATACATTTTACCATGTTGTCTTGAACTGTGTGTTCATGGATGTTTTTGGGTCTTACTCTTAATGATTGTCTATCAATCAGCCTTGGGAAATCCTCTCTTGGTTACACTGGTATTGCTGGTATGGTTATGCCCCAGTTAAAACAGCCACTAAATTTCTGCAAAGTATTGTGGTCTCCGACGATTTTACACATTTTCATAAAGATGTTACAAGGTAACAGATGATTTTATCACCTCTAATATTATAGCCCAGTACTTAGGTACTGCTGGAATTTTACTAGGATATTTCGTCTATGTCGAAAAGTTTTATACCGCAAGTAATAGTTCCATTATCTTTATAACACTGTCTGATACCGTTGAAACAGACTAAGTAAAAACCTTCCGTTTTGAACGTGAACGCGCCTAAAATGCAGAACAAAGTATGGTCTGATACTTTCATTCAGCCGCGAAATAATAATTATAGCTATCAGGACATTATTATCTTGCCGAAAGAATTATGTCCAACCTGTTTGTTCTTTTTGTCTGCCACACGATTCAGTTTGTCAGAATGCATTGTTCTCCAGCATTCAACGGGGCCCCGAGTGGCCGAGTGGTCTAAAGCAACAACATCAACCAGCATTCAACAGTACCAACCCAATAGTTAAGTGGATCCCCGAGTGCCCGAATGGTCTAAAGCGCTCACCGTTACGGATCACTGCCGTCTCACCTCAGTCTGCGTGGGTTCGAGTTTCGGGCTCGGCCAATGTGGGTACGTGAGAAACCTTACCAGAAGCTTCTCGTGGGTTGGTGGATCTTTCCTGGGTTCTTCCTCCACCATTTATACTGGCCGCCATGTATAGCCTATCTTGTGCTGAAAAATTGTGCTAAACCTTACAACAACAACAACCTTTGTAAGTGGCCAACATCACAGCTGAAGAAGGTTCTTCAAAACCTTGGTGTACAGCTTTATGTTCTTCCAGCCCCTTATCTGTAAAATATTTGTGGTATTTTTCAATTGACGTATCTCCTAGAGTAGGTTGCAGATTAATTTTGACATCAGTACTATTTGGTTTGAATGCATCAACATCGGGTAAAAATATCAGAAGTTTTCGCGTCTGAAGATAAATGTGAAATTTGCATATTGACTTTGCTAAATGTGAAATTTGCATATTGATTTTGCTAAATAAATGTGAAATTTGCATATTGATGTTGCTTTGTACATTAAATACCAGTACTAAATACCACAAACATATGTTTCTATCTTCATTGTTACAATTATCTGATTAATTAAACCATTCACGTAACAATGTGATCTATATCGTTTAATTGATACATCATTCTCACATTTTACACTCTGGTTTTAAAAAATGTTCAGTTGTCTGTAGGTGAATAATTTTGTTTCAGTGAAGTAATGGTTGAATTCATTTGCTATGTTAACTTGGTTAAGATGAGTTAGCCACTATTTTGCATTAAAGTGCGTTGCGGTGAAAGGCCCTATTCTGGTTTCTTAAACCTGTAGTCCATTTATTTACGAGAAAGTGTTGACCGACTTTTACCGTCACGTGTGTTTGAAATTGGCTTCTCTTGTACATGAATAAACATCCTCTATTTGCTGTGTTCCTACGCTCACATTAATTCTCGGTTGATTTCTATCTCAACTTTTCATTTCCTCGCAGATAATACGTTATTAATTACATTAGTTTTATGCAATCTCCGTATCTCTAATAAGTTTTATTTAGTATTCCATTTCCTTCACCATTTTGTCTTTGTAACGTATGTCAAATGTACATCTACTGTTTCTTTATAACACGTCCCCTCCAGGGACGATTGTTTCATATACTGAATTTACCCGATTCCAGTCACGACTGAACGCATGCGAAAACTAGATTTTCAAAATCAATTTATCTGCACTCTGCGAACGTTTTAATGCTTTTTACTTTTTTATGATTTGAAAACTCTTAACAAATCGATCGATTTGGGTTACGTTTGCGGCAATTGCTTGTGACTTTAGTTGTTGTGGATTTTCTAACATTGTTCATGGCAATTTGTACATAACTATGACGTAGCAGTTATGTGATTTTTGCTATACCTTCTTTGAAGAAGTCTGGGTGCGGTTTAAGAGGCCTTATGGTTGTATCATCGTCCCCATTCGATTCTCATTGCCTTTATCTTGTACAAAATCTATTAGATTCACGTTTAGTCTGTTGTATTTATTTTCGAATATTGTCTCTTTTCATTTCTTCGGTAATGTCTTTCATTACCTTGATATAATACATTGCCTACATTTTAGTCGCTTTATCGCATTTACCATGTTTTTCTGCTTAACTGCCATGTTTCTCATGGTAGTTTCTTCTTCCCCTCTAGTCTCGTTTCAAATTCGAATGATGTTCATGGTTGAACTCCCATGCATTCACTTGTGATGTTTTTAGTACATCTGTCACATTCTTTCACATGTTTAAAGTACATCTGTCACGTTCTTTCACATGTTTAAAGTACATCTGTCACATTCTTTCACATGTTTAAAGTACATCTGTCACATTCTTTCACATGTTTAAAGTCATCTTGCTGCTTTTGTTACCATGTATTGTGCTTTCTGCATTCATTTCAACTGAACGTGTTTTCTGCTTTCTGCATTCATTTTAACTGAACGTGTTCTACTGCTTTCTGCATTCATTTTAACTGAACGTGTTCTACTGCTTTCTGCATTCATTTTAACTGAACGTGTTCTACTGCTTTCTGCATTCATTTCAACTGAACGTGTTCTACTGCTTTTAACATTCATTTTAACTGAACGTTTTCTACTGCTTTCAACATTAATTTTAACTGAACGTGTTTTACTGCTTTCAACATCAATTTTAACTGAACGTGTTTTCTGCTTTCAGCATTCATTTTAACTGAACTTGTTCTACTGCTGTCTACAGTCATTTTAACTGAACTTGTTCTACTGCTTTCAGCATTCATTTTAACTGAACGTGTTCTACTGCTTTCAGCATTCATTTTAACTGAACGAGTTCTACTGCTTTCAACATTCATTTTAACTGAACGTGTTCTCCTGCTTTCAACATTAATTTTAACTGAACGTGTTCTACTGCTTTCAACATTCATTTTAACTGAACTTGTTCTACTGCTTTCAACATTAATTTTAACTGAACTGCTTTCAGCATTCATTTTAACTGAACGTGTTCTACCGCCTTCAGCATTCATTTTAACTGAACGTGTTCTACTGCTTTTAACATTCATTTTAACTGAACTTGTTCTACTGCTTTCAACATTCATTTTAACTGAACTGCTTTCAACATTCATTTTAACTGAACTTGTTCTACTGCTTTCAACATTCATTTTAACTGAACTACTTTCAACATTCATTTTAACTGAACGTGTTCTACTGCTTTCAACATTCATTTTAACTGAACGTGTTCTACTGCTTTCCACATTCATTTTGACTGAACGAGTTCTACTGCTTTCAACATTAATTTTAACTGAACGTGTTCTACTGCTTTCAACATTAATTTTAACTAAACGTGTTCTCCTGCTTTCAACATTAATTTTAACTGAACGTATTCTACTGCTTTCAACATTCATTTTAACTGAACTTGTTCTACTGCTTTCAACATTCATTTTAACTAAACTTCTTTCAACATTCATTTTAACTGAACGTGTTCTACTGCTTTCAACATTCATTTTAACTGAACTTGTTCTACTGCTTTCAACATTTATTTTAACTGAACGTGTTCTACTGCTTTCAACATTCATTTTAACTGAACGTGTTCTACTGCTTTCAACATTCATTTTAACTGAACGTGTTCTACTGCTTTCAGCATTCATTTTAACTGAACGAGTTCTACTGCTTTCAACATTCATTTTAACTGAACTTGTTCTACTGCTTTCAACATTCATTTTAACTGAACTGCTTTCAGCATTCATTTTAACTGAACGTGTTCTACTGCCTTCAGCATTCATTTTAACTGAACGTGTTCTACTGCCTTCAGCATTCATTTTAACTGAACGTGTTCTACTGCTTTTAACATTCATTTTAACTGAACTTGTTCTACTGCTTTCAACATTCATTTTAACTGAACTTGTTCTACTGCTTTCAACATTCATTCTAACTGAACTGCTTTCAACATTCATTTTAACTGAACTTGTTCTACTGCTTTCAACATTCATTTTAACTGAACTACTTTCAACATTCATTTTACCTGAACGTGTTCTACTGCCTTCAGCATTCATTTTAACTGAACGTGTTCTACTGCTTTTAACATTCATTTTAACTGAACTTGTTCTACTGCTTTCAACATTCATTTTAACTGAACTTGTTCTACTGCTTTCAACATTCATTTTAACTGAACTGCTTTCAACATTCATTTTAACTGAACTTGTTCTACTGCTTTCAACATTCATTTTAACTGAACTACTTTCAACATTCATTTTACCTGAACGTGTTCTACTGCTTTCAACATTAATTTTAACTGAACGTGTTCTACTGCTTTCCACATTCATTTTGACTGAACGAGTTCTACTGCTTTCAACATTAATTTTAACTGAACGTGTTCTACTGCTTTCAACATTAATTTTAACTAAACGTGTTCTCCTGCTTTCAACATTAATTTTAACTGAACGTGTTCTACTGCTTTCAACATTCATTTTAACTGAACTTGTTCTACTGCTTTCCACATTCATTTTGACTGAACGAGTTCTACTGCTTTCAACATTAATTTTAACTGAACGTGTTCTACTGCTTTCAACATTAATTTTAACTAAACGTGTTCTCCTGCTTTCAACATTAATTTTAACTGAACGTATTCTACTGCTTTCAACATTCATTTTAACTGAACTTGTTCTACTGCTTTCAACATTCATTTTAACTAAACTGCTTTCAACATTCATTTTAACTGAACGTGTTCTACTGCTTTCAACATTCATTTTAACTGAACTTGTTCTACTGCTTTCAACATTTATTTTAACTGAACGTGTTCTACTGCTTTCAACATTCATTTTAACTGAACGTGTTCTACTGCTTTCAACATTCATTTTAACTGAACGTGTTCTACTGCTTTCAGCATTCATTTTAACTGAACGAGTTCTACTGCTTTCAACATTCATTTTAACTGAATTTGTTCTACTGCTTTCAACATTCATTTTAACTGAACTGCTTTCAGCATTCATTTTAACTGAACGTGTTCTGCTGCTTTCAACATTCATTTTAACTGAACGTGTTCTACTGCCTTCAGCATTCATTTTAACTGAACGTGTTCTACTGCTTTTAACATTCATTTTAACTGAACTTGTTCTACTGCTTTCAACATTTATTTTAACTGAACTTGTTCTACTGCTTTCAACATTCATTTTAACTGAACTGCTTTCAACATTCATTTTAACTGAACTTGTTCTACTGCTTTCAACATTCATTTTAACTGAACTACTTTCAACATTCATTTTACCTGAACGTGTTCTACTGCATTCAACATTAATTTTAACTGAACGTGTTCTACTGCTTTCTGCATTCATTTTAACTGAACGTGTTCTACTGCTTTCTGCATTCATTTTAACTGAACGTGTTCTACTGCTTTCTGCATTCATTTCAACTGAACGTGTTCTACTGCTTTTAACATTCATTTTAACTGAACGTTTTCTACTGCTTTCAACATTAATTTTAACTGAACGTGTTTTACTGCTTTCAACATCAATTTTAACTGAACGTGTTTTCTGCTTTCAGCATTCATTTTAACTGAACTTGTTCTACTGCTGTCTACAGTCATTTTAACTGAACTTGTTCTACTGCTTTCAGCATTCATTTTAACTGAACGTGTTCTACTGCTTTCAGCATTCATTTTAACTGAACGAGTTCTACTGCTTTCAACATTCATTTTAACTGAACGTGTTCTCCTGCTTTCAACATTAATTTTAACTGAACGTGTTCTACTGCTTTCAACATTCATTTTAACTGAACTTGTTCTACTGCTTTCAACATTAATTTTAACTGAACTGCTTTCAGCATTCATTTTAACTGAACGTGTTCTACCGCCTTCAGCATTCATTTTAACTGAACGTGTTCTACTGCTTTTAACATTCATTTTAACTGAACTTGTTCTACTGCTTTCAACATTCATTTTAACTGAACTGCTTTCAACATTCATTTTAACTGAACTTGTTCTACTGCTTTCAACATTCATTTTAACTGAACTACTTTCAACATTCATTTTAACTGAACGTGTTCTACTGCTTTCAACATTCATTTTAACTGAACGTGTTCTACTGCTTTCCACATTCATTTTGACTGAACGAGTTCTACTGCTTTCAACATTAATTTTAACTGAACGTGTTCTACTGCTTTCAACATTAATTTTAACTAAACGTGTTCTCCTGCTTTCAACATTAATTTTAACTGAACGTATTCTACTGCTTTCAACATTCATTTTAACTGAACTTGTTCTACTGCTTTCAACATTCATTTTAACTAAACTTCTTTCAACATTCATTTTAACTGAACGTGTTCTACTGCTTTCAACATTCATTTTAACTGAACTTGTTCTACTGCTTTCAACATTTATTTTAACTGAACGTGTTCTACTGCTTTCAACATTCATTTTAACTGAACGTGTTCTACTGCTTTCAACATTCATTTTAACTGAACGTGTTCTACTGCTTTCAGCATTCATTTTAACTGAACGAGTTCTACTGCTTTCAACATTCATTTTAACTGAACTTGTTCTACTGCTTTCAACATTCATTTTAACTGAACTGCTTTCAGCATTCATTTTAACTGAACGTGTTCTACTGCCTTCAGCATTCATTTTAACTGAACGTGTTCTACTGCCTTCAGCATTCATTTTAACTGAACGTGTTCTACTGCTTTTAACATTCATTTTAACTGAACTTGTTCTACTGCTTTCAACATTCATTTTAACTGAACTTGTTCTACTGCTTTCAACATTCATTCTAACTGAACTGCTTTCAACATTCATTTTAACTGAACTTGTTCTACTGCTTTCAACATTCATTTTAACTGAACTACTTTCAACATTCATTTTACCTGAACGTGTTCTACTGCCTTCAGCATTCATTTTAACTGAACGTGTTCTACTGCTTTTAACATTCATTTTAACTGAACTTGTTCTACTGCTTTCAACATTCATTTTAACTGAACTTGTTCTACTGCTTTCAACATTCATTTTAACTGAACTGCTTTCAACATTCATTTTAACTGAACTTGTTCTACTGCTTTCAACATTCATTTTAACTGAACTACTTTCAACATTCATTTTACCTGAACGTGTTCTACTGCTTTCAACATTAATTTTAACTGAACGTGTTCTACTGCTTTCCACATTCATTTTGACTGAACGAGTTCTACTGCTTTCAACATTAATTTTAACTGAACGTGTTCTACTGCTTTCAACATTAATTTTAACTAAACGTGTTCTCCTGCTTTCAACATTAATTTTAACTGAACGTGTTCTACTGCTTTCAACATTCATTTTAACTGAACTTGTTCTACTGCTTTCCACATTCATTTTGACTGAACGAGTTCTACTGCTTTCAACATTAATTTTAACTGAACGTGTTCTACTGCTTTCAACATTAATTTTAACTAAACGTGTTCTCCTGCTTTCAACATTAATTTTAACTGAACGTATTCTACTGCTTTCAACATTCATTTTAACTGAACTTGTTCTACTGCTTTCAACATTCATTTTAACTAAACTGCTTTCAACATTCATTTTAACTGAACGTGTTCTACTGCTTTCAACATTCATTTTAACTGAACTTGTTCTACTGCTTTCAACATTTATTTTAACTGAACGTGTTCTACTGCTTTCAACATTCATTTTAACTGAACGTGTTCTACTGCTTTCAACATTCATTTTAACTGAACGTGTTCTACTGCTTTCAGCATTCATTTTAACTGAACGAGTTCTACTGCTTTCAACATTCATTTTAACTGAATTTGTTCTACTGCTTTCAACATTCATTTTAACTGAACTGCTTTCAGCATTCATTTTAACTGAACGTGTTCTGCTGCTTTCAACATTCATTTTAACTGAACGTGTTCTACTGCCTTCAGCATTCATTTTAACTGAACGTGTTCTACTGCTTTTAACATTCATTTTAACTGAACTTGTTCTACTGCTTTCAACATTTATTTTAACTGAACTTGTTCTACTGCTTTCAACATTCATTTTAACTGAACTGCTTTCAACATTCATTTTAACTGAACTTGTTCTACTGCTTTCAACATTCATTTTAACTGAACTACTTTCAACATTCATTTTACCTGAACGTGTTCTACTGCATTCAACATTAATTTTAACTGAACGTGTTCTACTGCTTTCCACATTCATTTTGACTGAACGAGTTCTACTGCTTTCAACATTAATTTTAACTGAACGTGTTCTACTGCTTTCAACATTAATTTTAACTAAACGTGTTCTCCTGCTTTCAACATTAATTTTAACTGAACGCGTTCTACTGCTTTCAACATTCATTTTAACTGAACTTGTTCTACTGCTTTCAACATTCATTTTAACTGAACGTGTTCTACTGCTTTCAACATTCATTTTAACTGAACGTGTTCTACTGCTTCCAACATTCATTTTAACTGAACTTGTTCTACTGCTTTCAACATTCATTTTAACTGAACTGCTTTCAACATTCATTTTAACTGAACGTGTTCTACTGCTTTCAACATTCATTTTAACTGAACGTGTTCTACTGCTTTCAACATTCATTTTAACTGAACGTGTTCTACTGCTTTCAACATTCATTTTAACTGAACGAGTTCTACTGCTTTCAACATTCATTTTAACTAAACGTGTTCTATTGCTTTTTAAATGATTTGCCATATCCTTTTCATTTGACAAATATGTAATTTTTTCCTTCGATTTCTTTTAATCTGCAAAATGTTGTCAACGTTGTGTAGGTCATCTTGTTTGTCGTAGAGTGATAGCTCTTTTTGGGCGATGAACCCACTCTATTCTCTTCCTGTAATTATTCCACGTAGTTAACAACTGGATCCGTTAGTATTACTTGCCTCTTTTTTAATATCTGCTCGATGATGCTGGCTGACTGCCCCATACGACTACCTATCCCAGCAGGATGATAAGATAAAGTAAAAGGAGACAGTGTCGTGGACTTTGTCTGTAATTCATAAAACTGTAAACTAAGATTTTTATTAAAACAAATAGAGGAGTCCTCTGTGGTTGGGTGGTCAAAGGTGTTAAACAGTTTGCTCACACATCTAACTTCTTTCCGGCTGAGTTCGAGGCTGAGATTGATCAGCGTGGGCATGTAATAAACCTTTACAGTAGCTTCCATTGAGTCGGTAGCTCTTCCCTCTGTTATTCCGGGTTCTTCCTCCACCAATATACTACCCGCTGTGTATGGACATAGAACACAATTCATTTTACTATATGTTCTGTACGTTTGTTTCTCAGTACTGACCTTTCCACTGTGTGACAATCAATACAAATCATATGTTAATCTAAAATGCCTTCAAAGATGACTTCACGGTGAAGTTCCTGTCAAAGATTGACCTTCTCTTTTTATGATGCTGGACTGTCAACAGAGCAGCAAGTAAACAGAACACAGATTTCACTTCCGGATCATCACCAAGGCCTTATTACTCACTGTGCACTATCGCCGAAATACACACAGAAAACCACGCCATAAGCTCATATTCTCAAGAATAAACAATTACCTTTAAATCCCTACCAAAAATGCATAAATATAACTCTTCTATCACCACCAGAATGAGAGAGGACAAAATGTTCTAAAAAATAGACTAGAATTACATTCATGGGTACTGAACTGGAAGTACTAATTGTGACCTGATTCCGTATAGCCTATCGTATGTTGAAAAATGGCGTTAAGCTGTTTGATGGGCATCCATGTCAACAATGTCTTCTTGCAACTACTCATCCATAGTATTAACAGGGACGCGCCTGTAAGGAAATCATTTTCTATCTTGCTTGTGTTAGGTGCAGTTTGTTCACTTTACCGTTCTCCAAATTCAGCACATAGATTTCTCCGTTAAGTTCAATTTGTTCCTATAATTGATTCCGGTACGCAGATGGCTGTCAAGATTATAGTACAAATGCGTGAAATACATTTCTTTGTCTTCATACGTAATATCAGCCTTTGATGAAACCCCGCTGTCTACAATGTCAGCCATTTAAAACCTTATGAAAATAATCAGAGAATACTTCATACTTTACAAATTATAGTTAGGTATGATGAACAAACCAACACAACATCCATTCACAACTAGTCTCTGTTTTAAATTGACTGTTGCACATTCACCTTAATAGATCTTCAAACTGTGCAGTAAAATGAGCTGATTACAAATTTGTGTATTTGTTCACATTAAATGCAAAGCTTAATCCATTTTCTTTTTTAATCAGCTATCTGAATTTATGATGAATATATTTCCATGACTGAATATAATCCGTAAATCAGCATCTTTCCTTAAATAGTGCAGTATATCATTTTTATATTTGAAATAGGCAAATTAACATTTGTATCCTCTGAACTTTGCTTTCTATTACAGATCACTTTAATCACACTTAAATCACATCGAAACCGAAGTACGTCGTCTATTGATACTTACAATGTTGAGTGTAACCAATTTGAAATCTATCACCTTCCTGAAATCTAATGCGTTTATCAGCGTGTAGCTTTGTATCATCGTTTATCTTGTTCAAAATTCCAACTTTTTGTGTTGTGACTTTATCACGACGTAATTTAGTAGAGATGATACGGTAGTAGAATATCAGGTTGTCCAGTGATTATTTGCTTAAGGCAATCATATCGTACACTTTTACACTTCTGTTCTCAGTACAATGATCAATCAGTACAATGTTCAATCAGTACAATGTCCAGTCAATACAATGTCCAATCAGTACAATGTTCAATCAGTACAATGTCCAGTCAGTACAATGTCCAGTCAGTACAATGTCCACTCAGTACAATGTTCAATCAGCACAATTTTCAATCAGTACAATGTTCAATCAGTACAATGTTCAATCAGTACACTGTCCAGTCAGTACACTGTCCAGTCAGTACAATGTCCAATCAGTACACTGTCCAGTCAGTAAATGTTCAATTAGTACAATGTTCAATCAGTACAATGTCCAGTCAGTACAATGTTCAATCAGTACAATGTCCAGTCAGTACAATGTTCAATCAGTACAATGTCCAATCAGTACACTGTCCAGTCAGTACAATGTTCAATCAGTACAATGTTCAATCACTACAATGTCCAGTCAGTACAATGTTCAATCAGTACACTGTCCAATCAGTACAATGTTCAATCAGTACAATGTTCAATCAGTACTATGTTCAATCACTACAATGTCCAGTCAGTACAATGTTCAATCAGTACAATGTCCAGTCAGTACAATGTTCAATCAGTACAATGTCCAGTCAGTACAATGTTCAATCAGTACAATGTCCAATCAGTACACTGTCCAGTCAGTACAATGTTCAATCAGTACAATGTTCAATCACTACAATGTCCAGTCAGTACAATGTTCAATCAGTACACTGTCCAGTCAGTACAATGTTCAATCAGTACAATGTTCAATCAGTACTATGTTCAATCACTACAATGTCCAGTCAGTACAATGTTCAATCAGTACAATGTCCAGTCAGTACAATGTTCAATCAGTACACTGTCCATTCAGTACAATGTTCAATCAGTACAATGTTCAATCAATACAATGTTCACTCGTTTGTTTAATGTTCAATCAGTACAATGTTCAATCAGTACAATGTTCACTCGTTTGTTTAATGTTCAATCAGTACAATGCTCAATCAGTACAATGTTCAGTCAGTACACTGTCCAGTCAGTACAATGTTCACTCGTTTGTTTAAGAATAACACTGCAATATTCTGACTATAGTTGTTGAAATCAGGTTTTTAATTTTTAATTGATTTACCTCTTCTATATTTTGTGAATTATTTTTAATTTTGGTAAACGGGTGGGTACATCTTTAGTTTATGATCGTACCACATATACACGTGTGCAGTATCATAAAACTCTGCAAGAATGTAAAATAAGCTTTTAATTTCAGGTTTCTTATTAAATTAGTATTATCTGCATATTTGGTATATTTTATTCCTCCGTTCCATACCAATTGTTAATTTTCATTACCCAAATTTTAGCATTTTATAAACTCCATAAATTGGAATGGTAAGAGTTCAAAGAATCTTGTGTATCAGTACTAAGGTAAAGGAGATGTCTGAAACACCTCTCTAAACTCCCAGTTGTAAGGTTCTTTGTCCAGCAATTATTGTACCTTTATTTTCTATTTTGTAATAGTAAAGAAAGTGGCATAGATATTATAGTGTTGTATTTGTTGTTCTAAGTAGTAAGTAAGGAAAGTGGTCCACCAATGAAAAGAAAAAGAATGGAAGAAATGACATTTTAATTTGTCTATGGTGATATTTTTGTTTTGATTTATTCCGTAATCATGTATAATGATCCAGCTATGATAGTGTTTTATGTGGTCCTTTAAAGAGTTATAACAAAAGTGGACCAGCAATGAGTAAACGGCTAATGAGAGAGCATGAATTGGATATGATCAGTCGATCATTTTTATTTGATTTAAATTTCACTGTTCAGCAGTCCTATTAACCATCTATTCCATGTATTTGTATCCATGGTTGTCTTTTTCATGTGCTGGCAAATCAAGTATGTCTGTCTCTTTTCTATCCATGCGACTGACATAAACTGTTTTGTTGGGAATTCTTTTTTTCTTTTGGCGTTTTTTTTAAATTTTATTACTGTCTCCTTTAATTTGCTCCCACACTTAATTTATGTCTGTCTAAGAAACTGGACTTCAAGGTCGTATCAAAGACGTCTTAAATAAAAATCACTCCAGTCTTTCATTTCAAACAGTATAAAGCATCCGTGGATTACTTCACGCTTGCAAAATTGTCTTTAAGCGTTTTCAACAAGCCATCATGGAATCCATCTACAACAGAAACGTTGCTTTTAAACAGTCTGCTACGTTGTTGTAAAATTTTCAATGCATGAATCTTTTCAATTTTATCTAAGATTGTATCATTCCTGTGGTTGATTCTAAAACAACGACTCTATACATTGAGTCGCCATGTGTTGTTTTAAATCCAACACACACACACACACACACACCCATACGATCATACATCCCATATATATATATATATATATATATATATATATATATATATATATATATATATATATATATATATATATATATATATATATATATATATATATATATATTACGGTATTGCGAATTAAATCACAAATAATCATGGAATTACTAACACAAGTCCTAATGATTAAAGTTCTGAATAAACTGTAGTGGTATTCCTAATAATATCCAAAGCTGATGTGAGTAGTGAAGTGGGGCACTATAGGGTCTATGGGAATTAGCATTACAGACCCCGCCCCCCCCCCCCCGGGCCTGTATAGGGTCTATGTAAATTTAACATGGAGAAAAACCCTGGGCCTGTATATGGTCTAGGGGAATTAGCATTACAGACCTTCTTGGGCCGGTATAGGGTCTATGTAAATTTAACATTAACCACCCTGGGTCTGTATAGGGTCTATGTAAATTTAACATGGACAAAAAAAACCTGGGTTTGTATAGGGTCTATGTAAAATTGAAACAGGGAGGGGTTTCTATTTTTTTTTAAAAAAATAAAAATAAAAAAGGGTTGGCAATGGAAAGTCAATCTCTTTTCGAGACCTATGAGTGGCCCTGAAAAGGGCCTTTGGGTTTATGTTAATGTATCCATTAACATAAAGGGCACCGCATTGGTCTTCTTCTTGTCCTTAGGCTGCGTCTCACTGTAGGACCGTAAATCAGGACTCTTTTGAGGCATCCTTGTCTTTTTACGTAGATCCTACGTATCCACAGACTGGTGTCTGTCCTGTGGACAACTGTCCACTTGGATCGGACATACATGGGTATGTCCATCCGGAACATCATTGAAGACACAAGCGTAGAAGATTGTACATCGGTCCACATCTTGAGGCGCCGAGAACAGGTGAATCAATTCAGTGAACTGCACTTATTTATAGGTAGAGGTAGGATTGAAACGGATTGAGTTTGTTGACCAATCCAAACACGCGTTACAAAATTCAGTCAGCCCGCATCCAATCCGAAGAGAGCAGTCTGTGACGTCACGTGGTCTATATAGATTCGCTAGCGCCTGTGTGCAGTCAATCTATGCGACAGTGATTCAACATGACGGAAACTCAGAAAACGATCCATTGGGGTGCACCAACAGTGGAGACCACCCAAGGGAACCCGGACTTACTTTCAGAAGAGGTACATTGGGATTTTGTGGATTTTCTTACCTCGCAAGAATTTGTTCCGGAACCTTCGTCACCTTCATTACCGCAAGTGGAGAATTTTAGACAGAGACAGAAAGAAGAATTGGAGAAATTTATACAACGACAAAAGGAAGCGGAACAAGCTTTTCTCCTACAGCAACAGCAGCAAGAAGAAGAGGTAAGAAAAAAACAACAACAGGAAGAAGTAGCAGCAAAGAAACAAGAGGGTGAAAATCAAACGGTCACGGTACTGTTGGACATTTTAGCGGAGTTAAGAAGTCTGAAACAAATGTATCAGACTTCTTTACTACGACCGAAGAGAATACGACCTTCCCGAGCTAAACACGTCAACCCTGTGACTAAGCCTACCGTACCACCCTTAGTGACTTCAACCAAATCATCATCATCAACAGTACGCAGTCCAGAAGTAGGCCTTGGCCGTGGCAAAGGCTTAAGGCAGTTAAAGTTGATTGCTTAAACTCACCCTTACACCAAAAAGGCCCTTTTCAGGGCCATCCACTTCTCTCGAAAAGAGATCGACTTTCAATTTCCAATAACTCAAGAAAAAAGGAAAAAGAACCATTTTACCCCTATAGTACGTGTCTGTGTATGAGTGCGTGAGTGTACGTTCTTATTTTAAAATCAAAACCCAAAGACACTTACCTTTTTATACCTAATTTATTCTTTTATCAATATTTACAATCCAATTCACAATTCACAACATAGCACTTTAAAAAGTTCATAGACTTCTTCTATCTCATTGTTTACTCTCTCTGTTTTTTCAATTTCTTCACAGTCACAGTCTTTTCCTCTTCTTCCTCCTCACTTTCTTCCCTTCTTCTTTTCTTCTCCTGTTTCTTTTTCTTTACCTGTCTGCTTTCTTCCTCTTCGTCTTCTTTCTCTAACGAATCCCTCTCTTCTTCTGACTCCTCTTGTTTCTTTTTTGGGCAATCTGGAGACCAATGTCCTTTTTCTTGACAATAATGACAGGTATCTTGACTTTTGTCTCTTTTAACCCCTGTTTTTCTTTTTTGACGCTCTGGACACTCTGAAGACCAATGCCCTTTCTTCTGACAGATATAGCAAGTATCTTGACTTTTATCTCGAAAGGAAGGAGAGTAGTCCGTCGGCTGGTCTGAAGAGAATTTTCTAATGACCCCTTGCAAAGCTCTGATGAAACGTTCGATTTGGCTAGTCTCTTCCATCGTTGTGCTCGGTTAGAGAGTGAAATGAATAGTGAAAGGACAAGACACATACCCTTTTATATACGCTGGTCTGCCATGACTATAAAGTAGCCCATGGTGTTTAAACTTCAGTCATTTGACCTTTTGCTTTCAAGATGAAACGATCCAATTCATTTGAGAAGAAAGAAGAAAGTAAGAGGCAGAAACGTGATCTGTCGCCTCGTACCAGAGCTGAAGTCTTGGCACAAATTCATGCCAGTGATTTTGAAGAGGACATGAGTGAACCAGAATCCAAGCCCTCTAAACAAAGTTCGCCACCGTTAGTCAACCCTGAAAAATACTATTCCATTCGAGAGATCGAAAAACACTCCTCTAGAAAATTTAGAACCACGGCTTACAAATACACGGTGAAGTTTAAAGATTTCAAGTCCGAAGTACCGTTGGAGAAAACAGAAGGGTTCATCACCGGGGTGTGGGATTCTTTACTCACCACACTCAAGCGACAATGTCAACCCAAAGAAGACGATCGCTTGAGACTCTCCATACAACACGACGGTTTGAAATCCCCTGTTTGGATCGAGTTTAGCACCCCTGCAGAATTGACCGCTTCCAAAGTCATGGACAAGATTTAACACGTGCAACAATCTAATGACCAGTTTGACATCACCGATGGAAAAGCCATACTCGACATGACCCACGTCTCTCCTCCTCAAAGGACTGGACGCAATAAGGTGTTACTGGTGAACGACCTTCGCAGCACCAAAAAGAGTCTCGTCCAAATTCACAATTCTCAAGACCAGATGTGTTTAACCCGAGCCATCGTGGTGGGACGAACCTATGCCAACAAGAACGACACGGTAGAATGGAAAAGAACCTGGGAGAACATTCGACAATCGGACCAAACCAAACAAAAAGTGAAGCAGAACTCCTGTTAAAAACAAGCTGGCCTGTCCAAAGACACACCCTGTGGCATTCCTGAGATGCAAACATTGCAAGATATTTTAGCTCCACGCTACACATTGAAAGTGCACCCTCAAGAAATGCGCGGACCTCTGTTGTTTCGAGGGAAAGACTTTAAGGACGGAAAATACATTCATGACTATTATCACGATGACCATTTCGATACCATTACCAGTATCACTGCATTCCTGGGATACAGTTATTACTGTGAGAAATGTGACTATGGTTATAACAATCGAGAGCAACACAAGCATTACGGATCGAATTGCTCAGGATGTTTGACCTCTCCACCCTGTCTGAGCGAAGGGCAAAAACCATTGCATTGTCCTGCTTGCCTGCGCACGTTTGTCAGCCCTGCCTGTTCCCAACAACATCTGAAGACGCAAGGTTCACAGCAGAAATGTGCTTGTCAACTCCTGAGATTGTGCCCTACCTGTGGACAAGGCATACGTACCAATAATGCCAAGGCACACGTATACTCAGGAAAGAAAAAATGTCACATTTGTCACCACATCGTGGACTTGGAACACCAATGCTACGTGCAAAAATACCAACCCCCACCAAAGAAAGAGGATGGACACAAGAAGAAAGGCAATTTCATCTTTTTCGATTTCGAATGCGTGCAAGAGACCGGCATTCACACTCCTAATTTCTGCGTGGCTCATCGAGCGTGCGAGAAGTGCATTCAAGAACCTATCTTCAGTCATTGCCCTCACTGCAGCAAGATTCCCGGAGGGCGTGAAAAAATCTTTCGGGGACCGAACACGCTAGCCGATTTCGCCCAATGGGTCTTAGACCCCATCGACAAGACGTGGAATCAAGAGGACATCGAACGTTACGGAGATTGTCATCGTCATGCCACAGTGATGGCTCACAATTTCTCCGGATACGATGGACAGTTTCTTTTGAGATACTATACGGAACAAGGCACCGAACGTCATAAAGTCACTTTGAACGGAGCCAAAATCATTTTCATGCAAGTGGGACAAGTGCAGTTTAAAGATTCGATGAGTTACTTAGCCATGCCTTTGAGTCAATGCCTAAAACATTTGGAATGACAGAAATGGCTAAAGGGTATTTTCCACACTTTTTCAATACGGAAGCCAATCAACACGCCGTTCTACCCCATTTACCTGAGGCTCACTATTACGACCCTGACAACATGCGTACCGAACAACGAGAAGCTTTCTACGCTTGGTACCAGGCTCACGCCTCAGACCCTTTTGACTTTCAGGAAGAAATGCTAAAGTATTGTCGTTCCGACGTGGACATTTTACGGCGTTGCTGTGGAAAATTTCGAGAACTGTTTATGGAACACGGAGGGGTCGATCCTTTGAAAGAAGCTTGCACCATTGCCAAAGCGTGTTCCTTAGTGTACCGCCAACGATTCATGCCTGAAAACACCTTGGCTGTCATCAGTCCTCAAACGACCCACTATGTCAAGCGTCAATACTCGGTCAAAGCCCTACGTTGGTTACATTACTTGTGCGACAAGGAAGACAAATGGATTCAGCATGCCCGCAACGGAGGAGGCGAAAAGACCATCGGAACGCATTCGGTCGATGGCTGGGACTTAGAAAACCCCAAGATCGTGTACGAGTTTAACGGTTGCTTATTTCACGGATGTCCCGTCTGCTACCCTGACCGTGACACTAAAAATCAGTTTTTGCAACGAACCATGGAAGACTTGTACCAGGACACTTGTCAGCGACGCCTAAAGTTAGAACAGCAAGGATACCAAGTGGTGGAAATGTGGGAACACGAGTACGATCACCGTTTGAAAACCGATCCCGAGTTTAAACGCCTCGTGGAAAGTTACCAGTTCATGGACCCGCTGAACCCGAGGGATAGTTTGTACGGAGGAAGGACCAATGCCACCTGTTTGCTGTACCAAGCCGACGAAGAGAAAGGAGAAGAAATCAAATACTTGGACGTGTGTTCGCTGTATCCCTACGTGTGCAAATATTGTCGCTTTCCTGTAGGGCACCCGCAATTGTTCACGGAACACATCGACCTGAAAAACATTCGACAATACGAAGGCTTGATCAAGTGTAAAGTTTTGCCTCCCACGAACCTATACCATCCCGTCTTACCTCACCATTGTCAAGGCAAACTGATGTTTCCCTTGTGCCGTACTTGTGCCGAAACGTGCAACCAGGACCAACCTTGCCAACACAGCCAGGAAGAACGGGCCTTGACGGGGACGTGGGTTAGCGTGGAATTGTTCAAAGCTCTGGACATGGGATACCAACTGTTAGAAGTGTACGAAATTTGCCACTTTCCCAAGACACAACAGTACCACAAGGGTGACCCTACTCAGAAAGGCATTCTCGCCGACTACGTGGATGCCTTTTTGAAACTGAAACAAGAAGCCAGCGGCTATCCTTCCTGGTGTCACACTCCCGAAGACCAAATACAATTCAAAGAGAAATACTATGCACAAGAAGGCATCTCTTTAGACCACATCGAAAAAAACGAAGGCAGGCGATCGTTTGCCAAAGTGATGTTAAATTGCTTGTGGGGTAAAATGGCACAACGACCGTGTTTACGCAAGACGGAATATTTGACAGAACCTTCCCGCTACTTCCAGATGATTCACGACAAAACCAAATACATGAAACACGTGGACGTCGTTCGAGAGGATTTGATCTTGGTCAATTACGAAGAAGATCTGGACTTTGTACAAGACGACCCTTTTGGAAATGTCATCATTGCGGCTTACGTGACAGCTCATGGTCGCTTAAAATTGTACGAAGCTTTAGAACTGTTAGGGGAACGCGTCCTGTACTTTGACACGGACAGTTGCATTTACATCCATCACCCGAGTCAACAGCACCCTGACATCGAAGGAGACCGTTTAGGAGCCTGGACAGACGAGTATCCCGACGACAAGATTCTATGTTTCGTCAGTGGCGGTCCTAAAAATTACGGTTACCAATACGGGGACAAACAAGGAGAAGTGCACACGGAGTGCAAAGTGAAAGGACTGACTCTGAATCATCGTACCAGTCGAGTGGTCAACTTTGGGGTATTGAAAGAAGCCTTGCAATCGGGAGAGGATGGAAACTTTAAAGTGACCACTTATCAACCGAACAAGATTGTACGTTTACCCACTCACCACATCGTCAGTCGACCCTTGGAAAAAGTCTATCAAATTGTATACCAGAAGCGAGTGCGACTTCCCAATCACTTCACCTTACCGTACGGTCACGTCGGTATTGGTCTGTATATGAAAAGGAACCCTAGGCAAGATCGATAGTTCATTGTTCATTGAAGTAACTTACCATGTCGTTGACGAAGAAGAAACCAGCTTGGTTAGGAGTCAAATGTTGGACATCACCGAGACCAGGGTTTTGAGGCTTGGACACAAGAGGTGGTCCCAGTATGCACGAGAGTTATTCAAGGAAAAAAGTTACTTTTCAACCCGTGTTAGTGACGGTGCCAGAAGAACCCGTCACCCAGGACAGGACTGTCGTGGACAGGCCTGAAAGACCCTTTCGGGAGGACACTTGTGTGACCTTACCCCCTACTATAGAACTGGTTAGAACTTTACCCAAAACATGTGGTTGTTGTAGAGACACTTGTGTTTATTCCACGTTCATGGTTATCATGTGCCTTTTATTCTTGTACTTAAGCCTTTGGCTTTTATGTATTTTTGTCTTTCGTATTCATGTTTGAAACATTCAATAAACGTGTTCTGAAAAAGTATATAAACTCTTGTCTTGTTTGTCTTTCGTGTCACAAGTGACATTCCTCACACTATGGCTACCTCTGCTGTCTCTGCTCCGTCTTCCTCTACTGTCAAAGTCATCGACGAACACTTAGATCGTGCCAGTTGGGAGGCTTTGTATCTTCGCCATCCCTTTAACATGCTCATTGCTGGACCTAGCGGTTCAGGCAAAACCGAATTCGTCAAACGTTTGATCGAACATAAACATCATTTGATCGATCGACCCCCTCAACGAATCGTGTGGTGTTACAAAGAGTGGCAATCGGCGTACAGCCTCTTGCGAGAAAGTCAAGGCGATTCCATCGTGTTTGTGGAAGGCATTCCTAAAGAAGACGACGGCATCGTCTCTGACTCCCGTCTAACCCATCTGGTCATTTTTGACGACATGTTAGGAGAAGACGAAGAAGAAATTAAACTGTGGTTCACGCGCAAAGGGCATCACCGTAATGCCAGTGTCGTTTACATCACCCAAAATTTGTTTCAACAAAGTAAAGCCCATCGCACCATCAGTCTCAATGCGCATTACGTGGTCTTGTTTAAAAGCCCTCGAGATAAATCGCAAGTGCAAGTCTTAACCAAACAGTTAGGAACGCCTTGGCTGACTCAGGCGTACGACGATTCCACTCAAACTCCACACGCCTATTTACTCGTCGATTTGAAACCTACGACCCCCGAGGATTTGCGATTTCGTACCCACTTGTTTCACCACTGGTGCCAAGACGGAGGGCCTGTCCTGTACACGTCTCCGTCCTCGACTTCATTTCACTCCCCATAAAATAAATCTATAAAAACCTCAGACCCTTTTTCGTCTGTCTCACTCTCAGTGCGAACATGACGTCCCTTCAGTCGCATCTTCCCGTCAAATTGATTCGTGCCTTGTATGGCATCAGTCGAGAAAAAGATCCACAAACACGAGCTCGTGTCTTAGAAGCTAGTCTCAAAGAAGTCTTACGATGGTTCACGGTGACGGCACGTCAATTACTCCAAGGAATCATTCAGATTCCTCATCAAACCAAACGCTTTTTCGATCGAAACAAAGTCGCTTTGGTCCAACTGGCCGATCCCCGCATCGACACTCAAACCAAAAAACAAATCATTTTGAAACCTGGAGGGAGCGGTACTCTAGGAGGGGTCATCATTCGCTCTCTCTTAAGATGGGATCCTAATGCCCCCAAACTTCTCCCCAAGAAAAAAGTGAAACGAAGCTCCAAGAAGAAGAAAAAGACCAGGTCCCCAAGGAGAACTTCTCCAGTGGCAGGACCCTCCTCTGACCAGACACCACCCTGGAAAAAGAAAAGAAGCCCCCAGAAAAAGAAAAGTCCACAGAAAACTAGTCGCAAGAGAAGCACTTCGGCCAGGACGCAACCTTACACTCGCAAACCACGACCTGCCACAGCGGTGACTGCGTCTCCGGCAGCTTCACGTTTGTCCACTTCTCGATTAATGACACCCAGAACTGAAGAGTACTTGGAGACGTTGATCACACCAAGAACTTCTCCGTTGATGACCCCCAAAAGAACTTCCCCAGTGGCAGGACCTTCCAATTTAGTGGCAGTGGCTGCTGCTCACAAAGTACCTTCTCCCAAAATCAAAGTTCAAGAAAGATCGGGCATGTTACAAAGTTTACTGGATTTGTCCAAGCAAGAACTGGCTCGATTTAGTCCGTTACGTACCCCTGCACGACGTGTCATGCCTGTCCTCAAACTAATACGACGTAAAGACAATCAGTGGCGACGCGTTCCAGTATAAAAAAGGCCTGTGACCAAGTCGGGTATCAGTGTTTTTTGGTGCTCCTGAAGACTCAAAGATGTCACCCTCCAGAAAACCCCAAGGAAAGAAAAGGAAAGGACTGCCACCACGTTTAGCCAAACATGGGGACATGTTATCTGTCCTGTCCAAAGCTTCTCCACCCCTACGAAAAAAACTCATTCAAACAGCCTCCAAAGAGGTCATCGATACCGTGTGCGAATGTTGCATTTACCTCCCAACGTTTTGAAAGGCACGATCCCTTTGTCCAAACACCAGAAAAAATGCTTAGGCAAACATCGTCACGTTCTTCGCCAAATGGTTCAAAAGAAAATTCCCATTCGTCAAAAAAAGAAGATGTTAGTGCAACGTGGAGGTATTTTACCTCTCTTGTTAGGCCCATACTGAAAGGAGTCTTGGGAACCATATTGGGAGGACTGGTGGGAGCAAGATAAAAAGGCCTCGGAAGTTCCAAGATCTCAGAATCGACCCCTGACAACCCCATGGAAGGACGAAAACTAGCTTTAGTGCCTTACAAACGATGGATGGAATACCATCGGTGGCAAGAACAACACACCCCGCATTTACCTCCCAATCCCCATTTGAGCGAGATGTCCCAGTTACAACACGAATTGCAGTCCTTGATGGATCGCCAAGATTTGTCCGAAACAGAAAAATCGCAAAAGTACGGTCAACTCTTGCAACGACTGCAACTCTTTCACCAGAAAGCTTTAGACGAAACAGCTGTACCCACTCTGAAAGATTTTAAGACCTTGATGAAAAGTCCAGCACCATCACCAGTACCAGTACCAGTACCACCAGTACCCGTGACCAAGACAGAAAAAGGAGAAGAGGAAGGGTTTCAAACTCCACCAGAAAAAGTACGCAAGTTAACAACACCACCTACCTCCAGAATTGGATGGATTAAAAAGATGATGGCCACCCCTTCTTCCTCACAAGAGAAAAAGAAAGTGAAGACAGAAGTGAAACAAGAACCGATATCCCCCGCTCAGACATCCTTCTCCTCTTCGACACCTATTGCTGGCCGCACACGCAAAGCATTGCAATCCAAGAAAATACCCCAAGAGAAAAAGAGTAGCATCCTCCAAGAGTGGGTGTCTTATTAACACACCAACCAACACAAAAAATGGAAAAAGTCTTAGCCAGCATTTACTACGATCCCTCCCATCCTGCAGGTTACGCAGGAGTTCAAAAATTGTATCGTGCTGCCAAAACGCGACTGAAAAGTCTCCGTTTACCTCAAGTGCAACGATGGTTACAAGAACAAGCTACCTACACTTTACACAAACCCATTCGACGCAAGTTTGCCAGAAGTCGCACCCGAGTGGAAGGCATCGATCATCAATGGCAAGCCGATTTAGCCGATGTCTCTCATTTGGCCAGCTACAATCGTGGCTACAAATATTTGTTTTGTGTCATCGACGTCTTTTCCAAATTTGCCTGGGTCGTGCCCTTGACTTCCAAATCGAGCAGCGAGTTAGTGCGAGCCCTGCAACGGATGTTGAAACAAAGCGGTCGTCACCCTCTTCGATGGCAAACGGACAAAGGCACCGAATTTCTGAACCAAGCTTTCCAAAAAGAATTAAAGAAACGTGACATTCATTTTTTTACCACCGAGAATCCCGAAACCAAAGCCAGCATCGTGGAACGTTTTCAACGCACTTTGAAAGAACGCATGTGGAAATATTTTACGCATCATCACACTCTGAAGTACATCGACATCTTACCGCACCTGGTGCAAGCGTACAACCAATCTTACCATCGAAGCATTGGACGTGCCCCGCAAGACGTGACTCCCGACAACGAAGTGTTGGTGTTTGAGCGCCTGTTTGGTACGTCCCCGACGAGGGCTGTCCCCAAGAAAAGTGGAGAGTTGGCCGTAGGAGATTGGGTGCGCATTGGCAAAACCAAACGCACTTTTGACAAAGGTTACTTACCTAACTGGACGACCGAACTGTTTCGCGTCACTGGACGAGTGCATGGCCGTCATCCTGCCGTCTATAAATTGGAAGACATGAACGGAGAAGTGCTCAAAGGAACGTTTTATTTGCCCGAGTTACAACGTGTCACCAAAAAAGAAGACGACGTGTACGACATCGAAAGCATTCTCGAACGCAGAACCCGTAAAGTGGGCAAACGACGTGTCAAAGAAGTCAAAGTACGTTGGAAAGGATATCCACCCAGTTTTGATTCTTGGATCGACGCTTCGCAAGTCATCGACTATAAAAAGAAGTGACCATCATGCCTTTTCACACAGACGCAGCTACGTCGACCACTCCTCCTTCCCCTAGTTCTTCTGTGCAAGATTTACAAAAACAACCCTTGTGGGTGTGGTGTGGAGAACGTGTGCCTAAAACGCAAATCGTCTTTTTCTGCCAAATCTTCGTGGTGTATTGTGTCATCGGGGCAGCCATCGCCAATTTGAGTTTGCAACAAGGAGACAAACAATTGTGGACCATTTTATTGAGCAGTTGCATCGGTTACCTGCTTCCCAATCCCTCCCTGAAATTCACCTCGAACGGGAACCACGGGAACCTTGTGTCCAGTGCCAGTGCCAGTCACCACTCCAACCACAACCAGAATCCCATTTTGGGCGGAGACACGCCTCTGACGTCCACTAACCCCTCGGACAGCCACAGAACTCTGGAATTATGAGTCACCAAAACCAATTTTACTTAACCTTACCCAGTGACAGTTCCATGGAGGTGTTTCCCAAGAACACGTTGTGCTGTTACACGGCCAAATTACCTCAAGCCATCCCCTTAGATCACGAAGCCCATTGGGAAGTGGCTTTAGTAGAAATGATTCACCCGACCCAAGTCCTCAATGTCCTTCCCAATCAAAATTTTTTTGATGTGGAAGTTCATGACGAACAATTGCAACAGTGGATGGATAGCAATGTCAAATATGACAAGAAAACCCGTACACAAAAGTACACCACCTATCACTTGTTCATTTCCTGAGGCTATTATTTTAGTGGTCAACATTTGGTCAGCACCATAGCCTCCAGGTTTAATGCCGTGTTTCTGAAAGCTTTGGAGCATGTTAACAAAAGTGTCACCATGGAGTACCACAAAGCAGCTCGTCGCTTCTTGATGAAATTTGAACGGAGTAAAATCCTGTCCATTTTATTTTGTCCTGAATTGTATGACATGTTGGGCGGAGACATGAACCTGAGAATGAGCATGATGAAGAAAAGCGAATTACCCATCGTTTACGACAACGAGTCTTTTAGCAAGTTATTTCGTGCCCCGGTAGAACTGAACCAAGGACTGAATTTGATGTTTGTGTATTCCGATGTGGTGGAGTATAACGTGGTGGGACACACCTCCGTACCGTTACTGCGTGTCATTCCTTTAAAAGTGGATTCTGCCACGAACACTGACGAGGAAGGTGGAAACACTGACCACGTCCACCGCGAATTTGTACATCCTCACTATTTGCCTGTCAGTAAGTCGTATTTGGACACGGTCAACATTACTATAAAAGGAGATCTGGGACAAAATATTCCATTCACCAAAGGAAAAGTCACGGTGAAACTCCATTTTCGAAAACGGTTTTCTCACGATTCGTAAGTCATGTATCCAGTGTACCGAGGGGTTGCTCGACAGCGAGGACACGGCTTAGGAGATATGTTAAAATCGGCCTTTCGTTCGGTGGTCCCGGTGTTGAAACCGATGGTGACACGCGGATTGCACGCCTTGAAAGAAGCGGCACTGACGCAAGGCAAAGATTTTCTCCAAAATGTCATCATCGACAAACAAAACCCGAAAGAAGCCTTCATGAGGGCAGGCAAAAATGTCTTGCTGCAAACGGGCAAAGACATTTTAGGCCAACGAGAAACACCTATAAATGCCCTGCACGCTACCGAGTCAGGCATTCAGCAAGGACAAGGCAGAAAGAGACGACGAAGAAAACACCCTTTCACCAGACTTCAAGCGAGAAAGGCCAAGAAAAGAAGAACCGTTCGAGACTTAGACGTTTTCGATTATTGAGAAAAGAGACAAAAAAATGATGCACCGAGAATCTTGCGCTTGTTCCAAGACGGAACTGGATCTGTTTGCCATGCCCCCACGATGATGACGATGCGAGAATCCCAGTGGGTGGAATTTCACCCCGTCTCCTCACTGACCGATTCCGCTCCCATCGAGTTTGAAATCAAAGGACAGCCCGAAGATTACATCGATCTGAATAGCAGTTACTTGTACCTGAAAGTCAAAATTCTAGATAAGACTGGAGGTGCTATAGACGATGAAGCAGTAGCGCCCGTCAACAATTTCATGCATTCCTTGTTCAGTGGAGTGGACTTGTACTTGAATAACAAACTGGTCAGTAGCAGCATGGATACTTACCCTTATCGTGCCTACCTGGAAAATCTCTTGACGTACGGAATAGATGCCAAGAACACTCATCTCAATGCCTGTGTGGTATGGGAAGCTGACGAACCTACCAAGTTTGAAATATTGGAAACTGATGAAAAGAAAGACAACAATGATGGATTTGTAGAACGAAGAAAGAGAATCACGGGAGCCGACACAAATTTAGAACTGATGGATCGTTTGCATTTGGACATGTGGTTGCAAGAAAAGTATTTGCTGAACGGGGTGGATGTCCGCCTGAGACTGAATCGTAGCAGTGCCACTTTCCATTTGATGGCTGATAGTGACGGTTACAAAACCAAAATCCTAGAAGCCAGACTCTACGTACGCCGCGTGGAAGTGTTACCTAAAGTGGGAAACGACATCAGTCAGACGTTGAGCAGAACGACTGCCAAGTATCCCATACGACGCGTGGAAGTGAAAACCTTCACCATTCCCAAGGGACAGCGATCCATGATCGAAGATCATCTGTTCCAAGGACAGTTACCCAAACGTTTGATCGTTGGTATCGTCGAGAATACAGCCTTCAACGGAGCTGCCGAAAAGAATCCTTTCTACTTTCAACACTTTGGCGTGTCCAAAATCGAAGTCAGTCGCGATGGCAAGACCTTGTGTACCCGACCTTTCGAACCTGACTTTACCAAGAAGAATTACTTGAGATCGTACTTGTCCCTGTACGAAGCCACCGGACAGTTAGGAACCAATACCAGTCACGGTATTACGTACGAGGATTATGCAGGAGGCTACGCTTTGTGGGCTTTCGATTTCACTCCAGACCAAGGCAGCGACGAGGGACATTTCCACCCTATAAAATCCGGCCAGATTCGTGTGGAAATTCAGTTTAAAGACCGAGACCCTGATGAAACGGTGAACGTCATCCTGTATGCAGAATTCGATAATACCATAGAAATCAACAGTTTGAGAGAAGTCATCCTAGATTACTAGAAACCATGGAAGACTGTTATCCCTCTTTACCTAGTGGAGAAACTTTAAAGATGGAATGTGAGGAGACTGTGGAAAAAATGTTGTGTTTTGAAAAAAAATTGTTTGATGTTATGATGTTGGATTATTGTTAAAAATATTAGAGTTGTTGTTTAGTGTTAAGTGATTTTTGAATAAAAAATGTTGTTTTGAAAAAAATGCCTTTGTGGTTTGTTTAGCTATAAGAATGTTGGATTGATGCTCTTTCATTTCTTACTATCCCTCGCATGACACTCACTGAACGTTGCGGCTCGAAAACCGTGTGGGGGATGTTTTCCTTCACGTCCGCGCTTTGACTTTAAGAACTGGGGTAGTTTCCAGTCTAACCATCCATTGTCGACTCATCCTCCTAAGAAGATGTGTTCCAAACTAGCTAAACTCAACGAAGCCTACGTGAATTTGCATAGGGTCAGACACAGTCTGATACCGAAGCCAGAAGAAATAGAGAATGTGAGAATGTTAAAAATCACTGAAGACCTGATAGAAGAGCTCTTCAGAGAAGAAATGAACAGGGAGAAAGAAGAATGGACGGAGAAGTACAGACTTCAGAGACAGCAGCAACAGCAGCAACAACAACAACAACAACAGCAGCAACCTGAAGCTGACAGAGGCTTTGTCGATTGTCGGATCGACACCAAAGAGTTCTTCTTCTCTTTTCGAAGAAGCAAACCTATCGCCAGAAAGTCTATCCTCAGAGGACATCGCATTCTTAGAAACTAAAAAAAGAATGCCATAGCAAACAAAAAAAACCCAGCCCTTTTCAGGGCTACCCAATACTCTAGAAAAGAAATAACGATCGATTTGCCAATGTGTGTAGGTAGAGTAGTGTGAAAATAAACACTAACTCTTTTTTAAAAATGTGAGGGTATGTGTTTGTGTGTTTGTGTTTGTAAGTGCTTAAGTAAGTTGGTATGGATAGTAGATTAACATGATGTCTTTTTTTTGGTGTTTGAGGTGTAAATTTGGGGTAAGATTGGATTGATTTGAGTATGTGGATAGTCTATTGAAGTGATTTATAAAAAATTTAAAAATAGTGATGGGTAGCATAAAAAAGTGAGTGAGTGTTTCTTTTAGGTCCGCGCGTTGTTGTTTTTTGGTTATGATCTAGGTAAGATCAATTTTATGTTTTTAGGGGGATGTTTTCCATCACGTCCGCGCTTTCACTATAAATTGAAACTCGCTGGGCAGTCTAGCTACCCTTGTTGATTGTTCAACACAAGAATGAATAGCAGAATAAGCAAACTTCTTGAACTCCAGATACATCTGGAATATGTCAGGCGCCTGTTAAATGAACTGGCCGCGGAGGCTATAGTAGAAGAGGAAAGAATGAAGAACGAAGAGGAGGAGAGAAGACAGAGGGAAGAGGAGGAAAAGAAACTAGAAGAGAGGATGTCGTACAATATTCCAGAGACAGAGGATTGGGGTGTTGAAGCGAATCATCCTCCCTCTGCGCTCGCCAGAAGAAAGGTGAAAGGAGACTGGGGAAGAAGATGCGTGTGTGGCGCCAGGCCAGGAAGGTGCAACCATTAGATAGGTGCATCTGGAGTTAAAAAAAAAAAACAGCCCTTTTCAGGGCTACCCAATACTCTAGAAAAGAAATAACTATCGATTTGCCAATGTGTGTGTGTGTGTGTGTGTGTGTGTGTGTGTGTGTGTGTGTGTGTGTAGGTAGAGTAGTGTGATTATAAACACTAACTCTTTTTTCATAGTGCGAGGGTATGTGTTTGTGTGTTGGTGCTTGTAAGAGCTAAGGTACGTTTGTGTGAATAGTAGATTATGGGTTTCTTTATTGTTTCTTAGCATAGGTGAAGAGTATAGTTAGGGTTCTGTAAGAGCTCACGTACGATTGTGTGGATAGTAGATTATGGATTTTGTTTATTGTTTCTTAGCGTATGTGGAGAGTATAGTTAGGGTTTTATTATATGAAATGAAAAAGTAGGGAGATGTTTTCCTTCACGTCCGCGCTTTTCGTATAAGAACCCACAGTATTCGTCGTTCAAACCATTCTGCAAAGAATAAAAAAAGAAGATGGCTTCTAACCAAATGGACAAAATGGAAAAATTGCAAAACGTCCTCGACAATTTAGGAATGATAGAGCAAATGTTGGTTAACCTAAACGAGGATCACTATTCTTATAGTCCCCATCGAGTGAAGATGGAGATAAACAATTTACGAAAAATGAAGGTAATCATCAGTGATCTGTTGAAAGAAATAAAGGAGGAGAAGGAGGATGAAGAGGAAAGGATAAGGATGAGAGCATGGAATGAAAAAATTGAAAAAGAAGAAGAAAATGAAAAGAGGAAGAAAGAAGAGGAGGAAGAGAAGAAGAAAGAAGAGCAAGAGAAAGAAAAGAAAGAAAAGAAGAGAAAGAGTGTTGGAGATAAAATAAGAACTTGGTGGAGAAAAAGAAGAAACTAGAAGCAGAAGAAGAAGAAGAAAACCCAAAGGCCCTTTTCAGGGCCAGCCATATTTCTCGAAAAGAGATAGCCTTTCCATTGCCTACCCCTTTTTTTTAAAAAATTTAAAAAAAAAATCCCATGTTCAATTTCCCTTGACGCTATAAAGTCCCACCCTGTTTAAATTCCTTTGACGCTAAACCGTCCCACGATTTTTCTCCATGTTAATTTCCCTTGACGCTAATCTGACCCACGATTTTTCTCCATGTTAAATTTCCCTTGACGCTAATCTGACCCAGGGGTCTCTGTAATGCTAATTCCCATTGACGCTAATGTACCCCACCTTACTACTATTATATGTATGATAAATGTTCTGTTGAAGGTCAATCGCAAATATCACAATGGTTAATTTATAATTTCTCATTTATCTTTATCTTAGGAATTATGAGGGCATACCGTGACACGGTCAATCTGAAACTATTTAAGTATTACACGGGCGTACCGTGATGTATGGTTAATACGAAACAACTTAAGTAAAGCACGAACGTACCGTGACATGTGGTCAATCTGAAACTCCTTAAGTATAGCACGAGCATAGTGTGGGATATGGTTGATATGAAACTAGTTAAAGAGGAAAAATAAGTAAAAAGCGGGGCAAATGTGGCAATTACTGTCTTAACCTTTTCGCAGGCCCTTGTTCCGATATGTTAATCCTATCTACACCTTGACGGATCGAGCAGATATTTTAGGGTTTTGTCCTAGCGACATCAATTGGATTTCATGAGTTGCCTCCTTAGTATGTAATGCCAACTAACCAATAGCGTGTAACAGCCTTGCATTGTATATTGGATGAAAATGGTGGAGGCTGTTATTGTTATTGTTATTGTTGGGTTTAACGCCATTTTTCAGCACACGATAGGCTATGTATGGCGGCCAGTATTAATGGTGGAGGAAGAACCCGGGAAAACCTGGGAAGAACCACCGACCCACGAGAAGCTACTGGCAAGCTTTCTCACATACCCACATTGGCCGAATCCTGGTCTCGAACCAGTGGTGGAGGCAACTGACTTCAAAAGGGTACTTTGTCAGTTTAAACTCGAAGGTATGACTGCATACCAGAAAGAAGCCCTCATAGGTGTATTTTTATATTTATGAGTCCATTCAACTTATGTGTTCCCCATGTCTAGAACATGTAGGAAGTGTTAAAATTTGGACAACTTATTTTTTATTGAATGCAGTGGCACTCGAAGCACAGAAATCGCTGCTCGATCCAAGAAGGTGTAGATAGGGTTAAATATCGGAACCTTGGCTACTGTCGAAGATGCCGTCTTACTGGCGTTCACTGTTAAGGATGATTATCACCTACTGTTTTAAATTTTGCTTCTACATGTAGATATTAAACTACCTAGTCTTTTACAAAGCATCGTCTTTATAAATGCGTTTTTTTGACGCCCATATTTTCAGCAGGAAATTGGAATATTCTAATTACCTGAATGGTAAATGAAGACTTATGCACATTAGAATGTATCTATTGTTTTCTGGATCCATATTATGTTGTTTGCGATGTAAATACACGCTGCCCTTTACTAGCCATAATAATCGAAGATTCTTAACCGAGAAACGCTATGAAACCTAACTATTGCGTAGTTTAACATTTTGTTCACATCTTATTAAGGATTTGACAAATAGTGTATGCAACAAAATATATCCAGTACAAGAATGCGAAAATTATATGATTCAACATTTGCAGATTTGTTCATATTATTTTACTAACACATCTTGAACGTAAGGTGGCACTCAGTTATTTGTTTCCAGAAATTCAGCGGACGGGCATACCTTTATATGCGCCAATCGCCCCCACATGCTACAAGAAGCACGATATGGGTCTGTAGTAGATATAAATATCTACCCCCCTCCAGAACTACATGTACATCGTCTCTGACTCAGGTTACCGGATTGGCTTTATATGGTATGGTAGCAATGTAAGTCAATGGCACTGCATGTTCGCACCGTTTTGGACCAGTCTATATAGAACCTTGGGGTGTATATTTGCGTAATTTTCAATGATTCTAAACAAACACGAGAATCTTTTTCAAATATACTAATAAATGATATTTATACTGTATCAGTCTTACGTTCATTGCAGAATTAATTTCATGATTACGTTCACTTAAGGAGAAAATGATAATGGTATAAACTTGTTGTACCTACTGGGTTGGGTGAACTCGTCTTCTTTGGGGAGCCGTCAGCTTATTTTGTATCAGCTTGTTGCAGCATCTCGGAGCTTCCAAAATATTCCTTCTTCCTAAGGAGCCGAAAATCAGGGCAGCCATTTTCCTTTCGTTGGCGGTATAGGTAGGAGCTATTATATTTTCTTAACTTTATAAACTTTTTACACAATTATGGTTATTTTTAAGACTACGGTTTGTTAAGTTGTAACTCAAATTCCTCCATATTTCCCTTTCCTCTCCAATGTACCATTGCACTGTCAATCAAGTACATCTTCACTTTTTTATACCTGTTTTGTTTTGCCTGTTTAATCGTCTGCATGTCTGTGATATGTAAAGTTTCAAGTCTTATATGCCACACTGATATAGAACTCTTTAATTATCAGAGAACATACTTTTGTATTTTGTTTGATGATTAACAGTATTATGTTGTGTCCATCCGCCTTTCATTCTGTGTTTTATACGGTTTCAGACTTTCATATGTCTTATTTCACTGACGATTGGTTAACTCATTTGAAGCAGCAGCTTATATTCACATAATTCATGTGTTCTCTTTTTATATATCCTTTTGAAATTTTGGGGGTATAAACCGTATAATTGAGGGAATTTATAACAATCTTGACACTACCCAGATTTTACCACCACTGCCCTCCAGCCAAAATATGTCTCTTATATAGTATGATAGAGAGGGTCCTATGTGAGAACGGGTCATGAGGGGAATCAAAGGTATTTTTGTCATCCTGTATGATATTTTCCTGCAGATTATTGTTTTTTTCCTTTTCTTAACATCATGCTCGCGTCGAGCACCTTTGCCACGAGGGTTTAGTAGTTGTACCTTGGAACAGAAGTCCAAAACCACATAGCTTTTATTGAATTTATCCTACAATAATATGTGTGTGATGTGGATTTTTAACGTAGCTTTAAAAAAAATTAAGTCATAATACTATGATGTCTGCAGTGTGGCAGTTTACAGTGATGTCTAGCACTGGGGCATCATGCCGCAAACATGTAGCATTATGTCCCACCCAGTCACATTATCCTGACACTAGGCTGACCAGTCCTTACACTAACCTCTTAATGCTGAGCACCAAGCAAGGCAGCTGTTAGTACCATTTTTATAAGTCTTTGGTATGACTCGGCCAGGAATTGAACCCACAACCTCCCACATCCAAGGTAGGTGCTCATATCACTAACCTACTGGAGCAGTCTCCTTCTGTAATAAAGTATGAGTAATTTTCAAATAAAAAATGTAACATCATTGTTACCATGGGGCTATTAATACATCATAACATAACTCTCTCAGATTTAACGAAATTCCCTAGAGTCCACCACGTCCTTTGATCGCATGCATCTCAATTCTATTTTGACCCTACAAATATCCACCACGTTCTCATCTCCACTAACCATGGTCCCGCTATGTTAACTTGACAGAACGAGCAGATATTTCTGTGCTAATGGTCTGTGAATTACATTGGCCACCACATCCAATGACAATTAAGTTGTTAAAATTTGAACACTGTTCCTACATGATCAAGAAAAGGGAAGCACACAACTTGAACAAACTCATCAATAAGCAGTTTTCCACTGCTGGTATCTCTACAGGTATGTTTCACTAAAATATACCTGTAATGGCTTCTCTCTGGTATATAGTCATATTTTCAATATTAAGCTTACAAGTATCCTTTTGAAGTCTGTTGCCTCCATCATTTCAGGCCAGTGTACAATTTATTGCTGTTACATGCTGCTGGTTAGTTGGCATTACACACTAAGTGATGTTCTGATTGTCTCCCCTTTCACTTCTAGAATGGACTCGGCAAAAGAACTTGTCTTATTTAGAGAGTGGTATAGGAATTGGTGAAAAGAACAGATTGTTTGCTTGTTTTATTTTTGTTGTGGGATGGGTGAGCAAGAATGGGAAAATAATTGCAAAGTGTTCATATCAGTACAGTAATCAATGACAGTAGTAACAATGAATTTATTATTTATAAAATGCCACCATTTATATTTATATTTATAAAATAATAATAAAATAAAATAATATTTATATTTATAAAATGCCACCAAGTCTTCTCTAATACTGCAGCGATACATACTACCACCACCACAACCACTGTTTATGTTTTATACTACTTGTACGTCTCTAGTTGTCCATTCCATCTTTGACCACTCCAGTGGCCTAAGTTGTTATAGCATCCCCTTGGATGCAGGAGGTCCTGGGTTCAAATCCTGGCCAAGTCATACCAAAGACTTATAAAAAATAGTACTACAGATGCCTCGCATGGAGTTCAGCATGAAGAGGTTAGTGTTAGGACTGCTCAGCTTGGTGTCAGGATAATGTGACTGGGTGGGATATGATGCTACATGTCTGCGACATGATGCCCCAGTGCTATGCATCACTATAAACTGCCACACTGTAGATATCGTAGTGATATAACTGAAAATGATTAAGGCCACATTAGAAATCCAATTCACGCACACACACACACACACACACCATTCCATCTTTGAACAGCCATTATTCCATCTTTGAACAACCATTGAAAAGAACCTTATTCATCATTTTGAACAACCATTGCAAAGAACCTTATTCATCATTTTGAACAACCATTGCAAAGAACCTTATTCCATAATTTTGAACAACCATTGCAAAGAACCTTATTCCATAATTTTGAACAACCATTGCAAAGAACCCTATTCATCATTTTGAACAACCATTGCAAAAAACATTATTCTCTTTTTTCAACAGCCATTGCATGAACCCTTTTCCATCTTTTTTAACAGAAATTGGCAAGAACCTTACTCCATCTCTGTAAATAGCAATTGGCAAGAACCTTACTCCATCTTTGTAAATAGCAATTGGCAAGAACCTTACTCCATCTTTGTAAATAGCAATTGGCAAGAACCTTACTCCATCTTTGTAAATAGCAGTTGCAGTGAACCTTATCAATGGATTAATCACAACTTTCATCTGGAGTATATATTCAATTTCAATGACATCTGTTAATTGATTCAAGGTCACTTCAGTTTCATTGACAAGTTTCTGTCAGTTAATTGACTGCAGGTAACTTCAGTTTTCAGTGACAACCCACTGTCAGTTAAATGACTGCATGTAACTTCAGTTTCAGTAACAACTTCCTGTTGTTTAATTGACTGCCGGTAACTTCAGTTCCAGTGACAACTTTCTGTTGTTTAATTGACTGCTGGTAACTTCAGTTTCAGTGACAACTTTCTGTTGTTTAATTGACTGCCGGTAACTTCAGTTCCAGTGACAACTTTCTGTTGTTTAATTGACTGCAGGTAACTTCAATTCTGACTATGATGCTACATGTAAAGAAAAATATCAATGTTCATACACAAAATGTAATAAAATCTGTAAATTAAAAAAGTATTTATCTCAGTAGGTACAGTGTATATGTCCATATATCCATTATTATTATTATTATTAAAACATTTTTGCATCAGGGGCTATGCAATAATAATTTGAATGATTTCAAATTATCCAGTTTAACAACATCAATGCCAAAAGGTGGAATAATGAGTTTGGTTGGTGTGCTCACATATATCACTAAGAATAAATGTATTATAGATGTTTCATATACATATGTTTTTTTTGGTATTGCTGATAGATAATTTTTATAATTTAATAAAGGCAGATCATATATTTTAAGCAGTCATTTTAGGCTTTCATTGCCTTATTCCATATTTGTCTAACTTAGGCAAAGTAAACTGACTCAAGATGTCGGACACTGAAGGTGCATCACATACGTAAGTATATCATAATTTTATAAATAATAATTTCAGAAATGTTCACATTGGATTATAACATGTATTTTGTAATTCTTTATACAATTTAGATATAGCTGTTCAGTTGTTTATAAAATGCAGCTGTTACAAGCAAAGATATTTTAAATATTCAGGTTGTTTTTTTGCATTCTACTGCATGAATGCTTGGCATTAAAACTTGGAAGATTAATAATAATTCTCCAAATGTTCATTTGACATGTTATGTGGATGTTCATTTGACATGTTATGTGGATGCTAAATTTACACTTTGGTTATCCAGATGGACAAACCTAAGAAAGAAAACATGTTATTTAGCACTTATTAATAGCAATTGCTTCTTGGAGTCTTTAATACACTTTTAATGCTGTCCATTGAAATGTAAATATGAAACTATGTGGGTTGGCACAGTATAGTTGGAAAGAACCAGCAACATGCTGACTCAGCAAAATTTTAACCAGACAGATGAGATAAATATATTGTAGTTTAATGGCAGACTCTCTTCTCATTCTCAGCTGATGTAAATTTTGTAGAAATTTTCAGTGTTTATAGTAAAACTGAAAGCAATTTACAGAGAAATTCCACATAGTTTTGGTAAAAACATGTAGGTGGGATTATATAATTATAACTTAATTGATGAAGGAAAAAAAGTAGAGGTTGTGAGTGTTCCCTAAACTCATCTTTCATTGGAGACCTCTTTTACCATTTCTCAGAGGTAGGTGTTTAAGACCTCTTTTGCCATTTCAAAGAGGTAGATGTTTAAGACCTCTTTTACCATTTCTAAGAGGTAGATGTTTAAGACCTCCTTTGCCATTTCTAAGAGGTAGATGTTTAAGACCTCCTTTGCCATTTCTAAGAGATAGATGTTTAAGACCTCTTTTGCCATTTCTAAGAGTTAGATGTTTAAGACTTACCATTTCTCAGAGGTAGATGTTTAAGACCTCTTTTACCATTTCTCTGGTAGATGTTTAAGACTTGTTTCACTTTATACATGTTTACTTGTTTTGAGAGGGATTCTTCAGGTACTGTGAAGTAAGATGACCTTAAACTTTCTATCCAACTCCAAAGTGTCTGCTTTGCATCATGTTTCTTTGCCTAGGGCATCTTGCTTGTAAAACTTGGCTTTCTCTCCTTCGCCTTTCAAGTCACGGCTTTAGACATTAGCATCTTGTTTATGCAAGTACACACACACACACACACACACACACACACACACACACATATATATATATATATATATATATATATATATATATATATATATATATATATATATATAGAGAGAGAGAGAGAGAGAGAGAGAGAGAGAGAGGTCCTTAATTTCAGAAGTGAGATCATCCCCAGGAGTACCAGTAGTTCCCTTATCCCGGACCTGGGCAAAGCCCAGTGGGGATTCCATGGCGGAAAGGTTAACCTAACTTGGAGTAAACGCCATATCACTTATCAGTCTGTTTTTAGGAATCATGTTGCACAAGTGTGGGCATTTGCCAGAAAATCTTATAAATCAGAAAGTTAAAATTACATAAAACATTTTTTGGGAAGAATGTGTCAGACAATTTAGGATGTACATGTGATCCAGATTTCTACAGAAAATGTATGTTTCGTGCTATGTGAATGAGACTTGAGAGGTATGCTTGTACACACTACACACACACACTACATGTACACACACACACACACACACACACACACACACACGCATCCCGACTTGGAAGAGTTAGGAGATAATATTTTGGTGAAGACTAAAAGCAGATGCCAGATAAACATGATACGGTAGATATTTTTGCACAGAGATTACTGCAGAGGAAAACATGCATGTTATACATAAATATCTATACAGGATACATGGTTTTTTATACTGGGCTGTAAATATAAGGTTAGCATGGATCTGGAAAAAGGAAGCAGAAGGAAATAAAGAGAATGGCATACACAGATGCCATCAAACCTTGTACATTATGACCATAGTGGTGTGGTGATGTTATCTTGCTAGAGAATTACACATGATTAGATTAAACTGTAGTTCAGATTAATGAGCTCATTTACGGTTTAACGAGGATGTTCATTTATCAGGTAATCAGGCATTTAATATAGCAGGTGTTTTACATGTACCATTAACTTGACAGGTGCAAATTTCAAGATGAATTGATATATTTCCAGTCGGTTTAATTTTGTATAGCCTGGAATACTAACATTATATTGTGCCCAATACTGTCAAATTAAAACAAATTAGCAAAGCACATGGTAATTTTATGACACAACCAGACAACAGTGTCGCAGAATAGACACCGAGTGGGTCTTGCACTAAATGAATAAGACGAACACAATGTGAGAAAGATGGAAATTTATGAATGAATTAATAAAGATAAATATATGATGTGAAAATACAATGATTCTCTCACGCTTTCAACATACAATTTACTCAAATCACTCTTCACAACATTCATACATCGAAAATAAATCAAAAATATTAAATCAGTATGAAGTACAGATCCAAGAAACCTCATGGACTGCACATACGCTTCAAACAGTATTTTACACAATAAGAGATTCACATAATCTCGAATATGAATTCTATTAAGATTCAAAATAATCTTAAGAACACAACGAAGATTCAAAATAATCTTATGAATATAACGAAGATTCAAAATAATCTTATGGATATAAAAATGCAATGGAACAATGACTGATCCAAACGTATGCTTCTAGACCCCTTGTACAGTCGCACGATACCTTGGGTTGGCCCACACTCTTATCGACCACTCGCACCCTTTATGAATCCACCACGAGTACAGTCATACGTTACACGTACAGACAGCATACAGCACTTTTTTTTATTTGCTACGTCTACATACGTACATACATACATACGTATCGACAGCACGTAGCATTAAATGTTCTGGAAACTCCAGATAGCTCTAAGCAACTTTAGACGGCTTCGGACAGCTTCAGACCGCTCTAGTCATATTCACAGTCACATTGACAGTCACACTTCATAGACACAATCACAGCGACAGTCACAATCAGCTACAATAACAGTCAGCTACAATAACAGTCAGAATCAGCTTCAAACACAGTCAGCTACAAACACAGTCAGCTGCAATAAAACCAAATTGGTCATAATAATAGTTTCTGTATAATCTCTAGATATATGATAATACTTTAAATCTGTGTTGTAATAAATACATTATTATGCGATAAGACATTACAAACCGAATAAGCTTTGCATATCAAATGAAAATGTAAATTTAACACTTACACCTATGGCTGGAGAACAATGGAGAGCGTACACTCCTTGACGTGATCCAAAAACGACCAGTGTGGTTTTAGAAATCGGTCTTACTTAAATCCATAGGAGAGTGAGTACAAGTCAGGATAGAATACCAGTGCATATCATGTTAGTCATGTTACCTCATCACAAGTAATCTCTGTGGCTAGGTACATGTTAATACAGTCGCTTACCTGGAAAAACACATTCACCCTAGATAACATTGTACGCATGTACAACGCGAAATAGTCGAATAGTTTTAAGACAAAACCAAGTTATTTCTTTGCCTAATTCTGTGACAAACAGCTTAACTAAATGATGATGTTCCGGAGTGTATGTACATGTACTGTTTTCACTATCAAAGTGCACGTACATGTACTGTTTTCACTATGAAAGTGTATGTACATGTAATAAGTTTTCATTATGTTTGTTTAGCAAGGTATAATTAACAGGAAAAAATTATCTTTCTTAGGGAAGAAGAAATGTAAGTATATTGGAAATAGTAATTGACTGTTCCTACTAATATATTAGAAATAGTACCTGACTGTTCATACCAGTATAGAAATAGTACTGGACTGTTCCTACCAGTATATTAGAATAAATAGTGGACTGTTCCTACCAGTATATTAGAAATAGTACCCAACTGTTCCTACCAGTATATTAGAAATAGTTCTTGACTGTCCCTACCAGTATATTAGAAATAGTACCCAACTGTTCCTACCAGTATATTAGAAATAGTACCCAACTGTTCCTACCAGTATATTAGAAATAGTTCTTGACTGATTCCCTACCAGTATATTAGAAATGTACCCCACTGTTCCTACCAGTATATTAGAAATAGTACCCGACTATCCCTACTAGTATAGAAATAGTACCCAACTGTTCCTACTGGTATTTTTCACTTTCATTTTACCATTCATTGAACCAGAACTCATGTCAACTCACAACTGCTGAAATTAGATTAACCAATTCTGATCACTCTGAAACATGGGTAAATGGATACTGTATACTTGGTTATTATTCCAACTGTTAAATTAACTGATTAGGCAAATTAGTCACAAAAATGTTTAGCACTAATAATTTTGTCTAGACTGAGCCAGAACGTGTTCAGATATTAAATGTGTTCAGATATTAAACATGTTCAGACGTTAAACATGTTCAGATATTAAACGTGTTCAGATATTTTAGTTTGACTTCTACCTTATATGAATGACAGTTTTTGAATCAGATCGACTACATTGTATAATACCCAGTCATCACATTCCATAAGAATGGTTTTTATAGAAAATTTGAAACTAATAACTCAGTGATATATTTTTATAACAAAACATTTTTATAATATTCTTTTTAAAATTATCCAGTTCTCATTTAAATTAACTCTTTTTACCTAATCATGGAAGAAAAGTGGTCCAAAGTGTTAATCAAAAGTCTCCACTTGGGAAAATGTTTGTTTGTTTGGTTAAAGGTCGGATTCTCAAAATTTGCTGAAATTTTATGTTGAATTTCTTAAGTGCACCAGATATGCTATAATTTTCAACCTGCACAATGTGCCTAATATACATGTATACAATTCTAAAAACATGGGAAAGGAAGCTGTCTTTGACTTCAAAATCTGTATAGAAAAATAAAATATAAAAATAGATGTCCTCATTAACAAAAAACACAAATAGATGTCTTCATTATCAAATAACACAAATAGATGTCCTCATTAACAAAAACACAAATAGATGTCCTCTATAACAAAAAATGCAAATAGATGTCCTCATTAACAAAAAACAAATAGATGTCCTCATTAACAAAAACACAAATAGATGACATCATTAACAAAAACACAAATAGATGTCCTCATTAACAAAAAACACAAATAGATGTCCTCATTAACAAAAACACATATATATATCCTCATTAACAAAAACACATATATATATCCTCATTAACAAAAAACACAAATATGTGTCCTCATTAATAAAAACACAAATAGATGTCCTCATTAACAAAAACACAAATATATCTCCTCATTTAAAAAAAACACAAATATATGTCCTCATTAACAGAAACACAAATAGATGTCCTCATTAACAAAAACACAAATAGCTGTCCTCATTAACAAAAACACAAATAGATGTCCTCATTAACAAAAACACAAATAGAAGTCCTCATTAACACTTGGATTCTGCATAGCATGCATCATCAATGGATCTCTAGCGACGGATCAAATCTAGATTTTCGCTAACGACATTATCTTAAAATCCTTTGTTAGAGATACACCATGTAGAAAGAAACTTTAATATCAGTAATACTACACATGTTGCCGTTGTATAGCTGGTATGTCTCTGCATGGAGAATACCTACACTGTATGACAAGAATTCATCCACTCATTAGGGTGAACAAGAAGATTCCAAAACACTGGATTGCCCCTCTGAAATGGTCACTTCTCCAATCTATAGGTGACTCCTAGTTCTGACTTGGGGGGACTCTTTCAGCATAAAGTGGTATCATCTATTTGCTTGTACATTCCAGCCTTTCAGAATGATCCCACAAATGGTACACAAAGGTAGGTACTTTACTGTTCAGATCATTTTGATTGCTCCCAGTGGCCCCAGTGATCATGATTCAGTGATCTTTTTGATCTGCTGATGGACCCTTTCTGGACACTACCTAAGAAAATGGACCTCCTATTACAGCACAGGGGCTCATTCACAGCAGCCCACACATTCACCACCTTCATGCTTGACTCATCTTAAACAACCTCTCTGCCAAGAAACATTTTCGTTCAAAGTTGCAAAGTGCATCAAATCAAGGAGACAATCAACATCTAAGGTGTATTATGCCCAGTGAAGAATCTTTTGTGAATGGTGTAGTGGAAAATGTGTAATTTCTAATTGTCCTTCTGTGAGTGCAATGTCTGATTTTCTTCTTTTCCTTTCAAGAGAAACAATGTTCAATGTCTACTATTAAGGGCTATCAAACAGCTCTTTCCAGCAATCTCAGATTTTCAAATGGCACCGCTATTGGGATATACTCCCACATAGCAGACCTGATCAGATATCTTGAGCTGCAAAGTCCAGTGTCTCACTCTATAATGCCTAAATGGACTCTTTCCTTTGTCATGTTGTCTCATAATAAACCCCCATGTGAGCCTTTGGGTGAAGCTTTCTTCGAGAACCTTACCCACAAAACAGTCTTCTTGCTTGTCAATGCATCAGTGAGATGATGGCGCTAGCTTCATTACCTATCCATAGAGCAGCCATGTAGCAGATTCAGTGGGAATAATGAGTCAGTTTCTCTCCTTTGCCAACCAGTTTTATTTATAGCAAAGAGCATCTTCCATCAGTTGCTCCACTCCCGTTTAAAATCTGCAGTCCCAGCAATACTGGGGATGACTAAAATATTCCATTATATCCAGTTAGGATTTGAATTGGCAGCAATGAAAGGGAAGGAAACCTCTTGTCCTCCCCATACCTATCATTCATGAGAATTACAGCCCATGAGGTTTGAGCCTTTGCTATCTTCTAGGCCTGTCTAATTCATTCACTTTTAGAGGATGTAATGAAAGCCACATTTTGGCACTCGCACTACTTTCTCCTCCTTTTACCTTCGATCCTTAGCCAATCACTGCAAAGGCATCTTCTCCTTGGGCCCAACCATTATCACTTGGAAGGTGGCCCAGGCAGATTCCATTCAGCAGTTTAAGGAGGGTTAGCATTACTTCCATCAGTTTTTTTTATTAACCAGTTTTGGGATTGTGAACCTCCCCCACCAAAAAAAACCCAAACAAATTCAACTATGCAGTTGCAACAGTTATGGTACAACTAATATTGAAATGTAGTTTTTGGGTAGAGTAAAACTAATTTTAAAGATTTAACACTTGCCTGTTGCTATTGCCAGATTTTCTTCTCCCACCCCACACTGATGTCCCACTAAATTAGGATGCTCTTTAGAAATGAAGGAAGGGAATATGCATGACCTTATGAAGTCCAGGGTTTCCCAGAGGTGATCCAGTGTTCTGGAATCCTATGGTTCACCCTAATGGGAGGATAAATTCTTGTGATACAGTCAGGGTACTTTGACCAAGAAAGGTACCAGCTGTGCAATAGCAACAGGTAGGTATAATTCACATTAGTTTCACCCACCCACCCCAAAAAAGTAAATTTTCCTCCAAGGAAAAGTATAAAACATAATTTTAGAACATGCAGTTCTGAGAAGTTGAGTTTTTGGGAGATTGCATGATTTTTATTTAATTTATTTTCATGTATATTTCCTTGCCACATACTGCTGTATAGTGCAAATTATATGCCACCAAATTTAATAATGTCTTTATCACCACAATATTTTGCACTGTATTTGTTTTCAAGTGGTTGATTTGAAGTGAAGATATTTGAACCCAAGATTGATTTATTCCATATATAATGAGACACATTGTAGTCATAATTATTTTGTTAGACGTTTTGCAGTATTACTAATACTTGTAGAAAATAAATATATCAACACATGTATTGTTCATACTGCATTGCATTTTATGGTTTCTTGGTACGTGTAACTTAATTATTATTAATTTAATATTTTTGGGAGCTTAAAGTCAGCATTTTGTTTAGAAATGTGATATTTGAACTATTCTGCAAATATTAATAAAGTAAAAAGTTTTTGTTGCTAGCTGCACTTCTTAAATATTATTTTCAAGTAGGAAATGAAGGGAAGAACTATAAGACATTTATGGAAAGTAGAAAATGGAATTTGAACTCTGGTCTACATACAAAGCTTGAATTCACACATTGAAACGATAAGTATTTCTTAGTGACTAGTAAAGTCACAATGTGCTTAATTAGATACTGCCTACTAATTTGGAAAGGACTAAGAATTAGATTACAAATCACATACAATATAGAAATGTTAGTTGTCCGAAAGATCATTTATAAAAAGATTGGCAAAATCAGCAACAAATTCTTCTTTTACGCCTGAAAAAACAATTTGATCTATCTTTTGGTATTTTAACCAGTGGCCATTGAATCAAAGATAATTAAAAAAATGGTTTAGGTCTACACATGTAGGACAACTTGCATCTAATGTTACATTGTCTCAGACCCACAGAGAATGCTGAAATGCCCACAGCTGTTGTGACAGAGGAGTAAGTAGTGAAGAGTGTGACATTTCTGTATCCATGTTATTAAGTAGTGAAGAGTGTGACATTTCTATATCCGTGTTATTAAGTAGTGAAGAGTGTGACATTTCTATATCCGTGTTATTAAGTAGTGAAGAGTGTGACATTTTTGGATCCATGTGATAAGATGTGGTAATACCATTTTTATGGATTTATCTTTGTTACCAATCCTAGTAGTTATCTCCCTTGACTGTCATTCTGTGATTCATGCAACAATCCTTGTTGGTTTTTTTTTTGTTTTTTTTCTTCATTTCTGTGACTAGTACCTGTAAAGTGTGCTACAATTATGATGGTTACTTTCCCTGCTGTAAGATTAGAGTGTGACATTTCTTCTAACATTTTGAGGCGATCTGTGCCTGCTATAAATTAGTAATTAGACAAGCTTGTGACATTTATAGTTATTACCCCACACATACACCTTTGTTTACTAGCTTTGTGGCCTTTCTTGAAGCAATCTATTTTACCACTGCTCATAAGGATAGAATGTGATAATATAGTATCACATTTCTCATTAGTATAGAATGTGATAATGTGGTTAATTCATGATGCATAAGTAAAGAATGTGATAATGCAGTTATCACACTTCTTATTAGAATATAACGTAATAATGTCTTTATCACCACAATATTTTGCACTGTATCAGTTTTCAAGTGGTTGATTTGAAGTGAAGATATTTGAACCCAAGATTGATTTATTCCATATATAATGAGACACATTGTAGTCATAATTATTTTGTTAGACATAATGCAATTAGCACACTACTCATTAGAATAGAATGTGATAATGTTGTTATCACATTACTCATTAGTATATGATGTGATAATGTGGTTAATTCATGATGCATTAGTAAAGAATGTGATATTGCAGTTATCACACTTCTCATTAGACTAATGTAATAATGTGGTTAATTCATGATGCATTAGTAAAGAATGTGATAATGCAGTTATCCCACTACTCATGGTTAATTCATGATGCATTAGTATAGAATGTGATAATGATGTATTATTATAGAATGTGATAATGCAGTTTTCATACTATTAATTAGTAGTATAGAATGTGATAATGTGGTTAATTCATGATGCATTAGTATAGAATGTGATAATGCAGTTTTTATACTATTAATTAGTAGTATAGAATGTGATAATGCAGTTTTCATACTATTAATTAGTAGTATAGAATGTGATAATGTGGTTAATTCATGATGCATTAGTATAGAATGTGATAATGCAGTTTTTATACTATTAATTAGTAGTATAGAATGTGATAATGTGGTTAATTCATGATGCATTAGTATAGAATGTGATAATGCAGTTTTTATACTATTAATTAGTAGTATAGAATGTGATAATGCAGTTTTCATGCTATGAATTACTAGTATAGAATGTGATAATGCAGATTTCATGCTATTAATTAGTAGTATAGAATGTGATAATGCAGTTTTCATGCTATGAATTACTAGTATAGAATGTGATAATGCAGATTTCATGCTATTAATTAGTAGTATAGAATGTGATAATGCAGTTTTTATACTATTAATTAGTAGTATAGAATGTGATAATGCAGTTTTCATGCTACAAATTACTAGTATAGAATGTGATAATGCAGATTTCATACTATTAATTAGTAGTATAGAATGTGATAATTGTGGTTATTACTCTGAATATTACTCAGTGTTTTTGGTGTGAAACAGATCTGACTTTTCACCCTTTTTCAGCTGTGATTGTAACAATAGCATATTTCATTCCTTGCTGATGACCGTGTAATTCTTTCATTATTTCCTGCTGCCAAAAATTACTGGAATGACCTGTCAAAAATATCACAAGTTATCTTGCATTTATTTCCCTTTTCTCTCACTATTTAAGTAGCATAGGGAGTAGGGGCCAGTTTTTATGTACAAATGTAATGCTGCAATTAGTATTAAAAAAATCATAACAAAAATCAAATACACGAGTGAGCTCAAAAAGGTCCATATTTTTTGGATATATTAAAAGAAAGCATAAAGAATATTATCCACTTAACCAAAGACGTCAATGTCAGCTCATAGCAGAAGAAGTTTATGCACTCCAACGCCAAATTTATACTTGCAATTTTCGTGTCCGAAGGTCATTGTTTACACCATGTGATGCTTGCAGTGCAAACCCAAGCCTTTTTCCTAGATGACTGTTCTGCAAAACAGTGTGTACTACACAGGCTGATGCAACTGAAAATAGCTGTCATCCAAGCAGTTTTTGAGATTTTCTACTTGCACCAAACCCATGTGTTTACTGGTATGGGAGGCTAGTTCTTCTTCCTAGCCGACTACTGGTATTTCACTGTCAACATATTGCAGAGTAAATATGGAAGATGTACCTACCTGACATCATTTTCAACAACAACACAAGCCCAAAACATCTAGTTCACAAATATATCCATATCTTTAAATGGTAAACAATAATAGCTGAAAAAGTCACACCATAGCCTTACATTAAGAAATTTGCCAGGGGCCAATTTACGAAACAGGACCCTGCCACCATAGTTTGTTTCAGTATGTTTCTGCTGTTACATGTAGTTTGGGACTGGGTTACTTTAGTTTTGTTGTCAAGTTATCTCCCCTTGAAGACACTGTGAATAGCATAGTTATAAGATGAAATTTGACAAATAATGGAAGGATGTATCTTACTTTCAATACTGATAAGTGAATACCGCAGTGTTCATTTTATAGTCATGATATTACTGATATGTCATTAAAGTGCATGCATACATACATACATACACACACACACACACACACACACACACACACACATTCATGCCATTGTTCAGATTTACACACACACACATACCTACCTACCTACATGCCTACCTACCAACATACATACATGCATACATACATACATACCTGCATGCATGCATACATACATACATACATACATACATACATGCATGCATGCATACATACATGCATACACATATATAAGATCAAATTTGATGGAAAGCATTCTAGCAAGAGGATGTTTCAAATTTTCAATAATGATGTGAATCTGCTGTCAAATTACTAAAAATATGTCAGATATGGCCACTATTGCTAAAAAATATCAGATATGGCCACTATTACTAAAATATGTCAGATATGGCCACTATTGCTAAAAATTGTCAGATATGGCCACTATTACTAAAATATGTCAGATATGGCCACTATTGCTAAAAAATTTCAGATATGGCCACTATTACTAAAAATATGTCAGATATGGCCACTATTACTAAAATATGTCAGATATGGCCACTATTACTAAAAATATGTCACATATGGCCACTATTACTAAAATATGTCAGATATGGCCACTATTACTAAAAATATGTCACATATGGCCACTATTATTAAAATATGTCAGATATGGCCACTATTACTGAAATATGTCAGATATGGCCACTATTACTAAAAATATGTCAGATATGGCCACTATTACTAAAATATGTCAGATATGGCCACTATTGCTAAAATATGTCAGTATGGCCACTATTGCTAAAAAATGTCAGATATGGCCACTATTACTAAAATATGTCAAATATGGCCACTATTGCTAAAAAATGTCAAATATGGCCATTACTAAAATATGTCAGATATGGCCACTATTACTAAAAATATGTCAGATATGACCAGTATTGCTAAAAAATGTCAGATATGGCCACTATTACTAAAATATGTCAGATATGGCCACTATTACTAAAAATATGTCAGATATGGCCACTATTACTAAAATATGTCAGATATGGCCACCATTACTAAAAATATGTCAGATATGGCCACTATTACTAAAATGTGTCAGATATGGCCACTATTACTAAAAATATGTCAGATATGGCCACTATTACTAAAATGTGTCAGATATGGCCACTATTACTAAAATGTCAGATATGGCCACTATTACTAAAAATATGTCAGATATGGCCACTATTACTAAAAAATGTCAAATATGGCCACTATTGCTAGAAATGTCAAATATGGCCACTATTACTAAAAAAAATGGCAAATGTGGTCACTATTGCTAAAAAATGTCAGATATGGCCACTATTGCTAAAAAATATCAGATATGGCCACTTTTACTAATATATGTCAGATATAGCCACTATTGCTAACAAATGTCAGATATGGCCACTATTACTAAAATATGTCAAATATGGCCACTATTGCTAAAAAATGTCAAATATGGCCACTATTACTAAAATATGTCAGATATGGCCACTATTACTAAAAATATGTCAGATATGGCCACTATTACTAAAATATGTCAGATATGGCCACTATTACTAAAAATATGTCACATATGGCCACTATTACTAAAATATGTCAGATATGGCCACTATTACTAAAAATATGTCAGATATGGCCACTATTACTAAAATATGTCAGATATGGCCACTATTACTAAAATATGTCAGATATGGCCACTGTTGCTAAAAATGTCAGATATGGCCACTATTACTAAAAAATGTCAAATATGGCCACTATTGCTAAAAATGTCAAATATGGCCACTATTACTAAAAAAGTGTCAAATATGGCCACTATTGCTAAAAAATGTCAGATATGGCCACTATTACTAAAATATGTCAGATATGGCCACTATTACTAAAATATGTCAAATATGGCCACTATTGCTAAAAAATGTCAGATATGGCCACTATTACTAAAATATGTCAGATATGGCCACTATTACTAAAAAATGTCAGATATGGCCACTATTACTAAAAATATGTCAAATATGGCCATTACTAAAATATGTCAGATATGGCCACTATTACTAAAAATATGTCAGATATGGCCACTATTACTAAAATATGTCAAATATGGCCACTATTGCTAAAAAATGTCAGATATGGCCACTATTACTAAAATATGTCAGATATGGCCACTATTACTAAAAATATGTCAGATATGGCCACTATTACTAAAATATGTCAAATATGGCCACTATTGCTAAAAAATGTCAGATATGGCCACTATTACTAAAATATGTCAGATATGGCCACATTACTAAAATATGTCAAATATGGCCACTATTGCTAAAAAATGTCAGATATGGCCACTATTACTAAAATATATCAGATATGGCCACTATTACTAAAAATATGTCAGATATGGCCACTATTACTAAAATATGTCAGATATGGCCACTATTACTAAAAATATGTCAGATATGGCCACTATTACTAAAATATGTCAGATATGGCCACTATTACTAAAATATGTCAGATATGGCCACTATTACTAAAAAATGTCAAATATGGCCACTATTGCTAAAAATATCAAATATGGCCACTATTACTAAAAAAATGGCAAATATGGTCACTATTGCTAAAAAATGTCAGATATGGCCACTATTGCTAAAAAATATCAGATATGGCCACTTTTACTAAAATATGTCAGATATGGCCACTATTGCTAACAAATGTCAGATATGGCCACTATTACTAAAATATGTCAAATATGGCCACTATTGCTAAAAAATGTCAAATATGGCCACTATTACTAAAATATGTCAAATATGGCCACTATTACTAAAAATATGTCAGATATTGCCACTATTACTAAAATATGTCAGATATGGCCACTATTGCTAAAAAATGTCAGATATAGCCACTATTACTAAAATATGTCAGATATGGCCACTATTACTAAAAATATGTCAGATATGGCCACTATTACTAAAACATGTCAGATATGGCCACTATTGCTAAAAAATGTCAGATATGGCCACTATTACTAAAATATGTCAAATATGGCCACTATTGCTACAAAATGTCAAGTATGGCCATTGCTAAAATATGTCAGATATGGCCACTATTACTAAAAATATGTCAGATATGGCCACTATTACTAAAATATGTCAAATATGGCCACTATTGCTAAAAAATGTCAGATATGGCCACTATTACTAAAATATGTCAAATATGGCCACTATTGCTACAAAATGTCAAGTATGGCCATTGCTAAAATATGTCAGATATGGCCACTATTACTAAAAATATGTCAGATATGGCCACTATTACTAAAATATGTCAAATATGGCCACTATTGCTAAAAAATGTCAGATATGGCCACTATTTCTAAAATATGTCAGATATGGCCACTATTACTAAAATATGTCAGATATGGCCACTATTACTAAAATATGTCAGATATGGCCACTATTACTAAAAATATGTCAGATATGACCACTATTACTAAAAAATGTCAAATATGGCCACTATTGCTAAAAAATGTCAAATATGGCCACTATTACTAAAATATGTCAGATATGGCCACTATTACTAAAAATATGTCAGATATGGCCACTATTACTAAAATATGTCAGATATGGCCACTAATACTAAAAATATGTCACATATGGCCACTATTACTAAAATATGTCAGATATGGCCACTATTACTAAAATATGTCAGATATGGCTACTATTACTAAAATATGTCAGATATGGCCACTGTTACTAAAATATGTCAGATATGGCCACTATTACTAAAATATGTCAGATATGGCCACTTACAAAAAATATGTCAGATATGGCCACTATTACTAAAAAATGTCAAATATGGCCACTATTGCTAAAAATATCAAATATGGCCACTATTACTAAAAAAGTGTCGAATATGGCCACTATTGCTAAAAAATGTCAGATATGGCCACTATTACTAAAATATGTCAGATATGGCCACTATTACTAAAAATATGTCAGATATGGCCACTATTACTAAAATATGTCAAATATGGCCACTACTGCTAAAAGATGTCAGATATGGCCACTATTACTAAAATATGTCACATATGGTCACTATTACTAAAAATATGTCAGATATGGCCACTATTACTAAAATATGTCAGATATGGCCACTATTACTAAAAAATGTCAGATATGGCCACTATTACTAAAAAATTTCAGATATGGCCACTATTACTAAAAAATTTCAGATATGGCCACTATTACTAAAAAATGTCAAATATGGCCACTATTGCTAAAAATATGTCAGATATGGCCACTATTACTAAAAAATGTCAAATATGGCCATTACTAAAATATGTCAGATATGGCCACTATTACTAAAAATATGTCAGATATGACCAGTATTGCTAAAAAATGTCAGATATGGCCACTATTACTAAAATATGTCAGATATGGCCACTATTACTAAAAATATGTCAGATATGGCCACTATTACTAAAATATGTCAGATATGGCCACCATTACTAAAAATATGTCAGATATGGCCACTATTACTAAAATGTGTCAGATATGGCCACTATTACTAAAAATATGTCAGATATGGCCACTATTACTAAAATGTGTCAGATATGGCCACTATTACTAAAATGTCAGATATGGCCACTATTACTAAAAATATGTCAGATATGGCCACTATTACTAAAAAATGTCAAATATGGCCACTATTGCTAGAAATGTCAAATATGGCCACTATTACTAAAAAAAATGGCAAATGTGGTCACTATTGCTAAAAAATGTCAGATATGGCCACTATTGCTAAAAAATATCAGATATGGCCACTTTTACTAATATATGTCAGATATAGCCACTATTGCTAACAAATGTCAGATATGGCCACTATTACTAAAATATGTCAAATATGGCCACTATTGCTAAAAAATGTCAAATATGGCCACTATTACTAAAATATGTCAGATATGGCCACTATTACTAAAAATATGTCAGATATGGCCACTATTACTAAAATATGTCAGATATGGCCACTATTACTAAAAATATGTCACATATGGCCACTATTACTAAAATATGTCAGATATGGCCACTATTACTAAAAATATGTCAGATATGGCCACTATTACTAAAATATGTCAGATATGGCCACTATTACTAAAATATGTCAGATATGGCCACTATTTCTAAAATATGTCAGATATGGCCACTGTTGCTAAAAATGTCAGATATGGCCACTATTACTAAAAAATGTCAAATATGGCCACTATTGCTAAAAATGTCAAATATGGCCACTATTACTAAAAAAGTGTCAAATATGGCCACTATTGCTAAAAAATGTCAGATATGGCCACTATTACTAAAATATGTCAGATATGGCCACTATTACTAAAATATGTCAAATATGGCCACTATTGCTAAAAAATGTCAGATATGGCCACTATTACTAAAATATGTCAGATATGGCCACTATTACTAAAAAATGTCAGATATGGCCACTATTACTAAAAATATGTCAAATATGGCCATTACTAAAATATGTCAGATATGGCCACTATTACTAAAAATATGTCAGATATGGCCACTATTACTAAAATATGTCAAATATGGCCACTATTGCTAAAAAATGTCAGATATGGCCACTATTACTAAAATATGTCAGATATGGCCACTATTACTAAAAATATGTCAGATATGGCCACTATTACTAAAATATGTCAAATATGGCCACTATTGCTAAAAAATGTCAGATATGGCCACTATTACTAAAATATGTCAGATATGGCCACATTACTAAAATATGTCAAATATGGCCACTATTGCTAAAAAATGTCAGATATGGCCACTATTACTAAAATATATCAGATATGGCCACTATTACTAAAAATATGTCAGATATGGCCACTATTACTAAAATATGTCAGATATGGCCACTATTACTAAAAATATGTCAGATATGGCCACTATTACTAAAATATGTCAGATATGGCCACTATTACTAAAATATGTCAGATATGGCCACTATTACTAAAAAATGTCAAATATGGCCACTATTGCTAAAAATATCAAATATGGCCACTATTACTAAAAAAATGGCAAATATGGTCACTATTGCTAAAAAATGTCAGATATGGCCACTATTGCTAAAAAATATCAGATATGGCCACTTTTACTAAAATATGTCAGATATGGCCACTATTGCTAACAAATGTCAGATATGGCCACTATTACTAAAATATGTCAAATATGGCCACTATTGCTAAAAAATGTCAAATATGGCCACTATTACTAAAATATGTCAAATATGGCCACTATTACTAAAAATATGTCAGATATTGCCACTATTACTAAAATATGTCAGATATGGCCACTATTGCTAAAAAATGTCAGATATAGCCACTATTACTAAAATATGTCAGATATGGCCACTATTACTAAAAATATGTCAGATATGGCCACTATTACTAAAACATGTCAGATATGGCCACTATTGCTAAAAAATGTCAGATATGGCCACTATTACTAAAATATGTCAAATATGGCCACTATTGCTACAAAATGTCAAGTATGGCCATTGCTAAAATATGTCAGATATGGCCACTATTACTAAAAATATGTCAGATATGGCCACTATTACTAAAATATGTCAAATATGGCCACTATTGCTAAAAAATGTCAGATATGGCCACTATTACTAAAATATGTCAAATATGGCCACTATTGCTACAAAATGTCAAGTATGGCCATTGCTAAAATATGTCAGATATGGCCACTATTACTAAAAATATGTCAGATATGGCCACTATTACTAAAATATGTCAAATATGGCCACTATTGCTAAAAAATGTCAGATATGGCCACTATTTCTAAAATATGTCAGATATGGCCACTATTACTAAAATATGTCAGATATGGCCACTATTACTAAAATATGTCAGATATGGCCACTATTACTAAAAATATGTCAGATATGACCACTATTACTAAAAAATGTCAAATATGGCCACTATTGCTAAAAAATGTCAAATATGGCCACTATTACTAAAATATGTCAGATATGGCCACTATTACTAAAAATATGTCAGATATGGCCACTATTACTAAAATATGTCAGATATGGCCACTAATACTAAAAATATGTCACATATGGCCACTATTACTAAAATATGTCAGATATGGCCACTATTACTAAAATATGTCAGATATGGCTACTATTACTAAAATATGTCAGATATGGCCACTGTTACTAAAATATGTCAGATATGGCCACTATTACTAAAATATGTCAGATATGGCCACTTACAAAAAATATGTCAGATATGGCCACTATTACTAAAAAATGTCAAATATGGCCACTATTGCTAAAAATATCAAATATGGCCACTATTACTAAAAAAGTGTCGAATATGGCCACTATTGCTAAAAAATGTCAGATATGGCCACTATTACTAAAATATGTCAGATATGGCCACTATTACTAAAAATATGTCAGATATGGCCACTATTACTAAAATATGTCAAATATGGCCACTACTGCTAAAAGATGTCAGATATGGCCACTATTACTAAAATATGTCACATATGGTCACTATTACTAAAAATATGTCAGATATGGCCACTATTACTAAAATATGTCAGATATGGCCACTATTACTAAAAAATGTCAGATATGGCCACTATTACTAAAAAATTTCAGATATGGCCACTATTACTAAAAAATTTCAGATATGGCCACTATTACTAAAAAATGTCAAATATGGCCACTATTGCTAAAAATATGTCAGATATGGCCACTATTACTAAAAAATGTCAAATATGGCCACTATAAAAATATATATTTTTTAAAAATAATACAACTGCATCAAACTACATAGAGCTATGTGGTAGCTCCATTTGTAGAGTAACCGAGTTATGATGCAAGGGTCATGAGTTCATTACCTTTCCAGGCCATTCTGGATCAAAGGTCTCTCTGTTGCCCTGGAAACGATGCCAGATTCCCATTTCCCCTGCATTATATAGTCAGTAATGTGTTAACAATGCCTTTAAAACCAACGTCACACACAAACACATACATAATTGTTTCCAAGTTGATAGAATTTACTGTGGCAATGGTTTCCAAGTTGATAGAATTTACTGTGGCAATGGTTTCCAAGTTGATAGAATTTCCTGTGGCAAATTTTTTTTTTAGTTTTTCTTTTTAATGCTGATCAACCATCAGATATGGAAACATTACTAAATTTTCAAAGCCATTGGACAAGTATTATGTCACATTACTAAATAGTTCATTGTTCTTTGTAGGTAGCTACTATTATGTCACATTACTAAATGGAAAGAAATGACTTATTTTCAAAGCCATTGGATAAGTGTTATGTCACATTGCCAAATAGAAAGAAATGACCTATTGTCAAAGCCATTGGACAAGTGTTATGTCACATTACTAAATAGAAAGAAATGACTTATTTTCAAAGCCATTGGATAAGTGTTATGTCACATTACCAAATAGAAAGAAATGACCTATTGTCAAAGCCACTAGATAAGTATTATGTAACATTACCAAATAGAAAGAAATGACTAATTTTCAAAGCCATATGACAAGTATTTTGCCACATTAATAAATAGAAGGAAATGACTTATTGTCAAAGCCATTGGACAAGTATTATGTCACATTACCAAATAGAAAGAAATGACTTATTTTCAAAGCCATTGGACAAGTATTATGTCACATTACCAAATAGAAAGAAATGACTTATTGTCAAAGCCATTGGACAAGTATTATGTCACATTACCAAATAGAAAGAAATGACCTATTGTCAAAGCCATTGGACAAGTATTATGTCACATTACCAAATAGAAAGAAATGACTTATTGTCAAAGCCATTGGACAAGTATTATGTCACATTACCAAATAGAAAGAAATGACTTATTGTCAAAGCCATTGGACAAGTATTATGTCACATTACCAAATAGAAAGAAATGACTTATTTTCAAAGCCATTGGACAAGTATTATGTCACATTACCAAATAGAAAGAAATGACTTATTTTCAAAGCCATTGGACAAGTATTATGTCACATTACTAAATAGAAAGAAATGACTTATTGTCAAAGCCATTGGACAAGTATTATGTCACATTACCAAATAGAAAGAAATGACTTATTTTCAAAGCCATTGGACAAGTATTATGTCACATTACCAAATAGAAAGAAATGACCTATTGTCAAAACCATTGGACAAGTATTATGTCACATTACCAAATAGAAAGAATTGACCTATTGTCAAAGCCATTGGACAAGTATTATGACTCATTAAACAAAAAAGGCTTTAAATTTATTGCCATCAAACATAGCTAAGAGTACCAAAAACAATACAAAAATCACAAACCACAGAAAATGTTTGTACCAAATTTGACATAAAGAATTCTTGTATGAAAGCCTTTTTAATTTGGACAAATGTTGCTGGTCTATCAAATATGGCAACTTTATTTTTTAAAAAAGAGAAAAAAATGTAAACAACTTCTTAAAAACTGCTTAACATAATTTGACCAAATTTTGCAAAAATGTATGTTGACTTATAAACTTATACAATGTCAGAAAAGATCTTTCTAAACCAGATTGCATGCCCTTGCATTTTGTTTATAGGTAGATATCATCTGGTGAGCAATCTCAAACCCAAATGGGTCTCTTGTTATCTGTATTGTATAAATGGCAACAGGTGTAAATGTATCTTTATAGACACAGTTTGTTGATAAATCTGAACAATGGCATGAATGATACCAGTTCAACAGTGTTAGTGTTCCTTAAATAAATGTTATTTATGCGTTAAATCAAACTTAGCATGTGAGTATAGTATCTGAAATAGGTTCTGTGCTTATATGTGCATGATATCAGCTTTTAAAGGTCAAAGGTCATGACATATTTTTGCAATCCATTTCTGGACATGTTAATTCAAACATACAAGAAAATATTTTTTTTAAAACAATTTCAGTATGTATGAGTTTTTCAAGAATATTTGAAATGATTTTAATCTTTGATGATTAAAAAATGTGAAAGGGGGATGAAATTAATGTCTCTCAAGTACCTACACGTTTTCTTCAGCCAGTAGAGTGGCAGTCTCTGTGAGGGACACATATATTCCAACAAAGAAAAGATATATTCTTCCAACAGTTTAGCTTGCTAATTAACATTTCTGTGCTTACATATAAAATCAGAAACTGAAGGTCTGTATTATGATATTAGACCTCCCCCCCATCTCATTTTAAATGGTAAAGGTCTAGTTTGTGGAAAAGATTTATATTTATGTACGATATTGTAAATACAGTATTAGCATTTTAAATTACTACACTGTAATGTTTTTCTTAATATAATTCATTAAAATTAATTACTTCATGATGTGCAAGGTGTTTTTCTGGTTCTGCAAAAAATGTCCTCATCTGATATCCAGAATTGTTTTCCTTAATGTTGTGAAAAAATGTCTGTAGTCATGTGGTTGTCCTTCTTCAACAATTGTGCACACAATTCCTCATCGCTGCTGTCTGTCTGTCTGTCTCTTTTGCTCATCATGTTGTGAATTAATCACATGGTTTTTATAGGAAAATATGTCTATAAAGATATTGATGTAGCTGGAAATGTCTTTTAAACATTGGGACTTGAATTTGTCTGTGTTTTGCCTCAAACAGATATACTTACAAACACAACTGATTCGATCACAATTGTTACTGTTTTATTTCTTTAATCATTCTCTTGTAATGTGATCTTTAGAGGGCCTCTAGGGAGAATAGTCCTTGACTAATGAGTCACCCTCTATAAATAAAGCATTATTATTATTATTAATATTATTATTATTATTATTATTATTATTAAATGAAATTATAATGACTTTGATTTTTTTCAATGTCATTCTGCTGTCCAGAGAGCAGAAGTTATTGTAATCATGCTACAATGACCTGGTTACTTAGCTACCAAAACTAAAACTCCATATAGATTTTGATCACCTGGTAGTTTAGTTACCTAGGTGAAAACTGGGATGAAATAACTTCATTTTCATTGAAGTCTCGATGTGTCATTGATAGTATTCAACCTTCTCATTTATTTTGACTTTTATTTCCACATGAGTGTTTTGGCTGTCTGTCCTCACAGTCCCACTTTTCCAAGACATGTATGCATTTTTCTTTCAAATTACAACATTATATTTTCATAAAGTGTACACTGTGTATTCATTTTCTTTTGCTTCTGACTAAATATATCTTGTAACATACATTATCAGAACCACAGAGTTGCCACCCACAGTCAGTGAACATGAAGGGTAAGTATATGTGATCCCCTGCCCAAGTTCCTGGTCCAGGTAGAATTAGCGCTTATGTTCACACACCTTTCTATTGGAAGATATGTTTTGTCACCTTACCTCCACTGAAGGAATGTATCAAAAATTATACCCACCTCACCCATAGAAATTGTTTCGCCATTCCCATTCCAACAAAAAAATGTTATGAGAACTGTTTTATATAGTTTGGCTTATCACCCTCTGCAACTCATCTGTCAGAAATAACACAAGTTTAAACAACAGAACATATTCCCCTTCTCTGCTTTGACCCCAGTAAAATATTGTGACAAAGATATTTGTATAAATGCTCTTTAAGCTTATTTTCCAGAAATGACAGATCAAAAACTATGTACGTTTCATCCGTAGAACTTTTTCCCCACCTCCTTCCATCTCTACTCCCACCCAAAAACATGTAGAATGGTGTGTCAAAAGTTTAACCTGTTTGTTCTCATATCTTCAGTTGGTTCCTGTGTAAAAAATGTGTCAGTTTTATCTGCCCATTTCATGTGCCCATTTCAGTACCCATTTCATATACCCATTTAAATGTCAATTTCATCTGCCCATTTCAGTTCCCATTTAATCTGCCTTTTCAAAGTCAATTTCATCTGCCCATTTCATATGCCCATTTCAATATCAATTTCATCTGCCCATTTCAGTGTTGATTTTATCTGCACATTTCAATGATGATTTTTTTTTCTGCCTGTTTCATCTGCAGGATGTACATTTTGTAATCATTCACATTTGATCAAACCAGAGTTATTATTATAAAATATATCAGAGATCCCAAAATCATGTTTGCTAGACATGTCTGACAGATGAGGGATAAAGACAAAATTCCCTCAGGACAAAATCCCCTCCTCCTCAAATGAAAGATTGGACATAATACCTATCCCTGCATACGTTTTTTAAACAGGTTTTTGAACCATCACAAATATAATGGCCTGTTTTGAAATGGAAAGAAAAGAAGAAATGTATGTATCATAATAATAATAATAATAATAATGAGGACTTTGTATAGCACCTAATCTTTAGAAGCTCTAAGCGCTTTACAGCATTAGATAACACCTATAACATATAAAACATATATAATGATATTATTACAACAACATAAAAAAACAAACCATGAAATTAAAAGACATAAAAACATGCTGAAAATATTTAACGTAGGGAACATTATTAGGTCTTTAAGTTTGTTCTTGCAGTCGAAATAAGTGAGTTTTGAGAGCCCTCTTGAATGTGATCACTGTGTCTTTGTGTCTAAGTTCAGTGGGCAATTCATTCCGAATTGCTGTGCCCTGGTATGCAAAAGAACTTTGTCCATATGACTTTGTTTTCATAGTGGGAATAATGAGTATATGATTGTCAGAAGAGAAGCGTAAGTATCTTGCTGGTGTGTACACATGGGTGAAGTCAGATAGGTATGTTGGACTGGAGTCTGTCAGTGAAACATAGCACAGGAAACAAATTTTTGTTTGATTCTGGATTGAATGGATAGCCAGTGTAGGGTACAGAGCAGCAGGGAGGTGTGCTCTGATCATGGTATTCTAAGTATGATCCGAGCATCTGTGTTTTGAACTTTTTGAAGTTTCTGAAGTAGATATTGAGATGAACCAAACATAAATGAATTACAATAGTCCAGTCTTGAAAGTACTAATGAACATACAAGTGTTTTAGTGGCATCAACTGAAGGATATTTGCAAATGGAGCTGATGAGTCTCAGCTCAAGATATGCAGCCTTGCATATGTTCATGACATGTTGGTGCAACGTGAGAGTACTGACCAGAGTGACACCTAGGTTTTGTACTGATTGTGTGAATTTAATGTTGGTGTTGGTGATATTTATTGTTTGAGGTAAAGGATGTGACTGAGAAAGTCTTTGTGTTGTGATCAGATTGGCCTCAGTTTTATCATCATTCATCTGCAGCTTGTTACATGTCATCCATGATTTCACATCAGAAATGCACCTCTCTACACCTTGGATGGTAGCAACAACTTCATTTGGGTGACTAGATTTGTATATTTGGGTGTCATCAGCATACAGTTGGTGAGATGCTGGATGATGATCTATGACACTTGAGAGTGGCTGAGTGTATTGAATGAAGAGAACAGGTCCAAGAACAGACCCCTGTGGAACACCACAACATAGCTCAACTGGGCTAGAGTGTATTCCATTTGCAGACACAATCTGTGTCCTGTTGACCAACTAGGACTTGAACCACAGTAAGGCTGTATCATGAATGCCAAATACGTGCTGGAGATGGTGGAGTAATATATCATGGTCTATTGTGTCAAATGCTGCAGACAAATCAGTGAGGGTGAGGACTGTAATCTTTCCGCTATCCAAAGCAGAGAATGTCATTAACTACTTTTGGAAGAGTAGTTTCAGTACTGTGGCAAGGGCGATATGCAGATTGTACATTTGCTAAAAAGACTGTTTGAATTCAGATGAGATGCAAGCTGGGATAGAACAACCTTTTCTAAGATTTTTTTTATATGAATGGGAGATTAGAAACTGGGCATTAGTTTTTTAAATCATTATAGTCGAGTGTTGGTTTCTTCAGCAGAGACTTTACAATAGCAGTTTTGAAAAAAGATGTGAATTCCCTGGATGAGAGAGAGATATTAATAACATCAGTTAGTGAAGGCAATACTGGATCTAAGCATCAGTACATCAATACACCCCATATTTAATTTCCTTATGGAAATTTTATGTTCAGCCAATACAAATAAAATTACTTCCCAAAATATAACAATTATAATCAGAATGATAGTAACTCAGTATTTATGAAAGCGATATGATTTTTAGATTAAAATGATCCTTAGGCATCATAATCTCCTTGTCAGTTAATCTTTGGATCAAAATGATCCTTAGGCATCCTAATTTCCTTGTCAGTTAGTCTTTGGATCAAAATGATCCTTAGGCATCATAATCTCCTTGTCAGTTAATCTTTGGATCAAAATGATCCTTAGGCATCCTAATTTCCTTGTCAGTTAGTCTTTGGATCAAAATGATCCTTAGGCATCATAATCTCCTTGTCAGTTAAGATCCAACATCTGTATGTATTTTATCTACTGTTAGGAAGCCAACGCAAAACATGTCACAGGCTGACACAAAGAAATATATTTGTGATGGTTTAAAACATTTAAGAAGGGCTAAACTTAGACATGGGGGGGATTATGTCCTATTTTTCCTTTTTATTTGTGGGAATTGTGTCCTGAGGGAGATTTGTCCTACACCTGAAAGATGAGCTCATCACTGTCAAATGACCAATGGCTAGTTAGACACTCAACATAAGGTGCCCATGATTGACCCATACGTTTGTTTGGTCATTATGTTTTCCTATTTGTTTAAATGCTTTAAAGGCACAAACTACAATACAAAAGTGGTGTGAACACTCATTTCAGGGACTTACATAAAAAAACTACAATTGAACAATTGCCAGAGTTGTAGAATAAAATATGCATAGCCCATGCCCAAATAAAAAAATAAAAAATAATAGCAACAGCAGCAAATGTTCATTGTCATCTTACAAGACTAGTTTGGGGACCAGGTCAAATAAAAAGTCACAGTTGGGCTTTACGAGAAATGTCAATCATTTAGACGTTATGTATTTTCTAGATACCAAGTCAGCTTGTTGTCAATTAATAATTAATTTTTAAAAGTTTAAAAACAGAATCGAATAAACTAGTGCTGTTGGGTGAAATTCCCTTCTCGAGATTTTTGAAAGAAAGAATATTTTAAAAAAATATTTAGTCTAAGAGGAAACCATGGGAGGATATACCAAAGTAAGAAATTCCAGAATTGAAAATGACATTTCTTCAACATATTCAACAATTAAATATAAATGTATGGGGTTCTTTGTCACAATTTGTTTGAATGTTTTATATTAAATTTGGCAAATAAACTGCAGCCATGTTAATTTTTTCAAACGGTTCAGCAAAAGAGCTGTTAGCATTTTAGGAAATAGTTGAGCAAAACACAAATTTTGAGTGACCAAGAATAGTACACATACCATTTTATGTATTCATGGCAACAAAAGACAGGTAGCAAAATGAGGATCAAAATTCACATCGTTATACGTTTGGTTACACAAAAAGGATCGCCAGCTCAAAGAAAAAAATAGGTCAGAATATTTTTTATAGGCATCATTTGTGCAACACCTGGGCATATGAAAAATGATCCATTAGTTTTATATTGAGTTGTGTTTTCTCCAGGATGTGTGGTTGTTCAAATTTCCACTAAATTGAATAAATGTTTCCTGAAAAATGAGCAAGCATGAAAATTATGCAATGTCAAGTATATAGAGTATTGATAACACAAAAGTTTATTAGAAAACATGGTATATTAGTAGATATCTTTCTCACACAAAAACTATCCCTCCACCACCCCACCCCCTGGCAATGAAATTGAAAATCGCCCCTAAAACAATGTTGGGGGATATTCACTGCAATCCTGGAGAAATCACTGATGAGTTGACAAGTTTTCTGTTTGAGATTACAATTAATATCGGAAAATTGTAACTGATAGTAAGGTTAAGCTTTTAAAAATATGTTTTTATTGATCAAATTGATTTATGTGAACAATTATAGTGCTAATTCTGTGCCTACCTATTTCTGTTTGATTTATTTCATTAAGTATCTGAACCATGTTCCTTTTGAGAATTTTTTTTTTGAAACATCAGAGTTCTTTTTAGTCAGCACACCCTTTCTTATCCGTATATTTTTTTCAGGAACTAATGAAGAACATTTTTTCTTGGCACATCTGATTAAATTTTGTCACATTTTAGTTGTTATAATTTTAGTTGTTTTAATGGTCTTATGTGATCATGTTACATTTGTTGATGTTTTCATCTAGCAAAAACATTGACTTTTTTATTTAATGTTTTCTTGTGAAATCTAGGGAAGGGTCTAATGTGGGAGGAGGCTATGTGCCACATAAAGTGGAGATTCCGTAAGTTACAGATCGGACGCCTCATATTGGTCTGTTCCATTATGCTGGCTGCCTTACCATTCTAAAACTTTCAAAATATTTTTTTTTTATAGGTATCAAAGATATGTACTAACTGTATATATTCAGTTATAAGTCAAGTCAAAGAGCAAACAATAAAGATCCAGATCTGCCGTAGCATAATGTGCATGCAGATCTGGGCCTATTTTGTTTATTCTACTGATAACTCCTAACAAACTAAACAGACCAGATATGCCACCGCCTGATGCATTGGCATATCTTGGTCCATCCAGTTTGCAATTGGACTCGACTTGTAAGCATGTGTAGATGGTATTAATTAGTTTTTTTAAAGTTCAAGAGAAAAATTTGTACTCGCATATTGTTCATGTTATGATACAAGATGCCGAATTTGATGTGTTTTTTATGTCATGGCATTGATTAATTTGATGTGTTTCATGATTTGTTCCCCCAGATCAGTCAAAAATCCCCATAATCCCCCAAATCAGTAAAAATTGGATCAAAATCACAACTTTAGAGGTAAATCTTGAGTAGCGTCATTTTATTCCATTTGAAAATCTACCACAAAGTCAGAAAACTGATTGCTTTTATTATTGTGATCTTCAAGAATAGTTCTCTCACTCATATTTGTGTATTCAAACCACTCTAATTTGTTGAATATTTTATGATCAATCAAAAAATAATTTGTGACCTTATAATTCTTTTGAAGTCCAGTTGGACAATTCTTAAATGTTGGTAAGGCAGCCATGGAACAGGTCAGAGTTGCTTTTGAGTGATGAACTCCTTGTTTGGATGAACAGCTGATTTGACGATCCCATTCCTTTTCTGTAATGTAAAATATATGCCATGTAGAGTCAAAGCAACCCATTCCTTTACTGTCATGTAAAATATATGCCGTGTAGAGTCAAAGCAACCCATTCCTTTACTGTCATGTAAAATATATGCCGTGTAGAGTCAAAGCAACCCATTCCTTTACTGTCGTGTAAAATATATGCTGTGTAGAGTCAAAGCAACCCATTCCTTTACTGTCATGTAAAATATATGCCGTGTAGAGTCAAAGCAACCCATTCCTTTACTGTCATGTAAAATATGTGCCGTGTAGAGTCAAAGCAACCCATTCCTTTACTGTCGTGTAAAATATATGCCGTGTAGAGTCAAAGCAACCCATTCCTTTACTGTCGTGTAAAATATATGCCGTGTAGAATCAAAGCAACCCATTCCTTTACTGTCGTGTAAAATATATGCCGTGTAGAGTCAAAGCAACCCATTCCTTTACTGTCGTGTAAAATATATGCCGTGTAGAGTCAAAGCAGACTCTTTGATTAGAAAATAATAATTACCACTGTATGTTTTGTGTTTCTAAATTTATTCTCCGTAACTTGTTTCAAAGGAAATACATGTAAATTTTAATTAAACATTTCAATTGATGAAAATGAACTGCAGAGAGTTTATGTCAGGTTGCATTTGATTTCGTAGGAATGTCGGGAATTTTTTTTCTATCATTCCAGATAATAGTTAATTTTCTCAACCACTGTTCTTATCTTTCTTATTGGTCATTGAATTATTACTCTGTGACAAAAAACCTGAAGTAAAGTGTATATATATATATATATATATATATATATATATATATATATATATATATATATATATATATATATATATATATATATATATATAAAACAAACATTTAAATATGACTCCATATACAGGCTGTGAATATTGGAATGGTAATATAATATTAGGTATTCATTTCAGCACTTTCATTTATGCTGATAAGTATACAGGTTAACATTCACAGACTTTTGTCTTCATTTTGTGCTCAGAACTACAGAAAATTCTGCAAATCAGTATCTATGTAATTCTGTTAGTAACCTTTTAAAAAACAGTAAAATATTATTAGTCATCCAAAATTTTGACTGCATGTTTCCCCATTAGAGTCTTTTCTAAAAAGGTTTCATGTTTCTCATGGTGGATTTTTACCCTGGTGTGCTGCATGTGTTTTTTCCTCTGTACTGCTGTGTCTTTTGTCTTCTGTCTGACATTTCAATAGTGTATCTCATTTCATCCTACATTTCAGTAGTGTGTCTCATTTCATCCTACATTTCAGTAGTGTATTTCATTTCATCCTTCATTTCAGTAGCATGTCTCATTTCATCCTACATTTCTGTAATCTTTCTCATTTCATCCTTTATTTGAGTAGTGTTATTTCATTTCATCCTACATTTCAGTAGTGTAATTCATTTCATCCTACATTTCAGTCATGTATCTCATTTCATCCTACTTTTCAGTAGTGTAATTCATTTCATCCTACATTTCAGTAGTGTATCTCATTTCATCTTTCATTTCAGTGGTGTATCCCATTTTGTCTTACATTTCAGTAGTATATATCATTTCATCCTACATTTCAGTATTGCATCTCATTTCATCCTTTATTTCAGTAGTGTATCTCACTTCATCCTACATTTCAGTAGTGTATTTCATGTCATCCTTCATTTCAGTAGCATATCTCATTTCATGCTACATTTCAGTAGTGTAATTCATTTCATCCTACATTTCAGTAGTGTATCTCATTTCATCCTTCATTTCAGTGGTGTATCCCATCTCATCATACAATTCAGTAGTATATATATCATTTCATCCTACATTTCAGTATTGTATCTCATTTCATCCTTCATTTCAGTAGTGTATCTCATTTCATCCTATATTTCAGTAGCATATCTCATTTCATCCTACATTTCTGTAATCTTTCTCATTTCATCCTTCATTTCAGTAGTGTATTTCATGTCATCCTTCATTTCAGTAGCATATCTCATTTCATCCTACATTTCAGTAGTGTAATTCATTTTATCCTACATTTCAGAAGTGTATCTCATTTCATCCTTCATTTCAGTGGTGTATCCCATTTCATCCTTTATTTCAGTAGTGTATCTCACTTCATCCAACTTTTCAATATTGTATCGGATTCCATCCTTCATTTCAGTAATGTATCTCATTTCATCCTTCATTTCAGTAATGTATCTCATTTCATCCTACATTTCAGTAATGTTTCTCATTTCATCCTACATTTCAGTCATGTATCTCACTTCATCCTACATTTCAGTCATTATCTTATTTCATCCTACATTTCAGCAGTATATCTCATTTCATCCTTCATTTCAGTAGCATATCTCATTTCATCTTTTTTTTCAGTAGTATATCTTGTTTCATCCTACATTTCAGTAGTATATCTCATTTCATCCTACATTTCAGTTGTGCAGCAGTATCTGTAGCAGTAATCTAAAGTAGACTACCCAGTCATCCTACATTACAGTAGTGCAGGGTGCACATGTGGCCCACTAACACAGTTTTTGAGGCCTGCAGGCAGGCCAGATTAAGGTCCTTGTAGGCCCTAGGCACACAGTTATACACTTTTCAGTAACTTGGTGTTCTTAGGTTTTAGGTATACACCTTTCAGTACCATAGTGTTCTTAGGTCTTAGCTATACACCATTCAGTAGCATGGTGTTCATTGGTCCTAGGTAGAAACTTTTGAGTAACATGGTATTTTGTATGCCTTAGGTACAGTATTTAGTGGGCCTGTTGGATAATACAACCCTACCTGCAGCCCATGTTCTCACTTAACATGTGAATTTATGCTTTTATTACAGTCACAAAACTTGCTCGCTATGGCCCACTTAGTTCCAATTAATGTTGATTCTGGCACATAAATATTTGAGTTGTGCACCACTGCAGCCATGTATCTCATACTGTAGCATTTATGCAGGTCTTATGACTTACTCTGCTGCAGAGGTGCTATTTCAGTCTCATGTGACTTTGTTGCAAAGCTACTATTTCAGTTTCTTTTGACATTGCTACATAATTGCTATTTCAGTTTCTTGTGGCATACTCTGCAGCATAGTTGCTATTTCAGTTTCTTGTGGCATACTCTGCAACATAGTTGCTATTTCAGTTTCTTGTGGCATACTCTGCAGTGGAGTTGCTATTTCAATTTCTTGTGGCATACTCTGCAGTGGAGTTGCTATTTAAATTTCTTATGGCATATTCTGCAGTGGAGTTGCTATTTCAATTTCTTGTGGCATACTCTGCAGCAGAGTTGCTATTCAAATTCTTGTGGCATACTCTGCAGTGGAGTTGCTACTTCAGTTTCTTGTGGCATACTGTGCAGCAGAGTTGCTGTTTCAATTTCTTCTGGCATACTCTGCAGCAGAGTTGCTATTTCAATTTCTTCTGGCTTACTCTGCAGCAGAGTTCTATTTCTTCTGGCATACTCTGCAGCAGAGTTCAATTTCTTGTGGCATATACTGCAGCAGAGTTGCTATTTCAGTGTCTTTTGGCATACTCTGCAGCAGAGTTGCTATTTCAGTTTCTTATGGCATATTCTACAGTGGAGTTGCTATTTCAATTTCTTGTGGCATACACTGCAGCAGAGTTCTTATTCAAATTCATCCAGAGAAATTGCTATGTATTTGGTTCTATTTACTTGCAGTGTCATGTGTCCTTATCATCTGCAGTGTGTTTGGTCCTATTTACTTGCAGTGTCATGTGTCCTTATCATCTGCAGTGTATTTGGTCCTATTTACTTGCAGTGTCATGTGTCCTTGTCATCTGCAATGTATTTGGTCCTATTTACTTGCAGTGTCATGTGTCCTTATCATCTGCAGTGTATTTGGTCCTATTTACTTGTAGTGTCATGTGTCCTTGTCATCTGCAGTGTATTTGGTCCTATTTACTTCCAGTGTCATGTGTCCTTATCATCTGCAGTGTATTTGGTCCTATTTACTTGCAGTGTCATGTGTCCTTGTCATCTGCAGTGTATTTGGTCCTATTTACTTGCAGTGTCATGTGTCCTTGTCATCTGCAGTGTATTTGGTCCTATTTACTGGCAGTGCCTTGTGTCCTTATCCTGTGCAGTGTTATTGTGCCTAACTCACCACACTGGTTTGTGTGCTGACTTGCAGTAATGTATGCTTTCTATTGACTTGTTTGGACCCATGTTGGGTAAATGTAATGACTGATTGCAGAGAATTTAGTTGCTTATGTCTTAAAAACAGAGCTCTATCAATAATAATAATAATAATATTTTATTATTATTATTATTATTATTATTATTATTATTATTATTATTATTATTATTATTATTTATGGGGGGTCTTGTTGTTGTTAATAATAATAGTAATGCCATTAATAGGAACAATCCATTTATAGGATTTATGTTTGAATTTCTTGGAGGGCAGTGAATTAAGATTTCATATACTAGTATTCATCAGCAGTTTAAACTTAAGGTCTCAAAAATTTGATGTAAATCTTTTTTTTTAAAAGGAAAGATTTACTAATTTGATTAAATATCTTCTGGTATGATTATCCTCTTATGTATGGTAGCTATTTCAAATTGCATATATAATTGCAAGATGCATATATAATTGCAAGATGGATATATAATTGCAAGTTGGATATATAATTGCAAATTGGATATATAATTGCAAGTTGGATATATAATTGCAAATTGGATATATAATTGCAAACTGGATAT